>OZ018320.1:98608993-98971493 GCA_963969495.1 Ceratothoa steindachneri
AGTCAAAGATTTTTTGACTGATAAAGAGGTTGATCTCATGGACTGGCCACCTTAAAGTCCCGATTTCAACCTTATAGAAAACGTTTGGAAGTTTACTGGAGATGGGGCGCGAAGGAGAAATCCAAAGAACCAAGATGAACTCTGGGAATTATTGAAAACGAATGGAGCAAAATTACCCCATCATTTTGCAAGAAATTAATTCAGTCCTGTGGTAACAGATGTCGGGAGGACATTGCTACTAAAGGGATGTTCACAAAATATTAATAGTAAGGGTTATTCTTCGTTCTGGTTCTTATTTAATCCTATTCTTGTTTTCCTAAGTGACCCTTAACTTTTGTCCGCTGCAATTAGGAAGATAGTTTGTTTATTTCCTCATAACTTATGAAATATTTAATCTATTCACTTAAAATTTAGATATATCTATCAAGAAAGATAGATATATCTAAATTTGTATATAATATAATATAGTCTCAACGTTTTGTTAGACTTCTCTAATAAATATTTAAATACACTTGTACTTACTAACCCTTATATTATGGGTGCTACTGTATGGTCTACATTAGTAAATAGAAAACCTCGCTTTCTACACATTTTCATATTTAAATACTGGATTTTACGAAATTAAAATCCATTTTAAATTTTCAAATTAATCATCATCATCATCACTAACTCTATAATTTACGAAGGGGGATTTTTTTGAGTATTTGAATAATAATTTCATCGTAGGTATTTTTGTTATGAGTGTTTTTTTTATCAAAGTTATTTCTAATAATTCTTTTATAATATCAAAAAACAAAATGGTGAAGTTCAGAAATAAATCTAAGTATCGAAATTTTGTGAATTTTTTAAAACTCAAAGAATTACAGGTGGTGAAATTCAGAAAATTTATTTTTATATATCTTCTTCTATAACTATATTTTAGCAACGTGATATTTTGAAAGGAGGGAAATTTAGTTTAGAGTTCATTTTTAAAATTATTATAATCGGCGAAGTTCAGAAAATGTATAAAAATTTAACCATGGCTGGTTTTTTTTTTAGATTTTAAATTTTAATCTTAGTAGAGAAGTGCAAGGGGGGAAGCGGCGAAGCCATTGCCTGGTACCCCGATATAAATACAACTACGAAATTTACTAGAGAAAGTTTTGCTAATGTTATGTTGAAGCCACTAAATTCAAGTTCATATTTGGTTAATGGCTACTTTATTCGATTATTTTTCGGTTTATGCCCGCTCTCGAATTTCGTGGGCGCTTTGTTATAAATCTCTCTATTTTTTAAAAATACGCAAATACTATTTAGTGTATATCTATATATCTCAGCAGTTTCAGTACTTAATGTGGGCAAATTTCTAATTATCATGTTATGACGAAAAATAGATTGGCCGACATCTTCGAATTGAAAGTATATAGTTAGTTTATTTTTTTTAAGTTTTCGCTTCAAAAGAATCGGTTATGTAGGGGTTTATATAGTTTAGTTTTTATTTTTATAAAACACTTTAAATATATATTTTTTTCATTAAGATGCTATAATTGTGTACATATGGGTGCGAGCGGGTTACGTAACACGCTATAAACAAGTAGAGGCCTAACGAGATTTGGCATTCGCGCCTTTGAATTCGAAACTAAGGATAGGCTTTTTTCGAATTAGGAATATTTACGATTTTTTAAAAAAACTTCGGAGGGGGGCTAGGGGGGGGTCCTCTATTTCTAAATTAAGTTAAAAATTATATATAATACAATATGATGCGATTGCAATAGCCTAACAATAATACCTCCCCTCCTCCAAAATAAAGCACACTTTTTTTTTTAATTTGCCCAAGAAAAAAAGTCTACATTAAAAAACAATTGTGTTTAAACATTTATATATATATAAATTATTAAAAAATTCGAGGGCGGGCATAAACCGAAAAATAACCCTTTATTTAATTATGAAGTAAATATTCTTTTGATTGTTTTTTATATACCAGGAATGTGAATGGGTGGTATTTTATTTCTCTCAGATGAGTACCATCAGAAGGACAGAGGAGTTAAAGGTTGATTACTTGCCAATAAGTGGGCGGAGTCTCTATCCCGTTATCCAATCAGAGAACAATGGAGCCCTTTCCTTGAGTTGCCAGCGATGTATTTACTTTTATTCGGGTCAAATGAAGAACCCAGTTATTCCGGACGATCGGTTTTATAATTTGGAATGAATTATTTCAAATGATTATAATTTATTTCCTTGTAACTGAAAAAAAAAGAAAATAAAAATGTAATTTTTAGTGTCGCTTTTTTTTCGCCGTCATTATTTTTATACTGCACGAAAACCAAATAAGTCGGCATTTGTATCCGTTCATTACGTATGATAATTATTCGTTAATGTATTTTGATGATAGATGACAGAGCAAAAGCTGCTTTTAAATTAGCTAAAGTGCGTTCTATTCATGGCCAACGGATTGAATAGGGGAAGTAGGTGAAAGCGGAAAGATCCCTTACTAATATTTGTAGTTTCAGATATACCACCTCACATCATCGTTTCCAAGATTTCTTCAATGTTATTTAATCTTCCAGTTTTTTAGGCCACAACGCTTCATATTGCAATTTTGAATTAAGGTTACGTACCTTAACTGCGTATGCGACTCATAATTAATTTAGCGCCTGGAATGTTTCGAAAATCCTTTAAAGATTATTAAAAAATGCAAATTGTCTGTTACTAGGTTAACTGAAACAGTTTCTTTATTCCATCACTCTTGCAAGATTACTTTATTCCATCAATCTTGCCAGATTACAACAGAAATAAATAGAAAATTTCAATTTGGTTTAGGTGCCCATATATATGTATACACATAATTGTCTTCTTATATGGATGAAAAAATACCGTGGGGGAATGATGCAGTGCGGGGGTTGAATCAGGAGACCGACGGGGGATAACCTCAAAGAACTCTGAGGTTAAGTTGTAACTTTCGATGCGTCCGACACTCAATGCAAAGAATCAGTTAAAACTAAACCTGTGATGAGGTAGGATGTGTCAGGAGTTGGTTCAGCGCGTTTTCTGTTTTGGCTCCATATAAGCGTATTAAAATTGTGAATGTGTTAAACAGTATTTTACAAGTAAATTATTCCGTAATATTAAGTATAGATATCCAGTGTAGTGTTGTTTACTGTGGTTTGGCTAGCTAAAAAAAATATTTTACGAAAAGCACTTTTCAGTTTGGAAGAGAAACGTGTTTTTTCCACGCCCTTATTTTCGGCTAAAGAGTGGGCAGCCCACGTATATATATATACACCCAGAGAGGTACTATGCCCAGTATTTCGTTCTAAGGATTAAAATTTCTCTCAAAAGAAAGTGAAGTGCAATGGTAGGTTTAAACCTTTGTTTGCTTTAGGAATACCGTAAGATTGCATTTCGAGGGAAGTAGCCCGTTGTAGCTGGGTGGAATTTGGTTGCGTCTCGCCAAGGCTCTGTTGACCATTTTTGTTTCTCTTAACCATAGGCTTTGTCACAGGTGTTTCTTTTAGGGAGAGGGTTGGGGGCTGAGAGGTCGCTTCATCACATTGTTTCGAACGGCTTTGATGTATAAAGTCAAAACCGTGTGTAGGCGAGCGTATACGCATTGATGTGCGCCTTGCTCTTACAGGTACCCTCGGTTGGTCGTCCCAGGGTTGGCCTTCGTATCGGCATCTACTGATGATGCGGAGAAAGAAAAAAGAAAACAGTTAATTCACTTTGCTTCTTTCATTCCACACTTTTCCCAGGAATTATTTAACAGTCCTAATTATCTCAGCGGTTGTTTCATTGCATAGCCCTAGTAGCAGGGTCGGTAAATGTTGCGAGTATGGGCGGATGGGATTCTAGCTTATTTTGAGGGTTGGGGGGATGGGCCTACGATGATCCTGAGATTTCAATCATGGGGGGGGGGGTCTGCGGGGCACAGTCCTCCAGTATATAATCGGAAATCGCCATAAACTTCGTCCACATAGATTTCAGCTCGAAAAAATAGCCCCAAATAAGCTAGGACTCTGATCCGGCCATACTCTACACAATTACCGCAGGGTCATCCATTCCTTTCAATCACTTCATGTATTTCACAGCCACATTCAGTCAGAATAACACGCATCATCTCCATTCTGTCTGGGCAGAAAAGTGTCATTTTTTGTTCTTTCACGTCTTGGCGGTCAAGGGCGTGTTGTTGTTACCTCAACTGAACGACTGCTCGTCCGTGCTTACTCTTACAAAATGATGTAGTCCAAGTGTATTAAATAAAAGGAAAACAAATGCACGCATATTTATGGGTGTAAAGTAAACAAATTAGAGTCGTGGAAACAAAGTTGAAAACTAACAAGGCATCTTAAGGAAATTTTGAAAGAGCGCTCAGGACAAGTAAACCGACGGGGAAAAAAACTTGTTCAGAATTTTTATTTTCCGCCAAAAAGAAGCCACATTGCATAACGCTTTAAGCGATAATACAATTTAGCTGGTCATTAGTTTGTATTATGTCTAATTTCCTTGTTTGAGGACAATTGAATAGTAAAAATAAAATGGCTTAAGAAAATTTACTTTTCGTTGTTACGGGACGTTAATTAGCCTAAAAATGATTTTTTTATTGGTATCTTCCAATCCTTTTGGTTGACCCGAACGATGGTTGAAAATAGGGAATAAAACGCGGGCTGTTAAATCTTTGTCATCGAATAGAAAATAATGAAAAAAAGTCACCAGGGCCTATCAAAGTCATTCCACTCAAAAGCAACTCATAAAGCCGCACAATGTTGTTATCTGCAAAAGGAGGATCTTCAAGTATCCTCTTCCCCTATACATTTGTCTAGCTTCCTTTTGAAGGCCAAGCTAGAGATCGTTACATTCTAGAACTTTCCCCCTGAAATTATATTTCCTCAAATCTAGCCCACATCTAGATATTTTAATTTTGAAAGTGATTCCTTGTCATAGCAACCTCGAGAAAAATTCCCTATTTCTAATTTATCATTAGAAATAGCTGTATCGTATCACTCATTTCAAATGTAAACATGTTAAGCACCCTCAACCTATCCTTATAATCAAGGTATCATTTTTGTTGCTCATTGTACTACCTGCTTGATATCCTGTCTGGGATATGGGGGACCATGCCTAAATCAATATTCTAGGCGTGGCGTTAACATACAATTTACTAGTATAGTTTAAGAATAACTTCATTTATTTTTTCTAACTAACATTTCTCTTGATAAAGCCTAATACTCTATTTTGCCCTATTTCTTGCCTCTAAACAATACTTGGATGTACTTTGAAGGAGTGGAATTGCTCTTTCGCTAGACTGATGAAACTCGCCTTAACGTTTTCAATGGCCTAATTAAGGCTTTACCTCAGGCCAAAGGTAATTAAATGCATTTGTGCTTTTTTTTTCTTGAACTTTGGACATTTTTATTGAAGTTTAGACACCTCTGTCTGGCTATTACCCTACAATGGACATCACTTGTCTTAACGTAAGCACTTAGAACTACGTATAAAATTTGCGAGATGGTTTAATAATAACAGTAGATGGTTCTCGGTTGGAACCAGGGTTACCTAACATATGGCCTAAATCTATCTACTTAAAAAAAGAAATTAGCTAATATAGCTAAATCTAACTAAAATTCTTACTATTTTCTCATTAAATATTATATAAAAGGTTCATTTATAGCCATAAATTCTCATTTTGAGTTGACAACCCTGGTTCTAGCTTCTCCTGGCTCCTAACAGGGGGAGATATTAGGAGTTAGCGTCCTAACTCCTAATACTAACTTCATGCTTACGTTGTACTCAAACAGCCTAAACATACAGCAATACACCAACAAACTGACCATAGACTAAGACATCCCGACAAACTGACCATACTTCAATACACTTCAACAAACTGACCATACACCAATACACTTCAACAAACTGACCATACACCAATACACTTCAACAAACTCACCATACTCCAACACACCCTGACAAATTGACTATACACCCAACAAAATGACCATACCTAGGAAACAGGAGACCGCTCTTTATGATGATGTAATAGAACCAGGGAACTCATATAGCATGCACCTCATATGAGAAAAGTTGGGGTGGGTTTGTCTTTAGATGTAGGGCTCTCTGGGAGATCTTCATTTAATCTGAATCATTTCGCTAACTTCCCAACTTTACCTCTTTCTATGATTGCCTTTGAACAAATCCTTGTCAAGTTTATTGAATCTATAAGGGTCATCAGATTGTGTGAATGAGAATCTTGTACTGAAGATTCTCTGCTAGAAACAGATGGAATGCAATTCCAAGTGCTTTCGTCTTTATTTACTAAAGCCTCTTGTTACAAATTTAATTGTAACTAGACTAGGCTATTATAGGTTAGACTATACTATGCTAAGATATAATGTACAACAGCAAACCAAATGATAAAATAAAACAGTAAACGAATTGAGATTCAAAGAATACAATTGAATAACAGAAAGCTAATAAGAATCAAAGAATACAATTGCTGGGCAGCCGTGAGTTTGTGTAATCCAAAGAAGACGGAGTTCACTTAACTTAAAGAGGGGGAGTGTAGACATAAGAACAAATGGATGAGAAGAAAAGATTGGGGTTGGACAACCCTCCCGTCACCTGCATGGATAAATAATTTTGTAGTGGATATGTTGTTGGGTTTATTAACATGTAAGTAATTTTCGGATTTAAAATAAAGCGAAAACCAACGGAGGCATATAAATTCGGAGGGGGGGAGAAAATGGTGAAGTTAGGGGATGTTAATTTTTTGTCTCACCAATTGCGATTTTTAGTTGTTGAAGAATATTGGTCCCAATTGACCTGTGGCCCCTAGTTTTCGAATGAGTGGGTCTGGTAACACGTACCCACTTATCAGGAAAATGTGATTAGGGTGGTTGGTTGGAACATTCCTTGTCTATATAGGAATTTTGGCTTAACCTAACCAACTACGGCAAAACTTAAATACCCTTATAATTTATGAAGTAGGGTACGTGACAGCATGCCCACCCACTTTAAATCTCCTTGCAAATTTGACCCAGTAGAAGAATTGTTGGTGTTTTTAACAACCATTTATTGTTGTTTTTTATCTTTTATAAATGATTTTACTTTTCAGCTTACATATTTCATGTCGGTCCCCGTTTTGCTTTTTTTTTGTAATAACATTGTAACTATTTGGCCGATTTTAGCGAAATTTGAAACCCTTCTATTATTGTTTTAAATTTTCTTTCGAATGATATAAGTCTTCCTAAGGTTACCCCAGGAATTATTTTGTTTTGGCAATAACATCATTATTCGGCGGATACTCTGCTAGACTCGGCTATTATAGGTTAGACTATACTATGCTAATTTAGGCTATAAAATGCTAGGATAGCGCATAGTATGTTAGGCTTCACTTGTCTATGATATGTAGAAATAGGCTAGGGAGGGCTATGCCTAATAATACTATGTTAGGCTACGATAGGCTAGCTAACCAGGTTATTCTAGTCTAGGATATACTAGGTTATAATATTATACGCTTGGCTATATTATGTTAGGTGTTGTCATAAATCAAAAGAAGTGAGGGCACGCAACTTTTTGGTCCTTAATTCTTCACGTGGGCAAAACTGGAACCGTTATTCTTCAATTATTAACAGGCAAAATAGAAACCTCTAAAAGAACAAATAGCCGAGGAGCTAAACTTTGTAGCATTTTCAGTTTAGTTGATGAAAGGCTCACAAAATGGCACGTTATTTTTTTCCTCTTGTATCGACCGATAGTTTTTAATTAGGTATTTCCGTTAACTCGCAGTGTATACGTTTGAGCCGAGCTTTGTTATACATTTCTTAGTTTGCACAAGAGGCCCTGGCGGATTTTGGCATTTCTTGGTTTGTCTTCTTAGGAGAGTTTCGCACGTTCTCGGTCCCTACATATATTATATTTTCCAAATTTTTCTAACGGAAATTTCGCTGCTTTATGATAAAAATAAGGATTAACCTCGCATGTCAGGAGAATTAATTGAATCTGTTTTTCGTATGTTAGAATCTTCCTACCCTGTAATATCCATTGATCTTCTTCCATTTGGGGGGAAAATAGAGGTTTTGAGCGGATTATTTTTCTAGAAATAGGCCTATCTTGCCTAAACTTTGGTTGTGCTCAGATTGAATGCATATTGTAGTCATTTTACGGTGCATTGAAAGAATTTTTTGAGAATAATTGGGTTCAACAGGTGGCTATAATGGATTTATTTTTGCTAAACAGCTGTTATATAGAATTAAAAATGCAATTTTAGAACAGCGTAGATTTCTTCCGCTTATATGTAACTTCCTACCACGAATCGAAGGTTAAGTAGGGAAAAAAGGTAAAAAGTAGACTGAGATAGTCTAGTGAATAAGGATGGAGCATAGCTAGGCGTTTTTGCACTGTCAAATCAACCGGGGCGAAGGAAGTGTTGTGTTTAACGTTCACTCCTTTATTGTCCGTTAAATAAGGATATAAACATTATCGGTGGCCTATCAGGGACCAACATTTTTAAGAAGGTTCAAAAATGCCCCATCAGGAAACCTATAAAATATTAAAGGCAGAACAAGTACGTTCACCTGTAGGTTGTTATAAATTTTTACCATCCCCAAAATATTAAGTGGTTTTCCCACTGGATCAAAATTCCTCTCCCTAACTTTTTCCCCAAATGGTCAAAATTGAAAAAGGTTTTCTGTTCATTTGTAAATGTAAAGCTCATCAGTCCATGCCTGAAGGCGGCATCTTTTTACTAGTTTATTTTTAGTGTTGATTGTCTTTATACCTTGAGTTAGGTTATGAACTAAGATAGAAAGCGGTAAGCAAAACATATGCTTTCTGCTGGAAGAATTACTGCTTAATATCACTTCAACTTGTTGTCTTTTAATGGCACTCACCTTTGACGTGTTATTTTTTGGGGGGTTTATTTAAAGCTCTGATAATAATTCATTTTTCTTCATCTCATAGAAATAGACATTTTGGAGTCTGGTGATCTTTTACAGCGGGTTTCTTTTCTGAAAATATCCTGACTTTTTGTTTGGTTTAAAAGTCCCGACTTTCATGATGCAGAAAGGGTGCCATGTACGTGGGTGGTTTATTTGGTTTAGAAAGCTGCAAAGGAGAACGTGAAACTAATTTCGGGCTGATTTGCAGGTGAAATCAGTAGAGGTTCAAATAAAGGTCTTAGGATTTTAACCACAATTTTATACCTGTCACTGAACGGTATATAACTCGTTTCACGAACCAATAATTCTCGGTGGCCTTCTGCGGTAGAAGGTTCACGGTAAAAAAGAAATTCCCATTAAATTGATCGCAATTGCATTACCCAAGTTTATAAGACACCATTTTTAATGATAGGGACACAGCGCATGCGTTTATGAACCTTGCGCATTCTTTCGATCTTAATTCGTTTGCTGTTTAATTGTATCTTTTGATTCTTAATTCGTTTATTTTTTAATTATATTTTTAAAAAATCTTAATTCGTTTACTGTAATTGTATTCTTTGATTCTTATTAACTTTCTGCTATTCAATTGTATTCTTTGATTCTTATTAACTTTCTGCTATTCAATTGTATTTGAATCTCAATTCGTTTACTTTTATTTTATCATTTGGTTCTTAATTGGTTTGCTGTTTAATTGTATTTTTTTATTCTTATTAGCCTCGTGTTTAATTGGATTCTTAATTGGTTTGCTGTTTGTATTCTTTGATTCTTAATTCGTTTACTGATTAATTGTAAGTTCCTCCTAGGTATTATTTTTAGAGAACTAATGGCGATTATGTTGGTTAAGCCACACCGGGTCTTATAATTCGCTGGATGAAGCCCCGATTCATGTCCACCTCTCTCTACTGAACAAAATAAGAAAATTATTTTCCTTTTATTAATACAATTACCATGATAAATAAATGCATGCATTTATATCATCATCATCACTAACTATAATTTAAGAAGACCTGTGATTTTTTTAGTATTTGAATAATAATTTCATCTTAGTTTGGTTATGACTTATGTTTTTTATCAAAGTTATTTCTAATAATTATTTTATAATATCAAAAAACAAAATGGTGAAGTTCAGAAATAAATAAGAGTATCAAAATTTTGTGAATTTTTTAAAACTCAAAGAATTACAAATGGTGAAGTTCAGAAAATTTATTTTTATATATCTTCTTCTTCTATAACTATATTTTAGCAACGTGATATTTTGAAAGGGAGGGAGAAATTTAGTTTCGAGTTCCTTTTTAAAATTATTATAATTGGCGAAGTTCAGAAAATATTGGTAAAATATTGGCACGAGTAAAATAAGAGAACGATCATTCTCAGAATAGCTTAGCAAGCAAATACAATAGAAACAAAACAAGATTTTACCAGGATAAAACTTAAAACAATTAATCAGGTGTTGAAGCCTTTGTTTTCTATTACTTCGTTCGGCACAACAACGATCACTGGAGCTCACCAATTCTGTTGGTTATTTTATCCATTCTCGCTCAATTTTTGTCTGGAAATCCCTCACATTTGAAGGCTGCTGGTCTCGAACTTTGTCTCCAATGTTCTTCCAGAGGTTCTCAGTTGGGTTCAGGTCCGGCCTCTGAGTGAAGGCATAAGATGTTGTTTTGTGTTTAGGCACCTATTCGCATTTACCGTTCCTCGGGGAGGACACTTTCTGTGAAATCACAGAAAGTGTCCTCCTCGAGGTCTTCATGTGAAAAATTCTGTGACAAAAAGTTCTCAGGAGTCACTTTCATTGTAGTGGCATCTTGCAGCAGAGTGAGTACAACACTAGTGGTTGTACATTTCTTACCTACTGAGCAAAATGTTGCCAGATGATTTCGAGAATATTCCAACAAAATCGTTCTCCTATTTTGCACCTCGATATTTTATGTTGTTAGTTTATTTAGTATAATTCTTAAATATACGCTATATATGCATCATGTATTTGAAAATATTTTGATAAAGGAAAAATCGTTCTCTTATTTTGTTCGGTAGTGTATATACACGTGGGACGTATTCCACGTCCTTAGGTGTATCCCACTGAGAAATAAGATTTGGTAAGAACCGTACCAAATGTATACAAATTCGATGGTGATTTTGAAATCACCAAATTCTTTGTAACTGCCCAATAATTATGTCTACAACTCAACTAAGCCTCGAAAAAGTTAATTATCTAATCGCATCCCATTAGTCCTATCCAAACAAAGAACATTAAAGAAAATTAGCCATTGTTGGTAATGATAAGAAACGAGTCTGAGAAAAATATATAGGCCTATATATATAAAGCAGGAATACTGAATTATTTGGAAAATTGTCAGACACTAATAACAGTTATGATGATAAATGAGCAACTGTCCCTATATGTGGGAATGGATCAGTCTGTTAAAAACTGGGTAGGTACATTTTTGTGGTTGCTAACCCCCATTATAAACCATTCTTTGTTCACAGTAATGGCAGAAGGGAGTTTTGTTTATAGATTCTTAGTTTTTATGGTTTCCTAAATAAAATGTATTTTTAAATGCTTTTTTTCTATGGTCGTTATCTATCACTATAATTTCCTAACTTATTTGATTGTCTCGTGTCAGATGATTGATTAATTATAATACTACTTGAAATGTCGCCTGGAAAGAAAATGTGACGTGCAAATTTTTGCCAATGACCAAGGTTTTCCGTATTCTATAAAGCACTATGTATACTGACACTCGGGTCGAGATATCGTCTGACATGTGGCTTTCGCGATTACTTTTTCCAATTTCTCTAAAGACATGGATTTTGTATAGGTGGTTTATGGCGAGGTATGTGTACATACATTTTATAACAACACGCCATTATTATTTATTTGAGGTCATGATACAGGGTCCCTGAAGGAAGAGGAATTTACATAGCTAATTTTTTTTAAACTGTTCTTATAATTTGCGCTTTTATTTGCAGCCTTCTTCATAATGGTTAGCAAAGACCAGTGGTTGGCCCGCTTTTTCTTAAATTTCAGAGTTGCTATTAACAACTGAGGGAAGACCATTAAGTAAGAATCACCTACATGAATATTGTCAACCCCGCCCCCGTCTTTACTCTCGTTCATCCTCGTGTCCTTGTTGTTTAAAGTAGTGTCCCTTTTTTGAAATGTTCAACGTATGTTAGAGACCTATTTCCTAGCAATTAAACGCTCGATCAGGGTTTGTTGCCACTTAAGTGGGATGAGATGAAAAGAATGGTTGCATCAGACAGCTTTTGGGGCGTATAAAAATCTTCCCTATCCACTCATTCCTTTGGGATTTGATCTGGGTTGTGATCTGACAACGCCTTTGCCATGAGTTAAGGATTAATCGATAAAGAATTATACGATAATCGCCCTTTTAACATTTTTTTTTGCTGACAACACAAGCAACCAGAACCTATCAAAGGTCAAGCAACAAGAGCCTATCAAAGGTCACCCAAGTCGAGCAACCAACCACCAATGCCTTTCATAAGTCATCCAAATCGACCAACCAGCCACAAGGGCCTTCAATGTTATCCAAATCGAGCAACCAGCCACCAGGGCCTTCAATGTTATCAAAATCGAGCAACCAGCCACCAGGGATTATCAACCAACCACCAACATAAACTACTTCCATAGGATTGTGCATCAGAATGTTGTCACAATGTTTCCATCACCCAAGAATTGTCCTAATGTTTAATCAGGCAACTAAGAGAGATTTGGGTTGATTCGGTCAGCTAACGATATATTTTGTCTGTTGGTTTATCAGGCGAATTACAAAAAATATCTTACAATTTATTTTCCTTTAGAATGCATTAGTATTTTAATAACCAGTTTTGCGATTAATCGATTAGATGTATTCGATTTTTGAGATTGGTGGTTTAATTTCTGACCCAGCTGACTTTCATGGATCTTTCGCCTATTGTTGTTTTCAACTTTATTTTTTTATGTTAAGTAAGATAGGTAAATTTGTTCAGTACTAAAACAAACTCAAAAACTAGCCTAAACTAATGTAGATTTAGAATGCAAAGGCCTAAAAATGAGAATAGGCTCGGAAACCCAGAGTTAAATAATCCAAACTAATTTACATGTAGATTCGAATATTTATAAATCCGATATAAGAAGCGTTAAAGTTGATTGATCCGGATTTCTCGTTTCTAAAGATACCAAAAGAATTCGTGGAAGAGGGAAATTGCTGGACGAGAAGAGCAATACTGAGTCTGGGTGTCGTGAAAGTAAAAAAAAAAGAGGAGGGCAGCAGCTGTTCCAATATTGTCTCTCCACGATCCCCCAACATATGCGGCCATGCCTGAACGAATGGGCTTGGTTTGATGTAGGTCCTACCAACCAAATAATGGCCGGGAGTTTCGATGAAAGTTTGTCGTTAATCGAAAATACTTGTATCCGTTACCCGCGTCAAAGGAGCTTTGCTTATCCAAATAGTTTGACAGGCTAGGGGTGGTGATATTGGCAGGGGGGGGGTGCTTTTAGTTACCGTTTCTCATAACTGCCAATCAAGGGAAACAATAAATACCCCTCTCCCTACAGATTGAGTACGAGGGAAGGATGAATTGTGGAGAGTCTGCGGTTTGGAAGTAGTAGTCTGTGGTTGTACCTATCATGGAAAACCGACATCAATTTAGTAAGGATGCGAAAATGCAGGGGAAATATTTTATTTCTGCTTTGCGGTGGCCTCGGAGCGCACACAGCCCGTGCTTTCGATTTATGAACGCTGATCAATATCCGAATGCCATCAAATATGAGCAAAGTTTGAGTAGATCGCGCGAGTAATCCATCCGAATGGGGAGCCAGTCGTATTTCATCCTAATCTATTACCACCCATTTCATGTTCCATTGTATGTGTTTAATGACGTGTGTGTTTGTGGATTAGTTTAGTATCTCGTCCGTTGCTTGTGTGATGTGCAAGCTTGTTCGGCTTTAATTTAATAGTTAGGACTGCATCGCGTGTAAAGAGACAAGTTTTCTTAGACCTATCTCATCTTGATGGAAGCTAAACAAATTATATTCAGAACTATGGTTGATTGTGAATTTAAATAACTGATTAAATTGATAGAGGCTATTTCACTTTTTCCTATCGAGTACACATTTTCCCATAACAAAGTTCAGATTTACCATTTTATGTGAATCTTTTGAGTTAGGAAAACCTTGTTTTAAAATGAGCCGTTTTGGGGGGGATATTTCTAAAGGAATGGGTGACATTTGGTTATAACAAGCGTTCGTCATAAATGGGGTGCTATCCAGCCATTTCTGAGTATTTTCATTTTTAGTGAAGATTCTGAAACTTCATTAGATATTTTGCCACTAATTTGAGCACCGTCTGGTGCCCCTCACCGGGGAACTAGTCTTAATGGGAAATTGTGAACAAGGGGTCGCTAAGTATCAACCACACCCTAGTATACAAACCAAATTGCTATTCCCAGCCCGCGACTAACTCTCCCCACTGTGGCTTAACTTCGCTCGACGTCAGAACGCAGTGTTTACATTCTTCTTCGTAGCACCTTGTTAAACGAGGTTGGATTACAACTGTTAAGTTAATATGGAATTTCCATTATAAAATAAGATGAAAACTAGCGAGGGCATCTTTGCCTAAAGAGTTTCGTAGCCTGGTGAAGTTAGGGAAAAGGAAAATGCGTGGAAGGTGTATCACTTAAGTAGACAACTTTGAGTAGTAGGGAACGGGAACGCGCGTAACTCCTGAACTTGGCCTATCCAAGGGTCTTGGATTTGCCACTATTTATTAACAATAACTAATTTACTGGTTTATTTTAAAGCGCAATAGCAGCGAGGTCTTATTACTCAGAAAGGAGAGATGTTTAAAGAATTTAGTGCATGTAAACTGATGGAAGATATATGGCCTCGGGTCCCCATTGCACGCAGTGTGAACTGGGAAGGCTCTTCCAGGTTTCAGTTAGCAGGGCCATTACCACTTCTACACCAGAAGCAGACGGTTTTGTCCCTTCTGTTAACTTGTAGTGCAATCATGTGGCACTCTTGAAGTGGACTGAATGCGATACGAAGCTTAAATTCATCATCGTTATTGACTAAGATGATTCATTGTTGAGGAGCTTACCTTATGGTGAAAGGCTTAGGAGAGAGACTAAGAGGTCTTCAAGTGGGTTAATAGGTTATAATAGAGGGGGTCATAGGTAAGGTTCCTTATTTCTAGTTCACAGGATGATAGGACACGTAGTAATGGCTTTAAGCCGAACAAGTTTAGGTTGAGGAAAGAAATGCGATATCCGTTTTAAGAATAGAATGGATAGATTTTTGGATGATGGTAGATGTGAATGAACTAGGTGATGGGAACAGGAACTGCCTCGTATAGGCTATTGATTAGCCTTTTTGTAGACTACTCGTCTTATGTTGTAACGTTTTAGGGGCGTCCTGTAGGATGTACATTTCAAATATGGCTCGTATCCAGTTTGAAAACTTTTTGCATCCTTTTCACTCTTAAGGAATTTCCAAATACTAATTAAAAGAATATAGGAAAACGGCCAAAGCTTTTAATGCACCTAATCTAACACTTGATTGTTTCACTGTTCTCACAATTTGTTTATGTCGTTCCCCGTAAGGGGCGCGGCGATTTGCCATACTGACCGCAGTGCTGATGGGATTCAGCACCCCGTCCGACCCCAGCTTAGCCTCTTCTCCTTCCTTCAAAACACTTGTGCCCCCCCCCCCTCCCGGCAGCCCCATAGCCGACCATTCCTCATTGAAGAGGCTCAGCAGGGCAAACCCCCTTAGGGGGGAGAGGGAAGCCAGGCCCCTTCTCTCAAAATACCTGCTGGCAAGAATACTGAACCTTGCCGAGGTCAAGGCGTGTGCCTCCCCAGACATGACTAAGGACGCTGCTAACGGGACCTGCGATGTCCTGGGGGGATGGCCAACTGGAGCCCTCCCCCCTGAGATAGACATGGTCCTTGAGGGAACCCATCCTCAGACGGTAGATCCTTCCATGGGAGCGAATCCGGGCTCGGCGCCAAGCACCGAACCCAAATCCGCCCCTATGCAAGGTCCTCCTAAACGGCCTGGGTTTCCAAGGCAGTAGAAGGAAGGGAGGGATCTCCTCCGACCGATGCCCCTGTGACTGCCAGGACCTTCTCTATTTCGAAGGATCTGGCTGAAGCCGGTCCATCTGGCATGGGGGCTCCTGCCGGCGGAGGGGAGAAGCGGGTTCATTCCCGGGGCTTCTCTCCATCCGCGGGGGCTGCGGGGACGGATGGGCCTGCTGCCACTTCGGTACGCGACCAAGCCAAGATCGGCACATCCGGTCCCTCTGCCTCCCGGGTGCGGAGCCCCTGACTATGACTAAGGCCAAAAGTGCGCAGGCCAGAGCCTCGATTACATCGGGGCCCCTCATTCAGAGGTTACCTGGTATTTTCGAGCCCGCTGGCTTCAAACGCTTCCTCGTTATTCGCTCCACTGATGGCAGCATTTTGGCCAAGGGCAACATGATCCATCAGAGGAGAGCATTAGCTAGTGTAATTGGTAGAGAGCCGAAGGTGACCCGTTTCTCGGCCGGGAGCCTTCTGGCGAATGCGGCAGGTCCCTCCGAGGCGGCCAAGATAAGTTCTCTTCGGACACTTCATGGCACCCCGGTGAGTGTGACGCCGCACTCTACCATGAACTTTATGCAAGAGAACTCGTTGACTTTGTGAAAGGAGTTGTTTATGCAAGGGAACTCGTTGACTACATAGAGGACATCACCTTAGAGCTGGCCGACCATGTGGCAGTCAAGGTCGAACGCGTGATGAGAAAACAGGGATGGGCCTCGAGACCCACCCCTACACTCTTCGTCACATTCGATGTGACAAGCTCCCTGATTCGGTTGATACCGCTACCGCGTGAAGGCATTCGTGCCATTTCCACGGCGGTGCTATTAATGTCACCGCTTCGGCTATAAGAATCGCTCATGTAGACGTGCAAAGTCGGGGTCATCCGAATTATGTGTAAATTGCTCCAAGGCCGCACACGATTAGTCCAAATCGTGTGTGGCCAAGTGTGTCAATTGCGGAGAGCCGTACCCCGCTTCTTCGAAGCAATGTGGTGCATATCTCCTTGATTTTTTTTTTATTTTTGCGAGATTTTCGATTCCGCGTACGGGTTGGTGGAGCCCTCTCCGGCCCAATGGTCCAGGAAGAGGATGTCCCGAAGGGAAGTGTCCTCAGTGTCACACTCTTTGCTCTGAGCATCAACGGCATCACATCTGTGCTGCCGGAATATGTTCTCGCTACGCTCTACGTGGACGACCTTTCGATCTCTTTTGGCGCGGCCCAGATGCCAACTCTGGAGCGTCGACTCCAACAGGCATTGAACCGCGTCTCTCGCTATGCCGAAGCGCACAGGTTTCGGTTTTCCTTGGCCAAGACTAAAGTGGTGCACTTCTGCCGCCATCCATGGCTCCACCCAGACCCAGATTTGTTTCTTAATGGGGGTACGCCTGGAATTTGTTCAATCGCACCGTCCTTTCCTTGGTCTTGTATTTGATCGACACCTCACCTGGGAGGCTCATATTCGCATGGGGCGCTGATAGGGCTACTGCCTTGCTTTTTTATCGGTATTTTCTTCGTTTGAAGCTCGACTATGGATGCGAGTTTCATGCATCCGTAGCCGAGCGTTTATTGCGGAAGGTGGACTCGATCCACCACACCGGCCTTCGCCTTGCGACCGGTGCCTTCCGCATTTTTCCCATTGAGAGCCTACTAGTCCTTACTGGGGAGATGCCACTCGCTCTACGCCGTAAACAGTGTATCATTCTCTTCTACGCGCGAGCCCGTCGCCTCCCTCAGTCGCCAACAGCTCTCATTGCATTCGCAGCTGATTCAGACGGTGCCTATGCCGCCGTGTGACGCTAGTTATACCCTAAGGCCTTTGAGTTTAGGGTCAGGAAACTCCTTCGATAGCTAGGTATAGCTCTCGGCCCGGTGTCGCCCCTGGTTCTGCCCAAGACGCCACCCTGGAGGGTACCACATTTGGCTATTTATCGCCACGGGTCTGCTCCCAAAGCTTGTACGGCGCCTGGAGTATTGCGTTCGACCTTTTTGGAGCACACATCGTGTCACGCTGGAACCGTGCCAGTGTATACAGATGGCTCCAAGTCCGTAGAGGGGGTCGGCTGCCACGCCGTATCCCCTCTGTTTGAAGTCAGCTGGGCTCTGCCAGGCGCTGCGTCTGTCTTCACGGCCGAGCTGGTGGCAATACATCACTCGGTACGGGAGATTACGCGACGTGCCCGGTTCGGAGACTGGATTGTGATCTATAGCGACTCACAAAGCGCCCTGAGTGCTCTCGAGGCATTGGAATCTCCGCATTCCCTGGTTTGCGATATCCGTGACGCCACGATTTTGGCGAGCCGGGTGGATGTCGATTATTTTCTGCTGGGTTCCTGGACATGTAGGAATTGCTGAGAATGAGGGCGCCAAAGAGTCCGCGAGGACTCTGCGACCGGACTAGCGTTTCGCTCTTCCTCACATCGACTACATGGCAGGAATACGGGCAGCTCTTCAGGCTGCTTGGCAAAGAAGATGGGAGACGGTCGAAGGGAATTTAAGTTGCGTGCCATTGCGCCGCGACTGTTTCCATGCACCTACCCACCAATGCCGCGAAGGCTTCAGGTTGCTTTCTGTCGTCTCCGAATTGGGCACACTCGCGGGACCCGCCACCATTTGATGGAGCGCTCGCCAGCGCCCTACTGTAAAGACTGCGTTGTTCCCCAGACTGTTCGACACATTTTTGTTGAATATCCCTGTCTGTGCGATCTTCGCGCATGTTACCTGTCCCGTACCCGGATGGGCGGAGTCGCTACCGCCTGTTCCATGTACTCGGGACGAGTGCGTGCACATTGACTGGTGGACTTGTAGACTTTTTTGGGGAGGCAGGCCTTCTCCCTTTTATTTAACTAGGTTTTGTTATTGTTTTCTTTCTAGGTCGCACGTTCCTCGGCGCGACCTTTCCCCGACGCCGGAGTTTGCTTCCTAAGTGTTGTCATCTTTCCTTTTTATCGTTGTTTTGTTTTCATATTCTTATTTTAAAGTAGCCTAGAGCTAGGTTGTGTGATTGCGGCGACTTATGCCCAAGTGGGCCTTGGCCAGATGACCCCCTAAAAAAAAATGTTAATGCCGTCATCTCCATGAAAAGTTTTACTTCTATATATATATTTTTGTGGGACCTCTTATTTATCTTTGAAATGTTATTTGCTTCCTTATGACATTAATACATACGTAATGCTCATCAAATTTGGCTCGTTGGAATGATTGCTCATATATTTATGTTTGCCCTTCATAACATCTTGTAACGCCACCAGTGAGTCCACCAAAGGGCTGATAGCTTGTGGTTTACCTCCAATAGGCCTTGGTCAGGGTAACTTGGTCCCAAAGAGCAACTTCGGAACATGTGTTCCATAGTTTTGATGGGTTCACCACATGGGCATGCAGCACTTGTGGTGGGTCCCCATTTAACAATGCTACCCCCTGTTTTACCCACTTGGTTCTCATGCTCGATTTAATCTCTTCTTTCGTGGTAGGATACCTTAACAACTGCGTTCTTTGGATGCCCTAATAATACATTAAAACACAGTTGCCATACTACTTTTCAATTACATTAACTGTCACTTTGCGGATAACACGAGCTGAAATGGATTATGATGTGTTTACTTTGGGGAAATAAATCTCCGAGCTTTTTCAATTAAATAATTACGCAGCATAAATTGACTGAAACTATTTTATATTAAATGAGTAAGAATTATTTCCCGCAATTAAGTATTAGCATTGCGGCATTTTCTTTTATTGTGGATCTGTATTAATTGCTCCCCCGTCTAGGTGGTTTAATTTAGTATTTGAGTCGTCGGTTTCAGCATTATTTATACGGCCTTTAAATAGACCTAGGGGTACTTTTCATCACTGAGACCTATTTTTTTACCACTCGTTGTTTATTTTTCCCTATTGTTCGTTGTCTTTGTTTTCATCCTAGCCATCGTGTCCTCGTTAATTACAAGTCTTACTTTTCCTCCAAAAGCCTTACTATTTCAAGTGTTCTCCTTTTAGCTAACATCCATTTTCTTTGCGAACCTAGTTTAAAAAAAAACCCGTTCCCATATTAGTTTCTTTTAATGAATAAATATTTTTAAAATCACCCGAGTGGAGAAACGGGGGGAATAAGAATGTGGTTATCAGATACCCACCACCCTCTAAGTTCGTATCTGGTTCATAATTTGTTATCTTAAAATTTCTGAGGTGTAATCTGTTCATTAGCCCTATCGTTTGAAAAGGGGTAGACATGGGCTGAATAGAGTTTCCCGACCAATGTGCGATAAAGAAATTCTTGGACTAGGCCTCTGCTATCGAGATTCCATTATGCGAAGCCTTCCTAATGCTTTTATGTCAATAATGCGGAAGGATGGACGGCTGGTTGGAAGACTAATAGCCTGTTCGAAAATATGAGATAAATGACGCGCCTTTTTGGAATTTCGAAACCACTATTCTCGATATAGAAAAAAAAACAAAACAAAAAAACCCGTCATCCAAAATTGACACTCCAACTCAACCAGTGTAGGGATTATTGGTCATCTATTAAGGCCTCAGTTAGGAATCGGTATGCGTGTTAAACACAAGATTTTTACCTCATGAAACTATGGCGTATTTTTATATTTTATTTATTATGTGTATATTTGTTTGTCTGTTGAGCTGAATTTACGGATAGTGGTGAAAAAACAAATATATAAGGAAGATCAGGCAGCAGATCCTCTTGCAGGTATTGAATCCTGTAGGGCCGGGAGGTCGATGTATGGATATGTTATGCTCCTGTACCCCCACCCCCCGAACGTATTGTTTTTTATGGTATCTGTGAATTCTGAAGTTTTATTTCTTCTGAGAATTTATTTTTGAATTTTCGAGTACTCAAAATAGTAGTAGTATCACTTTAACTTATCCTATGTAGTTCATTTTTGGATGCGTCTAATAAAGACCAATTTTGTTTTTGTTAAAATAATCAATTATCTTACATGTGTCATACATAGTCCAAGTGCTTCTCTATCTATGCCTTTTCTATTATGTTGCCATTCTTGTTGATTCTCAGATATGGCTACATAGACTAAGCACCTTCTGTAGGCCACATCTGAACGTCAACATACTTTCAATTAAGTCCGAATTAATCCCCTGTCCACTTTCCCATGTTGGGTGAACATATAATCCAATTTTTATATTTTTAATTCCTTGTTTCCTTCTTTAGTCCCCCTTTTAATTAAAAATCCTTTTTTACTCTAAAAGTAATTATAAAATCAATACCGGAACTGGGCCTAATTGCCCTCGTTCTCTTTTCTAGAGCCACGTGAACCGTCTCAAAATTGGCTTTGTTCTTAAACTTCACCTGTATGAAGACGGTGTTGTGGATATTCTGCCCAATGGCGGGGAGCGAATGAAGTCTTAATTAAAAAAAAAACAACTTATGGACGCTTCAAGAACGAGGGTGGAAAATGAATAGGATTCAACGTGATTAAGATAAAATAAAGACAAGTAAATATATATTTAATTCAAATGGGCGGGGGGGGGGTAACTATTATATTTAGGAAGGGATTTGATATTGAGGGAAGTTAATGCATCGCGTTCAATGAGCAGAAATGATATTGTAGTGACTTAGAAGGATACATAAATTCGTGTAATAAACGAGGGGGATGGCAGGCAGATTAAGAAAAGCGCGTGTCCTAGGCGGTAAAGTTAGGTGAGGTGAAGAAACATTGGGGAAGGTAGTAACTTTCGAGGACATGTTCCTATTTCACTCGTGGGGTTTATCACATTTAATCGTTAAATACGACGCACAACCGACTTCGTAATTACGCTATTACTGTTACTGGGGGGGGGTCTGGCTAATATTTCCAGCAGTATAATGTTCTTTATTCAAAGTAACAAGTAAAGTCATTCTGCGCCAAATTTCCCCATTAAAAACAAAATAAAAATGTCATCAATGTTCAGCATCCATTTTTCCTACTCCCACCAGCCCTCTTTAACCGGCTTACTTTAAACTGACAAACTAATTCAAACTCTCATCCAACTCGGAACGGCTCGATTTTCATTGTTTCATAAGGCTAAAGTGAGCCACTTCTTGCTCCATAATCGGCCCCCTTTCCCGAAAGCACATAACTTAATGACCTATCTCCATTTTTATCCGCCCAAATCACGCTGATTACCTCCTCCATTACATATAAACAGAAATTTGCATCCAATTAATACTTTCATTCCGAACGTTTTTCTCCCTCGTCCTAATTTTTATTTAGCGACATCATTCTTCTTTTCCCCTTTGTCCAACTTTCCCTTTACACCTATGGCCTTGTTTGAAGATGGCGATTTTCTTTGCCTGAAATCGACTGCAGAAAAGTCCTCCCCCCATCCTTTCCTACTGTCCACGGGAGGCATTTTAAATGACGCTCATCTGAATCGTACCTCGTTACAGATGTAACTGGTTTTCTAGACTAGACTCGAAATTAAAAACTACCAGTGGTTAGTTTTATTTCACCTCACATAGCCAAAGGTGAACGAGGTCATTTACACAGTTGAGTTTGTAATCATCTGTGTATCATTAAATAGGTCGTGTGAATTGGCTTGTCTATATATTTTTTAGTAAAGAGCATTTCCTCTTTTATCAGTGAATCAAAATAGAGAGGCAACGTCAGTCGTTAAAAAACAAATATTTATTTCTTTTGGTATTTTTAAGTTCGTGTAGTTTGGTAAGAGTTTGAACAAGTCGCACTTTAGATTTCTGCCCTCTCGTAGAGACTTTGGAGAGACAAATTTTTTAACCTCCTACATTTTCACTACCCGTTTCAAGAAGCCTATTTTTTTCAAGGGAAGACAGTCGACCCCAGATTTACTTAAGGAATCTTAAGTAAATCTTTTAAAACATTCCACTGAGTTAGAATGTTTTAAAAGTGGGTAAACTTGGGGTGAAATATCTTTTATTTTATTTATTTTAATTTGGTGCAAACCAGCAAGAGCATTTTAAACGTGGGAAAGTTTGGAAAAATGAAGATGTATGCGGCAATCTTAGGTATATTGTGCTTGTACTTTGTGCATAAAAATTTCTAGAAGCTTCCTTAAGCTCTTTAACGCAGGCAGATCCCCTCACAGGGTTTCAAGACACATTTAGTTATTGGGTTTTCAAATTTATACACTAAAAGCCTTTTCCCCAAGAGAAGTTAAGATGTCCCGAATTGAATTTGTGTCTCGTAGTTCGAATCCCAAGTCAAACTAGGTTTTCACTGGTGGTGTGAAACCAACCCCTACACTCTTCGTCATGTTCGACTGTGACAAGCTCCCTGAGTCGGTGCGTGCCGGTTGGTACTGCTACCGCGTGAAGGCATTCGTGCCACTGCCGCGGCGGTGCTATTACTGTGACCGCTTCGGCCATACGAATCGTTCTTGTAGACGTGCAAAGTCGGGGTCACCCGAAGTTTGTGTAAATTGCTCCAAGGCCGCACACGATAAGTCCAAATCGTGTGTGGCCAAGTGTGCCAATTGCGGAAAGCCGCACCCTGCTTCTTCGAAGCAATATGGTGCATATCTCCTTGGGAAAGAAATCCTGGCCGTTCAGGCCCAGGATCGACTCTCATCCCGCGAGGCTAAGGACTTGGTCCTGGCGCGCCCGGCTCTGCCTGGGACGTCATATGCCTCAATAGTTAGAAAGGCACCGTCTGGTCCCTGCCCATCCAGGCCAACGAGCACGGTTGTTTCCGCGCCCATTCGGAGCCCTTCTGCGGGCTCTACTCAACCCGGGCGCTCACCTGGTAAAGCTGGCGGCTAAAAGAGTTCACACCCAGCCCCGGCTAAAACCAGGGCTTTCCCCTCTTCCCCCAGCGTGATCGTTTCCCGTAAGGCGAAACGGCCACGCGCCTCCACCGAGTCGTTAGACTCACAGAAGGCAACACCCCTGAAGATGGTCGCTAGGCCATCTTCCGGGGTTCCTAAAGCTGTCACCCAAAAGGAGGACAGCAACTAAGGAGCTTCGGCTCCTTCGCCCACACCCCGAGGTGGAGCGAGTGGCTCGGAGACGGTGGTTCCTCGAAAAGAGGGCCCCCCCCGCCTCCGAAGCCGCAACGCTCGCCTAAGGTTTCGAGGCGTAGGGAGGAAAAGACTCGCATGGTGAGCCCAACCTCCCCCAATAAGTCATCGAAGGCGACAGCGCCCCGGGTTCTGCCCCCGGGAAGCGTACGGCCATTCCCGTGAGGGTCTTCTGTTCGAGGAGGGCCCCGCGTCTCCTCCGAGCTAGGCCTGGAAGGCATATTCCTTCAATGGAATTGCCGTGGACTCCGGACCAACTGGGAGGAGCTGCGGAGGCTCGTCTCGTCCCGTTCCCCGTCAGCTATCTTTTTGCAGGAGACCATGCTAGGCGCGTGCCCCCTGCCCGCCCTCCTGGCGTATAAGGGTCTTGCGACCCCACCACCTCGGGATGATCGGGCTGAGGAGGCGCGGTTTACACCCGGTAAGATGTCTTCGTTCTTCCTTTCTCTTTAGATACCTCCTTTCAGGCAGTGGCTGTGCAGCTGCACCTGGATAAGAGGTATACTATCATTTCTGCGTACATTCCACCGTCAGCTGACTTCGACGCGGGGAAATTCCGCCACGTCGTGGCACGGTTGCCGAGGCCCTATCTCTTGTTTGGAGATCTGAACGGCAGGCATCCTCTCTGGGGAGATTACTCCATAATTTCCAGTGGACAAGTCCTTGCCGATCTGATCGAAGAGCTTGAGATGGGTGTCCTAGACGTGGATGAGTTTACGCATCACTGTCCGAGAACCGCTTCATTTTCTTGCTTTGATCTATCTTTGTGCTCTTCGGATGCACATCCTGATTTTAATTGGGGAGTGGTCGATGACCTCCATGGTAGTGATCACTTTCCCATTCAAATATCATTTTCAGGGCAACTGCCGCTTGAGAGCCCACCTCGGTGGTGCTTGGCGCGGTGGCCTGCATTTCAGGAAATGACTGAATTTTCTATCTCAGTCGAGGAGTTTAGGTCAGTAGATGAGGCCGTTGAGTTCTTCTCCGGCAACCTCATCTCCGCGGGCTTGACTACTATCCCTAGGACGTCTGGCCGTTTTGCACGCCGACCACTCCCATGGTGGTCGCCTGAGTGTGAGACGGCCCTCAAACAGAAGCGTTATGCCTACATGCGCTATAAGCGCCACCCGAAAGATTTTACTGTCGCTGAATTTCGTCGGGCTAGGGCTAGGTTCCGGTATATTTCGAAGCACGCCCGCCGCTCTTCTTGGCGGGCATACGTGTCTTCACTTAACGGGAAGACCCCCTTTAGCAGAGGTGTAGTGGCGAGTCAAAAGGATTCGGGACAAGTTCTCGCAGGACCCCGCTCCCGTTCTCCAGGAGAATGGGACCGCAATCTCGGACACCGCGTCCGTGGCGGAATCCTTTGCGATCGCTTTTTCTGCATTCTCTAGCCGTGATGCTGCTCCGCCAGCATTCAATGCACGTCGTCATGTCGCGGAAGACCGCCGGCTGGACTTTACCTCCAGAGGCGGAGAACCCTTCAACCTCAGGCTTACTGGGAGCGAGTTGCACTCCGCTCTCGCTTCGTGCGACGACACCGCCCATGGTCCGGACGATGTCACATACGCCATGCTTCGACACCTGGGTGAGCGAGGCATGGCCTTTCTGTTAGATTTGTTCAACAGGATCTGGGTGGAGGGTCTTCTCCTAGACTCCTGGCGAATCCCTACTGTGCTCGCCTTTCGCAAACCGGGGAGAGATCACTCTACTCCGACCGGTTTCCGTCCAATTTCTAACCTCTTGCGTGTGCAAGTTGATGGAGAAATTGGTAAATGTTAGACTAGCCTTTTTCCTGGACAGCGGAGGCCATCTGTCTTCTGCACAGTGCGGCTTCCGGAAGTTCCACTCCACGTCAGATGCTCTGCTCACTGGAAAATGCTGTATGCGAGGCTTTCCTTCGTAGACAGCACTACACCACGGTGTTTTTCGATTTGGAGAAGGCCTATGATACCGCATGGCGATACGGTATCATGGAGACTCTCCACACAATGGGGGGCGAGGGGACGCCTCCCAGTCTTTATATCTGAATTTTTGCGAGATCGTCAATTCCGCGTACGGGTGGGGGGGAGCTCTCTTCGGCCCAAAGGAGCAGGAAGAGGGTGTCCCGCAGTGAAGTGTCCTCAGTGTCGCACTCTTTGCCATGAGCATCAACGGCATCACCTCGGTGCTACCGGAAGATGTTCTCGCTACGCTCTACGTGGACGACATTTCGATCTCTTTTGGCGTGGCCCAGATGCCAACTCTGTAGCGTCGACTCCAACAGGCATTGAACCGCGTCGCTCGCTATGCCGAAGCGCACAGGTTTCGGTTTTGTTTGGCCAAGACTAAGGTGGTGCGTTTCTGCCGTCATCCAAGGCTCCACCCTGACCTAGATTTGTTTCTTAATGGGAGTGCGCCTGGATGTGGTTGAGTCGCACCGTTTCCTTGGTCTTGTATTCGACCGACGCCTCACCTGGGAGGCTCATATTCGCAGCCTTATGGTCTCTCGTACCCGCGCCATGGACATTCTCCGTTCAGGGACGTTCAGCGCTTGGGGCGCTGATAGGGCTACCGCCTTACTTTTTTATCGATCCTTTGTTCGCTCGAAGCTCGACTGCGGATGCGAGTTTTATGCATCCGCAGCTGAGCGTTTATTGCGGAAGGTGGATTCGATCCACCACACCGGCCTCCGCCTTGCGACGGGTGCCTTCCGCACTTCCCCCATTGAGAGCCTGTTGGTCGATGCTGGGGAGATGCCACTCGCTCTGCGACGCGTGAAGTGCATTTTTGGAGCACACCTCGTGTCACGCTGGAACCGTGCCAGTGTATACGGATGGCTCCAAGTCCCAAGAGGGGGTCGGCTTCCACGCCCTATACCCTCTGTTTGAAGTCAGCGGGGCTCTGCCAGGCGCTGCCTCTGTCTTCACGGCCGAGCTGGTGGCAATACACCACTCGGTACGGGAGATTACGCGACGTGCTCGGTTCGGAGACCGGATTGTGATCTATAGTGACTCACCAAGCGCCCTGAGTGCTCTCGGGGCATTGGAATCTCCGCATCCCCTGGTTTGCGATATCCGTGACGCCACGGTTTTTGCCAGCCGGGCAGATGTCGAGATTATCTTCTGCTGGGTTCCTGGACATGTAGGAATTGCGGGGAATGAGGGTGCCAAAGAGTCTGTGAGGACTGGGCGACCGCACCATCGTTTCGCCCTTCCTCACACCGACTAAATCGCAGGAATACAGGCTGCTTGGCAAAGAAGGTGGGACATGGTCGAGGGTAACTTAAAGTTGCGTGCTATTGCGCCGCGACTGTTGCCGTGGACCTACCCCCTAATACCGCGAAGGCTTCATGTTGCTTTCTGTCGGTCGTCTCCGAATTGGACACACTCGCAGGTCGCACCTCCACTTGATGGAGCGCTCCCTGCGCCCTAGTGTGAAGACTGCGTCGTCCCCCAGACTGTTGGGCACATTCTTGTTGAATGTCCCAGTCTGGGCGATCTTCGCGCAGTTGACCTGTGGGTCGCTACCGCTTATCCCTTATACTCGGGACGAGTTCGTGCACATTGACTTAATGACTTTTTGGAAGAGGTCGCAGCTTTCTTCCTGCTTGTTGCTATTTTCTTTTTATTGTTGCTTTTTTTTTTTGCTTTGCATATTGTTGTTTTAAAATAGCCTAGTCCTAGGCTATCGTGATTACGGCGAATTATGCCCAAATAGGCAGTTTCGACGGGTTCCTAAAATTAAAAAAAATGTGAGATGTGTGTGTATGGTGTGAAAAAGTAAAAGTAAGAAATCGTAGAAGATTCAACAAATTGGAAAATTTAAGCACTAAATACTCAAATTTGTGTATCAAAACCTGGATTACAGTCTTCCGCCGAGGTCACTCTCACGCAGAAATATGGTAAGGATATATCGGTAACTTTAGATCTTCCGGTAGGCATTGATGCGATGGGGGGGCAAACCTCTAGATGTCAGCTGTAATCCCTTTTGCTGGTTCTTGTCTTCTGCCGTTATTAGTTTCACACCCAATATGGTACCATTGTTAGTCTTACACTAAAGATGCTAACCGCTATTCATCTTCTGCCGAAGACTAATTTGCTCCTGTGATTCGGCTTTCAACACTTTTGTGGATAGAAAGCAGAATAATGACAATTGTAAAGAACAAAGAAGTTTTTAAAATGGAACAAATGCGCAACGCCACCCCTGTTAGTTGTGCCTAAACGACGCGGGTTCATGAATTGTATTTCAAGTGGAACTTAAGGGGCACTCTTCTTCGTTGGGAAGGGAACATGGAGCATCGTTAGCCCATTTTCGAAACAGACCGAGCGAATTTCAGGCAAAGAGGCTTGATTGATTTCACCCTGTCACAAACCTAAAATGGTCACTTTACACTTGCGAAAGTTGTCGCCATCTCTAAAATTTCTACTCGTACGAAATAACTCATTCATATATCGCGTTATTGCGGAGTTCGTGACAATGAGTTAAGTGCGAGCGACCAATATCACAACAGTCTGCGGGGATACGGCTGAGAGAGAGTGAGAGAACCAGAATGGTATTTTTAATTCACTCGGTCGAGACGCCGCCACGCGGCGCCCTGAAAAACGCCGTATCTCAACCCCGGGGTAAACGTTTGTGCCAAATTGACATTTTCTGTATGCGCGGACCGTTAGACACTAGAACGATAGACCAGACCCTACCTACTACTTTGCTAAGGACCTTTTCAGGGAATACGCATGCGAGGCCACATGTGCGCATGCGCAAAGTGGGTAGGGGGACAAGGGCGTACCTTCCCTCGTTGGTGCTGCGGCTGAAGATCTAATTGTGGCCGCTGGAACACGATATAATGAGTTTTATTCGTTGCTTCTCTACGGCTAAGCATTGGCTGCAACCCCCTTTTCGCAACTTCCCATTTTTGCACGACAGCAAGGGTGTTCGCTGTCTGCGCGAAAGAGGCGGTTGGCGATGAGGTCTCGCCGCGTGGAATTGACCCTTAGGTCAGTATATCGGAGAGGCGTTAATTCTTTCGCAAAAGTTTCTGAGGCTTCGTCTGAAGATGGCGGCTGATGCGGGGTGATCCTTATCACAAGAGCCCGTGGAAGAGCGTCGGTGGAATACTGATGAAGTTAGCTGTGGCTGGCTGGCGTGCCCGTCTCGCAAGCCAGGCTGGGTACTCGACAAAACTAGCCTGGAAAATGGGCATAATTTAACGAGAGAGAGGAAAGATGCATCCATCCTCCCTTAATAGTTTCTCATTAGGAACTAATTGCCTCCTAAAACAAAGTTCTCTTGCGTGTAGGAAATAATTTAAAATTATCTTCAAGACAAAACTGAATGGAATGAACAAAAGTAGGCCTCAGGCCTAGCTACATTTTAAAGGGTTAAAAACAAAAGTGAGTGCAAAATGTTATTAAATCTATGCGGCGGTTGACTATATCGTGCCGTAAAGTTCATCTAACTTAGACGAATATTAAAATATCATAAATAGTAAAATGAAAAAAAAAATGGCCCTTTGTTATTATTCAATGCCTGAGGATATTTCGCTTAGACTCATCCCCAGCTTGTCTTCAGGGATTGGAATTCGTACACATACGTACACAAGGTATTCCCATATGTTTGTCATCTTGCTTTATCAGTGGGTATTTAGTCGCGTTCTACCACTTATTCAATGGCCAGGGCGTCGTTCCTTATACGGAGGTTGGGTGGTTGTATGTTTATTTTCTGCGTCTCCATAAACAATCCTGAATTCCATCCAAAACAGATGGCAATTTTGTGTATAGAATTAATTAATACTCCTTTACTAAACTTTTAAAAAAAATTTAGCGAGTAAAATGTAGCTGAGATCCGAGAGGATAATGAAATACACATAAAGTTCAGAATGACTATCACCTGCGACCCTGGACGGAACATGGGCCTTTTCTCGTTGAGTGTGGTGGAGGTTCTGGGCCGTATTGTGTGATTTTGAATCTAGCGAGCGATGGTGGAATCTTTCTTGCTTTTAGGGGGAGGGGGTGTTGTGGATATGAGTGCCCCCTTAGGGGACTAGGATCAACTGGAGAATCCGCCGCCCAGATGTCTTGGGTGGCGGATTCTCCAGTTGAGTAATTCTGGGCGGCGGATTTTCCAGTTAGGTAATTCTGGGTGGCGGATTCTCCTGTTGAGTAATTCTGGGCGGCGGATTCTCCTGTTGAGTAATTTGGGGCGGCGTATTCTCCAGTTGAGTAATTTGGGGCGGCGGATTCTCCAGTTGAGTAATTTTGGGCGGCGTATGGTCCAGTTGAGTAATTCTGGGTGCCGGATTCTCCAGTTGAGTAATTCTGGGCGGCGGATTCTCCAGTTGAGTAATTCTGGGTGGCGGATTCTCCAGTTGAGTAATTATGGGCGGCGGATTCTCCAGTTGAGTAATTCTGGCCGGCGGATTCTCCATTTGGAACATTTCTGGCAAGCTGGGCGGCGGATTCTCCAGTTGATCCGGGGACTACCCCATCGGCATAGGAGTGGGTATGCTGTGGTGGAGAATATAAATGATATGGGTGCTCTGATTTCCTATGTTCGGGATTATACTTGTGGTCTACTTACCCCCGCAAGGTGTCAGCGTATCCACCCACTGGGCGAACGATTCCATTATTTGAAGTATGGGATCAACTTAACAATTCATCACCCAACCAATTAACTTAACAATTCGTCACCCAGATTCTTTGAACTTAACAATTCGTCACCCAAAGTTCTTCAACTTGACATTTCGTCACCCAGATTCCTTCAACTTAACAATTCGTCATCCAAAGTAAAACAGTTACATACATTCGATGCTTATGTCTGTAGGAATAGAAAAACAATAAGTTTAAGGATTGTATTGTACTTAAAAACAAATTATTAAGTTTATGAATATTGTTCACTTATATGAGCACATAAATTTACTTAAATATGTCTCTAATGAACTTCGATGACATCCACGGCCTTGTTTTAATGTTTACATTTATTCAAAAAATGGTTAACTGTTTTATGATGAAGACCGGATCACGTTGAATATTGCAATCCGGAGATTTATCTTATCATAGTAGGGTTCATTTCCCAATTTCTGGTATCTGTCGTAATCTTTTAGGTTTTCCCTTCGATTTCTTCTGTGATTCTTTATTTCACATTTCTTAGTTTTTCTAGAACATTATTTATGGGTTTTAACTCAGCCATCCTGTGCTATTCTTCTTCTCTTTTCTATGCCCTACCTGTAATTAGGTACGCGCATTTGTTCTGCACTTTTTGAAGTTTTTTCTTCTGTGTTTTTGAGACACAGGAGAGTGTGGAAGCGAGGTATAGGAGCGTAGCTCTTACCAGAGCTGTATAGATCTTCTTATTGCTTTCTATGAAGTTTCTGAACATACATAATGTTCTTATCCTATCCCGAGTACAGTACATTGCACTCTAGTGTAAGGATAACGTTTATCCCCCAACCTGACATTCTGATTGGAACTACTTTGAATTTCTCTTAGTTTGTTCTTATTTTCCATTTGCTTTTGTAGTTGTTCAGTCTTTGTATGAGCGCATTATGGTACAGGCACTATATTATCTGGCTGGGCTGAAGTGGGGTTGCCTGGTGCTGGAACGTCTGCGGTTACCACCAAGTAAAGAAAGACTGGGGCTCAAGTACCCCCCTCCGGGGGGGTCTGCCTTAAGCATGAACTTTGGTCTGTCCACCCCACCTCTCAATACCGATGTAGGTATACTACTCTTTCCATGACATCGCCACAGTTGTCTCTAAGTTTTCACTTAGTCCCAGCTGCAAGATCTTAAATTGCATTTCCCTTTGCCAAACTTTTTCAAATGTTTTTAATACATCCTGACATACGATGTCCATCCCATTTTCTTTGGGCAATCTTCTTTGTGATTACATTGATTGCCATATCCGTACTTTTTTTCCTAAAAGCGAATTTGTACGGTAACCAGTCCTTTGATTTAATATTTTTTCAAAGAGCTTTCCGCCGATTTCCAGTAGCGAAATTGGGCGGTAGCTCCCCTTCCTCGTTGCTGGCATCCCCGGCTTGAAAACATCAAGGAAGTATCCTGTATTTATATATACATTAAATATTCTTCTCAGCCCTAGAATATTTGCGGGTTCCTTTTCGTAATTTCAACTTTATAGTTGAAATGTTGACAAATGTTTGCTGTTATGATTGGGTCATTGATTAATCAGAAGAATCGCATTAAAAAAATCGAAGATGTTTTCCGATTTATTTTTGGGGTGTTATTCATATAGACGTATACAATAATCGAAAATCACATGACACCGTGATATATAATAGATGTATTTAAAGGCCCAAAGAAATGAAAACTGGTAACACAACCCAGAAAAATGCTAAGGAAATTAATTAAGTGGTCCATTACCAGTTTTCATTTCTTTGGACCTTTAAATACATAAACGTATACATATACACGTTGCCGAATTTATAGGGTAAAGTGACAAGAAATTTCAATAAAGTCATGGATGGATCGCTCCTTATTTTTACTCAAGATTTGGTGTCTCGTTGAAATTATGAAATTGCTTGTACATTTTAGCCATGAACACCACTGCCCATAAAAGGCTTCGTAAATGAATGTAGACCAGTCAGTATTGAGTTAGCTTAGTGGCTTTCAAACAGAAATCAACTCGTTATAGTAACATACATCCATGGCTAACCCAGACCACAGGGGCCTATTAAAGGACATTCCAGTCAATCCCCGCCCCCAACAACCCAGCATAAATACATCCAAAGGAGTGTCCACAACATCGCTTTGAAGTTATCACCATTCAAGGCCTGTCAAAAACTACCATGCAACTACTAATATACAATGATATCGATGTTATTGTAAATGGTAAAAATTCAATATAGTTGTATTTTACCCTGTCATCAGGGAACTGTATGGGGTTACTATTATTTATGTTGGTCGTTTAGGCATCGTATCACAAAAATCTAAAGGTATGAACCTAAACAAAAAAGAAGTTTTGTTAAGAAAGAAATTGGGGTTAGATTCTACTATGTGAGAATTTAGTTTGTGAGTGCTAGTAAGTAGTCTTAACAACTGCAAAAATTGCTTGGAACCTAGGAATAAAGTCAATAGGATTTAGTGAATTTTAGAAGCCAAACTCGCGATTGACATCAAGGTAGCCTAAAAGATATGCGCCCACAGGTGTTTCGGGGGGAATATGTGCTTATCTTCACTTCAGGTGAGAGAAGTTGTGTTCTTTTCTTCATGAGTAGAAAATATGAAACTGTAGGTTGGAGTTTATTTAGAATTTAGTTTACAAAATAAAGCCTCGCCATAAGACCAGTTATGTATCGTGCTGTGTTTAAAGGCACTGGCTGTGGTACTAGAAGGTTAACCCTAGGTGTAATTTTTCTACCTATTAGGTGTTCTTTATCTTCAGTAGACGAAATAAGTTGGGGGCACCCTTCTTCCTTTGATCCAATTAATTATATATTGGTATGGGTTGCTCATTACTGCCAGGGCATATATAGATACGATGGAAAAGGGGCTCCACAGAAGAAAGAGTAAACTATAATTTTGGTTTATCATACACCTATATTATTATTAGTTAATTTTTTTTATTACATTTAAAAAGAGACAATAAAGACACATTTCAAATTATTGTTACAGGAAGTTCAGTCTTGTATCCAATCAAGCTTTGCTTATTTCATTTAACTTATTTTTCGCTCTGGTTGCATCCACTAAAGGTAATGGTTAAAGTTTGGCGGAATAGGGAAGGAAGCATACATTGTTCGTGTTTGGAAACTGGAAAATAGTACTCCAATTGTTTGTTCATTAGACAGACACCACGAGTCTCAGCTTGTTGCGTCTAAGCTTAGATAAAGATTGTGTGAAGTTTTGCAGCAGCATCAATATACACCCGATATTTCTCCTGATTGCCACCGTATTTGGAACTCCATATTCACAATAAAATTCATGTTTTTACTGAATTTGTGATCATTAGACCTAAAGGATTTTATACAAATGGCAGAGTAATTGTAAATGAATCATATTTCGACATTTGTTAATCATTAATGTTAGACTGCAAGCATTATGTTGCGAAAATAGGCCTTGTCTGCGGTTTAGTTTATTACTTGTGAAACCTTTTCAGGAAAATTTAATTGGGGCTGCCCATTTAGCCCCACCGCAAATAATGTGGGTATCTCTTAGCTGTTTTCAAAATCCACGTTGGAGCTGAAATCTTAAAATCGTGGTATACAATGCCCCAATAAAAATGAGTTGTCGGGAAGGGAAGATAGGCCTAACTTGGAGATTTCTTTATCGACAGACCGGTCGGAGTTTGTGATGTGTACACGTTCCAGGATGTCTTTTATGTCTTAGTAATTAATCTCAACTTTACCTGTGTTGATAGGCTTATACATGAACCTGTGACGTGTATGGATTTATGTTCGTTATAGGACTGGTACGTTTGGAAGTGGGTTTACTGCCCAATATTTTATGATCTTTTTTGTGAAGAATCATTTGTAAAATTCGACCACGTGTGTGGTATCTAGGAAGTTGGACAGGAAAGGCTTAATTTTGTTGGGAGTTAAAAAAAAAGAAGAACAAACATGTTCCATCCTTTTGGCGCCTGAATAATTAAGCACTTGAAAAGATTCATTGATTTGTTTGTTGAGTGTTTACAAATTTTAGTGGGATGAAACGTAAATTTATTGTGTGACGAGGGGCTCATCTAATAAAATAATTGAAGTAAATAATTAGTTCCTGTACGCTTATGGATAAGAGACTAAAGGAATATGTAGCCTATTTATCTACTCAAGTTGGCAGTTTAATTTTTGCATGTGTATCGATTTGTTCGTCTTATGATTATTGTCACGTACCTTCGAATAGCTCCGGTGTTGTTTCCTTACAAATATCGTAATCTGTTGTGTTTTGTCACTACCTTCCTACGTTCTTTATTCACTGCAGTTTTTCAGTAACATTCCTAATACCCCCTCTCCTGTCATTAGGTTTACGACTAGGTTGCCCAAACTTAGAGCAAAATATGGCGTTAAAACATTTTATAAAAAGGCACCAGGCCCAATGGATCGCCACTCCCCCCCCCCCCTACGGGAGAGCTTTCGCTTCGCTACTAAGATTAAAATTTAAAATCTAAAAAAAGGCAGACATGGTTAAATTTTTAGAAATTTTCTGAACTTCGCCAATTATAACAATTTTAAAAAGGAACTCTAAACTAAATTTCCCCCCTTTCAAAATGTCACGTTGCTAAAATATAGTTATATAGAATAGAAGATATATAAAAATAAATTATCTGAACTTCACCATTTTTAATACTTTAGGTTTTTAAAAATTTGGAGCCTTACACAAAATTAAATAGACACCTGCATTCTTATTTTGCGATTCTGGCTTAGTGGAACAGAAATATTTCTTGATAGTTAAGGGATATTTGAAGGTGGTCAAGTTGGGAAATACAATGGACTTTAATCCTTTGAGCAAGGGGGAATATTGCCCTAGCTTTAGATAGGCTTTCATCTATACAATAGAGTGGATAGTTTAACTCAATGAACATACCTGTTATGAAGATGATCTTATCTTGTAAAAAACAAAGGTCACAAATTCGAAAGGCTCTTAAATATGTATTTAAGAGCATATTAATGAATATGCAGGCATTGTTCTGACGGAATTTTATTACACTCTTTGACAGAGATCTTCAACATTCGTCGGTTTTCGAGCCATAACCTTCTTACCGAGTATCTTCCACAGGTTTTCTATTCGCAGGCCAACTAGTAGTTCATCGCACAACTCTCAGCATCCTAAAACTTTCATCACCGTCTTCTCGATGTTCGGAGGGAGGGGATCATTTGTTCCTGAAGCAGATTCTTGTATGCCGCAGGGTTTATTTACTTGCCGTAAACGAACAAGCGGCAGAATCTAACGCTCGAAAACGTGCCCCCGCACCATAAAGCTTCCACTTCCAAATTTAACTTTTATTTTTATGTATGCGGGATTCAATCTTTGACATGTACATCACGCTTTTTTACATGCTGCTTTCCACCCGATCTGAAGAAATTAAATCTGATTTCGTCGTTGTAAAACGTTTCTAGTACCATTAGGTCCAGGGCACGCTCAGTAGCGAAGGCCAACCTAGCAGCTTTATTATTTTTATTTTCTGTTGTTTCTTAGCAGGAGAGAAAGCTTAAGTTCCGCCTCTCACAATCGACGTGAGACATATTCAGCTTTAAGTTCTTGTCAACTTGGCGTGAACTAGTTACCGGTTGTCGTCTCAAACCAGTCCTTCAACGACATACGTTGATCAATGGGATCTTCCCTAGGAGTGGTTTTTGAGTGTGACTCGTTTTCTTCGTCGAATCGCAGGACTTGGTATATCCTCAGGGGGCTAGCTTCCCTAACCGTGAATTCACCTTTTTTTTTTTACTGATTACATCTCGAAGTGTCAGTCATTCCTTCAGTGTGCAATTTTCATAGAAAATACAAGACTATTTTCAAGAAAATGCATATTTGGGTATTTTTTTCTTCTATTTTCACTTTCTTTAAATCTCTGCCTGCGAAGTTTCTGCGCGAGGTGCTCTCGTGGGTTTTCGCCTTAAATTTTGAGGAAAAAAAGACTAGTCTATATACTTTCTCGACCTTTTCATTTTCCCTAACTTCCTTACGTTATGAATCTACCATTCCAAAATGTCTTCCGTTGGTTTTCTCTTAGTTTTAGTAACTATCAGTATTACCCATATATCAGCTTTCTGTGAACATCAATCTTGCGAATATATCAAACCCAACAGGTATTGCTTTGGCGCTGCAATATTCATTGTATTTGCTCGTCATAATCATGAATCAAGTATTGACGATATTTGTTGTGTTGAACTTCGGTAATTCGCGCGTCAAGCTGTCACATTTAATTGGTAGACTTCTTTCATGGATGAATTATCATGCAAATGCTTAAAGTTTCTGTATAGAGTTACAATGCTTCTTTCTACATTGTCATGCAATAAACAGAATGACTTTAGCCTAGTAGTAATCACATTTGATATCCTCAGGTTTAATGGGTTTTTTTTTCAAATGGATGCGCGGTACATTTTATGAACCATGTGTCGAAAATAATTCTTTTGCCTGGGTATTATTTAAACTATCTTGTATATTTGATATCGAATCTGGGATGCAAATATTAACATACATTTCTGATCTATTTTTGTGAATAAATCACTAATGTTGAGTAACAAGATATTTTCAAGCGAAGTGTTAGGGGGTGATTTTCTTAACTCGACCTAGTCTCGGGCTATCTGTATGTATGTTCGTGTTTAAAAGAAATAATGAAAGTTTGGAGAGGCTTTTTAAGGATGTACTTTAATATCCCCTATGTTAATATGTATAAGATGCAATCTTACAGGATTAATGGCAGTAGACCTATTACCGAATACTTTCCATGTGAAAAAAAAGATTATTTATTTGTTGATACTATAAAATTAAAAGTTGGGTAAGGAAAGTCGCAACTTGCATAGATTGTAACTTATGCATGAGATACCACTGCATTATTTTCACTCTCCCATTGTGTTTGGCTGTCATCCTTCCATATAATTCACCTCTCCCTATCCACAATGCCTTTACCTTCTTTCAAAAACATGCTCTCCAACCTTGGTTTCCATATTGCACTGCGCAGGTTCTGGAAACCCATTAAAAGTCTAGTTATATTTCTTTTTATATTAACATGGTAATAGCTATTGATAAAAAATATATATTAATTAAATTGTCAAAGATGTTAAAGTGACGGCGTCTTTAATAGCCAAAGTGGCGATTACAATCAATCCTTTTGAATACAAATTGGCAATTTATAGGGCTATAAACTGCGCACGGAGAGTAATTGCGTGTAGCTAATTGTACACCGTGGGAGTACAAGGTCAATTCTCTCCGTTCAAGTAAAGTTCTCTTATTTTCTTTTGAAAGGATACTCCAATTTCGGTCATCGTTTTTTTTTTTATTAAGCTGGATACTAACGTAGGAAGAAGTGATGGTCGAGTGTTGGTGGCCTTTTTAAGGGTGTTTTGAAGCCATTGGTATACAAACACTATTAAATAGGGGGAACTAATAGCGGTTACCGAACGGCTTGAAAAAATTGTCAACAATTACAACAAAATTGCCAATAGTTTAGGAAAATTTACCATGTAACCTTATTTCACTAAACTATAAGATATTATTAATTGACAGTTTATAGAACTTTACCTTGTAACTTTATTTCAATAACCAGAATAGGCATCCGGTTGTAGGGATCGGAAATAGCCAGCGTAGGACCACATTCCCCAATGGCGAGAAACCGTCTGATTCCTTCGGTTGTTTGGGCTTGTTTCCATAAGCCTCTGAAAGAGGCTTATTATTGTAAACAACTAGCTACTAGTCATATGGCGTAATTGTTGTTTTTTGTATATGGTGCCACATTATTATTGTTGCTATTATATTTGTTTTAAACTGTGCTAGGGCGTAGCCTTCTTCCCATTTGGGTGAAATTAAGGCCCCCAGGTGTTTACCCCCCCAACGCACAATTTTTCCAAAACTACGAATTGAGAACTAATGAAGGCATTGTCAATAGAAGGTTTGTACATAAAGTGAAAATGCTTGGAACGTAGGTAACGGGCAGTCTAAATAGAAGTAGGAAGGCGTGCGAATAAGTTCCGCCCGGCGGATCAGCCCCCACCGGATAATGAAATGCGTAGTAAGATCGGTGTGAGAATAGCCCGCAAGCCCGAAGGTACCAGAAGTGGGTTCTCATTAAAGGAGAAGGTGTCGGGTAATAGTGTGTTTTGACACCAACGAGTAGTAACCCGTGGTTCCCCTCGTAGGGGATCCGGGTGCTCTGACGGCAGGGTTGAGAAAGGAGAGAGTGGGTATGTTGTAGCTTGACAAAGATCTACTTACCACAGAGCCTCCACCAGACCTCTAAGTTCACTGAACTTTGTATCCGCTCTCGCTTGAGATCGATCCCGACAGCTCGGCGTTATAAAACCATCGCCGTCTCTACTAAACGAGCGAGAACTCCCGCTTTTCTCCACGAGAATCACAGATGTACTTCGTGTAAACGTCCGCTTTTGCCACCGAAGAAAAGCATTTTAAACTGTACACTTATATCGATCTGTACTAGTCAGTTCTAACTGCATACTGTATAATATTCTGAATGAGATGCCATCTGAGTTACAATCTTAAACCTGAGGAGGGCTAATGTATCGTAAGCTGTCTCGAATAGATCAACGCAAAATGTGTTCAAGCTCGGTCTCTCAAATGGATCAGCGTAAAAATGTGTCAAAAAATTCAGGAAAAATAGACAAGTTTATATCGAAGCCTTCATATTTAATTCAAAGCCATTCAATATTGCCGTGCTATTCGCATATAAAATTCATAGACTGGTGAAAGCTTTGCAAAATGTGCTGCAGAAAGTGCTTGCTAGCGTTGCTCTTGGTAACTTTAACGCAAGCACTTCTAGGGTTAAGTAAAGCAACGTTTCGTAGGCTTGTCTCTAATAAATACTAAGATCATTTACGTCGTTGACTTAGGCGACCCATAAATAACTAGGTATGATGTTTCACGACGGTTTTTACCACATTGAGTCGTGTTTACGGCGACTTATGCCTAAGTGGACAGTTGCCAGATGGGCTCTATAAAAAAAATACCACCTTGGGATGCCTCGGCGGGGATCTACCAGTTTAAGTGGTTTTGCTACCAACAATCAGTACAGAAACCAGCCAAAAGAAACTCCTTTTTGCAAAGGAACAAAAATTCCTAGGCACTGTTACACAAAACACCCATCGGATCCACATGGGGGGGATATAGTAAAACACCACTTCTCCACATCCATCTTCTGTTGTTTTGGTTATTGTTTTTTATCAACAATTTCAATCATATTAATCCTCTCTAGATTTCGCTTACCGCTTAACTGGGGATCCTAACAATGGATCGGTATATAACCGTCGCCGGCAGTGTCGACCCAAATCAGGACGCCCATCCAACTACTAGCCGTACTCATTCTTCTAACCTGCTCATGAAAGTAATTTATTCCACGACAACGAAAAAAATAGCTATGTGTAATAGGCTCATCCGCGCGGGACATCACAAATGGACCTGAAACTTTACAGGACACTGAATTTCCTGTTTCCGCCTCGTGAAACACCAAATTCATCGTGCATTGTGGCAATTTCTACACTTCAACCCATGGGGTTCCTCTTCTAATCTTGAAAATATCGGAGGTTTTCAAATATGTGGAATATCGCCCATTTACAAAGGGGTAAACGGGAATTGTAGAACTGTACTCTTAAGTTATCTCAGTGTACTAACATCCTACGCTTCGAAATGACACTAGGAAGTGGTGAGAACTAAGAAAAAAAGGGATTTACTTTTATTCGAATTATTGGCTACGAACAATTACTTGGCATTGTTTGCCCAACGAAAACTTCCCTTTTGAACGCAAATTTCTCTAAAACGTTTGGTAAATTCAAACCCTTTTTTTTTAAAGTGAAATCTTTGGTATAAACGGTAAAATCGGAAAATGCATACATTACTTCTTCTTAAAGCGCAAATATGTTCGCGTACGAAATTACTCGTAGGGGGTAACCATTAGAAAGATCACTCCCCAAATCACCCTAATGGGACCCAAGCTTTTCAGAATTAGAGATATCACTAGGCGGACGACACATACAAAAAATCAATACACAGCGATTGAGAAGGTATCCTGGTACTAGTAGGTAGGATTCCGTTGAGGGATGGGGGGCAAGTGAACGCAGAGTCCGGGGAACCTCCTGAACAATTTTGAAATTTGGTGTCGTTTTCCTCGCAGCTGGGCATATCTCAGAACGTACCCCAACCATCAAAGGAAGCCAACATCCATCCTAAATTCAACAAACTTTCGAGCAAGATTTTAACACATCAGAATGACAATCCTTATGTTTTAGGCTGCAGAATGACACATCATTACATTTAAATTACATTAAATTTAATCAGTAAATACTATACAAGCACAAAACCCTACGAACGTTCGTTAACAATTGAGAACATCGTACATAGGTGTCTTTAAAATGAAGTATAATTTTTCATCAACAAACTAAAAGCTTTTTCATGAACTATAACAAAGCACAGATTGCAAAAATGCTTTCGAACCATCAAAATCTAGGGAGATGACTGTAGAATATTAGAAAAAAGAACCCTATATGCTCAAACTTTTTAGTATATTATTTAGTATAGAATCAAAATCATACTGAAATAGTTTCCTAAAAAAGTTGTAAAAAATTTCCATGCCCTGAGGGGAGATGAGCATAGCCCAATGCTGCCCCCTCTAAATACGCCACTGCCTGGTATTACAAGAGGCAATCCCTATTTAAGTAGTTTGAAGAAGATTCCACCTTGGAAATAAGTTAGAAAATGTCTTTGTATCATAGTAATACATGAAGGGGATTTTAAAATCTCCTCGGCCTCTTAATACATTCTCCACTAAAAGCACACACTCTCTCTTCTCTCTAGTTTTTCTTGATGGAAATTGTAGGAAGTATTAGTGTCCAGCATCCCGGAAGACAATCGGCCGTATCCTTAACATAGTCTTTGTTGAATGTCCTAATCTAAGGGAGACTCGTGCGCCGCTACCTTCCAGTTACTTGGGCGAAATATGTTTGTACTTTTGGCATTTCTGCACTTATTGGCACATTTGACCTGATGCACCCCTCCCCCACATTCAAGTTGCCGATCAATTCCTTGCCTATGGTAGCTAACTAGTCTGCAGTATCTCGTACAAGGGGTTAGGGAGTGTAGAGTAACTTGCCAGTCAAGACCCGCGGACCTCTTGAGTGAGAAGTAGGCTTCGATGTGGAGCATACGCGTGATTTTCTCTTCTCGTTATACCAGTGTTCTTCAAGGACCCCAGCGTCCCTTCGTTGCAGAACAAAGGCAAACGTGTGAGAGTTGCGTACCCTTTCGGTCACCAGTGCCATGCGTATGAGTGTCTCCCCAGAGACTGGCTTCGTTGCTTCCTTTCAAATGTTTTTGGGGGGATTCGAATTTCATAATTTTCGCCGAATAAAACAAAAATACTTGATTGTATTCGTAATTTTAAATTATTAGAGCCATGATCCTTTTCCTGTGGCGGGTCCCGTAACCGGATAATGAAATCGACATAAAAATAAGTATAACAATCAATGACAAGCCCATGGGACTTCATGGCAGGGGAGTATGGACTGAAACCTCTTTTATGCGTTATTAGTTATATTTGTAAGTGAAATTTATATCGATATTTTTGCTTTTGCTTTTCTAGTTTTGTCTGCACCCTTCCCCCTTGAAAAGACCTTTTTTTAGCCCTTGTGTCCTGTTGTGTGAACGTGTTCTTTGAGGTTTGTAGGTTGCCCACATTCCCCAGTAGCGTTGATAATTCTTTGTTATTGTGTGGCATTTGTCATCTTTCTTTTATCCTTTCTTTGTTCTCGTTCCTAGCGAATGTACATGCCCTCGTTGGTTACATTGTCATTAAAAATTCTTGTTTGTCCACCCCTTCTATATTTCTATCCCGGGCATTTCTTTCATGTAGCTCATTTTGGGGTTGGACACTCGTCCCTGCTAAGCCGGATACCTACGGGTCCTCGTTCATCTTGCCCGACGACGTCAGTCACCCTTTATCGAGGCATTGGCTCGATTCTAGTCTAGATTACTGGAGGATAAGTCTCATAAGAGGCCTCTCTAGATAGGCCTACCTGTGGTCTAGGTTTCCGGCTGTTCTTGTTCTCCCGCTCACTAGATGAGATAGCTGCCGTTGTCCACTAAACTCGACGCCGGAGTGAGCATCCGTCCTTTTTGCTTTTGGGGATTTTTTATTTGCTAGGTTTTTTTGGGGGGTATTTACTTCTAAGTGTAGCATCAGGCTATAAAATAATTACGGCGGCTTAGACCCTTATAAGCAGTCCCCAGATGGACCTTAAAAAAATAAATATCCATCGTACACATTAAAATTATATATGTATGCGTGTGTACCCCATCGTGCACATTAAAATTGTACATATATAGGAGTGTATCCCATTGGGCACATCCGAATTGTATATATATAGGTACGGATCAAAGTTATACACGAGTAGATTTTGTGCATGATGATAGACTATGTACGCATCACATATACACACACCCCATTTCGCTAGAGAACATTGGAGGAAATGTTGAAAATCGATTATATGATCGGTATTGTTTGGATTAGCTTAATATCCTCTTTCACACACGAATCGTGTCTACCCAGACACGAGAGAGTCGGGATAAGAGAGGAAGAGGTAGAAAAGTAATTCGAGAACTGAATACACTAATAGCAGTGAGTGGAATGAGTCGTGAAAACATTACATTGCAATCCGGAGCGATATGGCCATCGATTAATAATAGATTTCGCCTTATAACCAATAGCGTTGTAATTGAACTGTCAGGTAGAAACTTTAGTCGATGGGTTTAATTTAACTTTGGTGAAATTTCCACTCTTCAATCTTAAGTTGTAGCCCCCTCCCCCCTCATACTTAGAGTATTAGCAGACTGTCACTAACACCGAAGGAATTTGTTTATTTGTAAAAGCCTTTGTTCGACACGAGTAATGCGTGACATTTTTGTTAGCTGTCGTTAAGATATAGCATTTGTCTCATTCATTTTGCCGCTGTCAATTTGGCATCTATGGAGATCTACTATATTCTCCGCCCCTTGGAGCATATCGCAAGTGCATGATCCCTTTGGGGGAGCCATTCGTTTATCTTGTCAAAATCGCGTTTGAACATTTAACCAAGATGTTTCTGTGTTTTGCCTTCGAATGGTTTGAAATAATGTTATTTCCGCGTTTCGGTAGAATTGCGCGCCCTTCAGTCAGGTAACTCTTTCGAGTGGCCTCATCTGTTGGTTATCGCGATGTGTATACCTTCCACTATCTTTCCAAACACTTTCTAGCGATGCCCTCCTTATTTTTTCTAATAAATAAACATCGTTGGTTTAGGTTACACACCTCCCGTTTCTCGTCAATAATTATAATTACGAAGGCCCCCCAAAAACATGCTTCAAGTCAACCATGCAATTTTTCTCACGTTTTCTCCTTTGTTTCTTTTTATACCATGAAATAATCATATTTTTTCTTACTAGGTTGATTTTTGACTTAGGAGGGGATGGGGAAGGGTCCCCCCTGTTGAACTCACTGATTCACCCATAATATGACCGAGAGAACCGAATATAGGAAAAATTTAATTATTTTAAAATTGCTTTTTAATGTTTCGTTTTCTTGCCCAGGGATAAGTCGCCGCTCAATTTCGGCTGTTTTTAATGTTGCAGAAGCAGCTCGTTTCTACTCTCTCTAATATTGAGCTTACGATAGTATATATATATATATATATATATATATATATATATATATATATATATATATATATATATATATATATATTGGTGACCAATTATGTATTTTTAAAATGTCTTCTTAGTACTCGAATAAGAATGAGTTTGTGGTTGTATTGTTGACTAATCGACAGTGACGAGAGCAATGTCGAGACTAGACTTTTTCCAAGAAGTTATATATATATATATATATATATATATATATATATATATATATATATATATATATATATATATATATATATATATATATATATATATATATATATATATATATATAAGCCATGGCTTTGCCCCCCAACCCTACGGGATGAGCTTATGCTTCGCTTCGCTCGCTACCAACCTTTCTAGATGTTGGCCTTTGGCCTATTTGAGCTTTAAAATCGATTGTGATCATCTCTATCCCCTCACACCTATGTTTCCCTACCCTCTCATATCCCTACTCCTCTACCCCTATCCCATCACCTACTCCTCACTTATCCCCATTCCTCTTCCCTAATACCTTTATCCCTCCCGCTCCCCCTCTCCCTTCTCAACAGAGAATAGGGACCTCATTCATAAACTAGGCTATAATATAATTATTCAAAAAATCACTAAAAATTATACACTTTGCTCTCTTCCCCCCTCTCCAACATTCTACCCATAGGAGAGAAGAGGGTGAGGGGTAGAGGAGATAGTTAGATAGAGATGCAGGGGTAGATATAGGTGGAAAGAGTGGGGAGAGGGAGAGAGTTGTTTATTGAGCAGGAACAACCGGAACTAGTTTCGCTATGAAGTTTTTCATACCATCTTCAGCCGTTAACTGAGAGAAATTGACAAAGAAAACAGAAATACTAGAATATACAGAAACCGGCAACTGACGTTAATCAGGAGGCGTCAGTTTTAGGTGATTAACAATATTTTTTAAACTGAGGTCAGATACATAGCGGCTACATTTGTGTTGACCTTCTGACAGATTAAAGTTTGGGATTTCTTTGATTAATATAGATTCTGTAATATTTTTTTTTATTAAAATCGTTACATTGGTATATTATTTGGGCACTGGGGAAATCAATTATGTGGTTGGGTGTTTTTCACATGGGTGAAAATACTATAAGCATCGCTCGCTCTACGAATATCCCCCTATGTTCATAAATACGTCTATTTAATGACCTCCCGGTTTCTCCCACATAGAAGGAGGGGCAATTTGGAGTTTTACGTGGGATCAGGTAAATGACTGTATCTATATTAGGCGATTCAGGTTTAAGGACCTAAGTGATTTTTTAATAGTTGAGGGATATTTGAAGGTGGTTAACTTGGGGTTTAATCCTTTTCGCAGGAGGGAATAAGGAAGAGCTAAGCAATTCGTTTTACATATAGGATTTTTCTTTTGAGAACGGTATAATATTGCCCTAGCTTTAGATAGGCTTTCATCTACATATATGGTATAGGGGGTATTTTAATTCAATGGAGAAGCACGTAATAAAGGTGATCTTATCTTGTAAGAAACAGGGGTCACAAATTGGGAAGACTCTTAAGAAAATGTATATAGGAATTAGAATTGGTGGGTTTGCGATATAAAGTAAAAGACAATTTATCATTAATTCTTAGGACTTTAACGTCAAGGAAAGGAAGATAATTGTCCTTTTCCCATTCAACCTTAAATGTTATGGTGGCGTGGAGAAAGACCTGGACCTCCTCCTAAGTGAAGACGCTTCGAAGAAATTAGCAAAAATCGGTCTCCGCCCCCCCCCCCCGTACACCCTCAAATGTTACAACGAAACGATCTGTTATATGCCGAAGGCTCGATCCGTGAGTCGGCACCCACTCAGCTACGGAAATAAAAGATGAAATAGAAAAAGAACAAACTTGACCCAGAATTAAAGACATTGTTAAATTCAAAAACCAGAACGGCGAAGAACATCAACACGTCTTCAAAATCGTCTTTCGGACCACGGAAATGGCAAAGAAAGCCGCAGAACACGGCCTGCTTGCCTTTTTCACCAAGATCTCCCCGGACCGGATCGAAAGAGAGACGTTTGTTTCGATTCAGGTTTGCTCCAAGCGCTTCGCCTCGGACCAGCACACAACCAAAGATTGCCAATTCAACTGAAAAACTTGCTCGGAATGCTCAAGCAAAGACCACCGGTGGGACGAATGCTGAACTGTGGAAACGGCCACAGGACACTTGCAATGTCTTTCCAAATAAAAAAGCAAATAATAAAGAAAAAGATAACCGAATTATCAGAAGAAAAAGAAAGGAAAATGAATAAAACATACGCCACCGCAACGGCAGGAGGACCAACGAGAGTACGAACTGAACAAACCACCATCGTGAACATCCAGGGAAACATGCGGCCCGACCTCATCCTTTGTATTATGCACACTCACTTCGGGAATATTGTAAAACCTGGTTCATATGCTACCGGACTAAGACATAATGCTTGTAATGAACAGCCTAAAGAAAATGTGGTTCCTCGAGAACCCAACCTCATGCGAAATTTACAACATAAACATGAAACCAAACGAACAAGAAAAAAAAACACGGAGAACCAAGAAGAAAATCAAATGGAGACCCACCAGGAAACCGATGAAGAAACATCTGACGAAGAGATTTGTAAAAGCAACCGAAGAGATTGCACAAAAACTTGAGAAAGAGAAACAAAAACAAAAAACCTTAACTAAATAGCCAGGAACTCAAACCTGCAAACCAAAGGAAATCGTAGCAGGATTGGTCAAAGGAAGATATAAATGGGATTATGACGCAGATGCGGACGAGACAGAAGTCCACAATGCCCTCAAGCAGGGAATGATCTTAATTGTCCCTGGATCATGCTATAATAGTTCCAACGACCAATTTAAGAAAAAACGATCTGGCCGCACCCGTTCCCCAGCAAGAACCGAGAAAATTAAAGCAGGTAAAGAGAGCAGGAATTAAATCAATCATGTTCACGTACCAACGCAAACTAAAAATATTTACGCTAAATATGAACGGCTGGAAGGCGAAGAGAATTATGTACTAAAATATAATTAGACAAGAAGACCCAGGTATAGTCATATTAACCGAACATCAGCACCGAAGTCGAAACTATAAAAATACCAAATTATAGGATCATATCTGCCAACCATACGCAAACCAGATATGACGGTGTATCGATCGAGATAAAAACGGGGATTCACTACACTGAAATAAAGAATCTAGAGGAATCCTACCTGGCAATAAAAATTAAAATGACTATAGGCGATCTAGTAGTAGTCGGAGCTTATCAACCCCCAAGACGTTCAAATTTACCCATTCCCAACTTTATTAAACTCTTTCGCCGAGCAAGCTCTACAATTCTGACAGGAGATCTCAACGCCAGATGCAGAGCAGCAGGCTACACAACCCATATGAACGGCACAGGCAGAACCCTAGAACTACTGGTGCAAAGAAATATAGTCCAAAGAGAAGGATCAGCCTTCCTAACGTTCCTAACCAACAGATCCTCCACCACCCCAAATATAGTTCTCACCAACCCCAATTTTAACCTCAGTCATCATACCGAGCACGGACCCGCAACCCCATCCCACCACCTTCACCACCTTAGTATGGTCACAACTCTATCCACCTCTCGCATCCAAATTAAAATACCACAAAGGAAATCACTCAGCAGAACCGACTGGGCCAAATATAAATACTACTTAAGCACCATAGATACCAGAACCCTTAACAACCAAGAAACCAACGTAATAGAGGCCGAAATACAGAAGATAAGTGAAAAAATAATAGAAGCCGACGCAATGTATAGACCTAAAATAGAATACAGAACCCTCCCTGCACCGAGATGGGACGACGAAATTAAAGGAAAAATGGAGGAATTTAAAATATTGACAAGAGAAATAACGGATCTGCGTAATACGATGGAAAAATATACAGGCTCAAAACTATCAAAAGACAATTGGGGATAATGATAAAAGAAAAAGCAATTCAAGTCTGATATAATATAAATAAAAAATGGACATCGAAAGGGATCCCCCCAAATTTTGGACCCGATTTCGAAGACTGAAAAACGCAGAGCTGCAAGATCACTTCAGAAGGCTCTGGGAACAAATTTTTTCGATTTCTTCAGAATAGAACCTTGACCTCGATAAGGATTACGAAGAGGAAATAGTTCGAACAATTGAGAACCAACAAAACAACATTAAACCATACGCACAGATTGACGAGGGGAGACCCATCCGCTCGGAAGAGGGAATGCCATTCACAATGGAAGAGTACTTGACAGCAGTCAAGTCGTTTAAACAAAGGGCACCAGGATTAAGTGGCATAACGAAGGCGCACCTGACTAATGTGCCAAACAACGTGCACGAAGCAATATTAAGGATTTTCAATGCCTGTCTGAATTCTGGATACTACCCCGAGGCCTTCAAGACGGCAAAGATGATCTTCCTGCCGAAACCGGGTAAACCAAAACACCAAGTCGAAAGCTACCACCCAATCTCACCACTCGAGTTTCTCGGGAAACTCCTCGAAAAGCTCCTCAAGGTTAATAAAACACCTTGAATCAAATAACCTATATGACCCGCAACAGCACGGGTTCAGGAGCAAGAGAGGGACGGAAACCTCGCTGGCAGTAATAACAGAAAAAAATTGCCATCGAAATAGCGCGGGGCAACAGAGTGGACGTTGCCAAAGCTTTCGATAAGGTATGGATCCCCGGTTTACAAGCAAAAATCAGCGCCCTCAACATGGAGATCAACCAAACCAAAATATTATGCCACTACCTGATAGGAAGAAAAGCTACTCTGCAATTAAATGGCCAAATGGGTGACGCATTCGCTCTACGGTCGGGGTCCCACAAGAAGGGTGTCTCTCCCCAACCTTATATACCATATGTACCCATGACCTACCCCAACCAACCGATGAATGTGCGATGTACATCCAATTAGCTGATGACATCGTACAAATTATCTCAAGTAACAAAACCCAAGAGATATCGCCCAAAGGACAGCGAGGGAAATCAAAAACATAAATGATTTCCAAAAAACAAAATTAAAACAAACACAAACAAATTCAGAATTATTCCAATTAAACGAAGGAAAACAGCCACAATTAGAGTCGAGGGTGAAGAATACCATTACAACAAAGAGGGGAGATTCCTCGGACTCAAGCTAACGACGAATGGGTATGTCTCCCACCTGTCAAATAAGGTAGATGAAGCAAAAACAACAATGTCAGATACGAGAGGCCCAAAGAGTACAAAATTGGGCAACGAGATTCATTGAAAATAAAAGAAGACAGGACCGAATAACATCCGAGGAAGTGCATAGAATAACCGAACTCTACTCCACGAACGAGCCAAAAACCTGTGGGTAAAGTTAAATGAAACTTTACCCCAGGAAGAACTAAACAAAATAAGCGTACCAAACAATGAAATCCGTCAGATAAAATACAGGAAGAGATTTGACCGAAGGAAGCAAGAAGAATACAACGTTGAATGTAAACCCAATCTATAAATAACATAAAGTGACCTACCGAACAAAAAAAAACACCGAAGAATGACACTAAAGAGAATACGAACAGAAAAGAGTAATGAGAAATACAAAGAAGGAAATATAAAGAGTATATAAATATAGGACTACAAAACCACTGAAAAGTGCAAAAAAGCAAAAATTAATAAATAAATATAAAACAAAACATAAAGAGCTCATAGGAGCAATTGATAACAAAGGCTCGAATGCTTAAATTACAAACCTCAAATATAAAAAAAATTACAAAGCAAAATGAATGCAAAACGAAAGCGTTTGCCAGGCAACCTGGCTCAATTCACTATATCATAATCACCTTCACCGAATCATCGCCATATATCACCCGTCACTCATAACCATCTCGTAAACACACACACACACACACACACACACACACACACACACACACACACACACACACACACACACACCAAATACAATATCTCTACCTTTCTATCTCTCTCCTACACCTTCACCTCTTATACTATCCCGATCCCGATCCCTTGACCCCAAACATCTTAAGGAATATGTTATGTTCATGCACATCAGAGGCTCCGTTCAGGACACCGGACGGTAATCTATACACGCAAGTGGATGGATGGAGTGGTTATGGTATCACCCTTGGGGCCGACCTTCGCCAACTATTATATGGGTCAACTTGAAGAGAGCTTATTAGACAACAGCGAAAATAAGCCACACACATATTGCCGATACGTAGACGTCATCTACATCAACGTCCAAAACGAAGAACATCAAACAGCAATTTGAGGAGAACTCCGTGTTAAAATTCACTTATGAATTGAGCACGGGCAATAAACTTCCTTTTCTGGACGTTGGGGTAAAAAACATCAATGGAAGCTATGTCACAAAAGTATATAGAAAAAGTACGGACATGGGAAGATGCCTCAACGCGGATAGTGAATGTACTGAAAGGTACAAAAAAAATGTAATCGGCTCATACACCCGCCGTGCATACAAATGCTGCTCTACGTGGGAACTTCTCCATTAAGAGATCTCCCGCGTAAAACAAACACTCGTGAACAACGGTTTCCCTAACTGCATGATTGAAAAACAACTCCAATCATTTTAAGTATGCAATTCAGAGATACGGATAAAACGAAAAGGAATCAGGAATCAGTAAATAACATCAAACTGTATTACAGAAATCAGATGTCTACGGCCTACAAAATAGACGAAAAAAAATTCCAGTAGATTGTTAACCGTAACTTGAAGGTTAAGAATCAAATGGACAAAATTCAAATTATTATATACTATAAAACTACAAAAGTTAACAATCTCCTTATGGAGAACAACAGCTGCCAAAACTCCTCGAATCTAAAGTCAACCAACATAGTTTGTGAGTTTATCTGCTCCAATGAAGACTGCAAGCTGTATAATAACTCAAAATATATTGGCATGGCAACCACCACCCTTTCGAGGCGTTTAACCATTCATATGCAAAGCGGAGGACCTAAAAATCATATGGAGAGCGCGCATAACATCAACCTAACTAGAGATATTCTAGTTGAAAACCACAATTAAAATAAAAGAGGGAAATAAAGATAGGCTGAACATCTTAGAAGCCATCTTAATAAACGAAGAAAAGCCTGCCCTCAACACCCAGGCTACGAGCTGTAACCGAACATTAAAGTTGTTTTAAAAATTCCACCCACCGGATTGGCTCGTTTCCCTTGACGTTACGCTTAAGCGAGGAGGAATAAATATCCCCTAAAAACCGTTTTCTTTTTTACGAAGATAAATGGCTGATTGCCACGAATCCTCAGAAGACACAGATGACACTCTACGGCGCTAGAGACCACTTCATACACAGCCTACAAATCTACTCACATACACCAGACATGATCCACCTAAACCCAATAAGGCTCGAATACACTCAACGCACCAAAATCCTCGGGGTAACTTTTGACAAGACCCTCAGGTTCAATATACACCAAAACATAATACAAGCAAGAGCCTCACGAACAAACGCATCGCTGGGTAGGTTCTACACCTATACTCATGCATCCTATTCTCACGTACGCCCCACTGTCGCTCGTAGCTGCGAGCGACACATGGAAGCGGAAGGCTCAGCGCATTCAGAACTCTGTTCTGAAGCGTGCTTGCCGTTCACCGTTGTACTCGAAAATGGACGCACTACACAACAACAAACAACAAATTAGCTCCTCTCAACACTTACGCTCACACCAGACTCACAAAACAACTCGAAAAACTCATCAGAGACCCACTATACACGGCGTTACACGTAAGAAGGTACGCAATGGCGCCGTGATATCCCGCGGCCCACGAACACCCGCCACCCATACCGTTCTTCGCATAACCAGTAGGCATCATGAATAACGCGTTTCCAACTGAGCAGACTGCCTCGCCCTCCTGACCTGCCACCAACCCTGGTCCAGTCCTAAACCACGAAACCAACGCTGCCATAACAACACAACGCATCGCTGTATAGCCACCGACCTATCACTCTCGCTATCTTTTCTTAAATGTTTTCCGCAACCCTCCTCTCTGACTACCTGACCGCCTGTATCACATGCAGCGGTCCCTCTCTGTCCTTTCAATATACATAACGTAAACGTTTTCTTTTCATTCAGATTGGTCAGAATTCTTGCTAGAAGTACTTCGTAATACGTATCTCCTGAGCTGGTAAAGGAGGAAAGATTTTGGGAAATTTTGCCTACGCCTCCGAAAATCTGGGTTCTAATTTTAGAACCAGATTTTAAAAAAAGGAGTATATATCTGGTGTCTCACTCATCACTAATTCATCTTTCTTTACAGCGGCCCCACTTAAGCAGATGACTGCTTAAGTCCCCGGCCTACCATCCTTCGTGAGCTGCCGTCAGATGTGAAGGGGGATTGCCATTCATGTTTCGTCCCAACTATGTCAGGCAGTTGCTTGGCCATAATTGGGGTTATTGGAGGAAGCTGGTTTGAGGAATAGCCCACAGTGGAGAACAATGCTAGAAACTCTTCCGGATACGGGACGGACTGCTACTCCTGCTGCTCACCATAGGGAGCAGCAGGACCATAGAGGGACATGCAACCGTCTCTATGGTTTGTTGGGATGCGGTGACGATTAAAACACCTTCGGGGGGGGGCGTTGTCAATAAGTCCGCCATACAATCACACCCCTGAGAGGATCCCACCCGGATTCGTCTCATCCATCGTCATCATCCATTTAAAAGGCAATTCTCATTTCCCCCAAGGAAAAAACTAAAACAAAAGCAAATATATACACACATACACACTCATAAACCCGAAGCTATGTAAACACCAAAGAAGAACAGAGCCAAACCAAGAAGATTTGCACCCCCGGACAGAGGGGCTGCAAAAACACCAAAATGGCGGCCCACCCAGCCACAAGAGTCCCGTTAAGGACTATAGGTGGGCACCCTAAACTGGACCGAAGCACGGTGTTGCGACGGTCTTTGGAAAACTGAGCGTGGGGATCCCGAGGCTGATCGATACCCCAGTTGGCTACTCCGCAATCTGCGAAAAAGAGGCAGATGTGGAGACGCTCACAACCGAGGAAGGACAAAGGGTACTAAATGAAATAGGCCTCCAACCTAGTACCCCTCCTCAGATCCAGGCTCACCGCAGCGTGGTGTGCAGACAGTTAGATCCGTGGATCGGACAGCACACCAGAGAAGAAATAAAAGAAGAGATCAACAAGAACCAGTCGGGCTAACGTGGTGGATATCGTGAAATTCCGAAACAAGCAGGATAACACTGAATACCAACACGTGTTCAAAATCATATTCAGTGACACAGATGGCCAGAAAGCAAAAGAAAGGGCTACTACTCTTCAACGCTAGGGTCTGTGCAGACCGAATTGAAAGGGAAGAGTTCATCCCCATACTAATATGCTTCAGGTGCTACAAGATGGAGCAACACGCAACGAAAGATTGCAAAGATCAGACTGTCACGTGCTCCAGGTGCAGTGGGAAAGGCCATGGTTGGCGCGAACAAGGCGCCGGCAGAAAGATGCCCAAACTGTGGACTTAACCACGGGGCGATGGCCATGTCCTGCCCCCAAAAGAAGGACATTATAAGGAAAAAGAGGACAGAGGAAACAAGGAGGAGCTCCAACTCGTATGCCCAAGCAGCTAGAATGGCACCAACAAAAGCTGCAGAAAAGCAGCCGTCGAAAACTTATCTCAAACTTGAGAATGAGAATTCGACGAAGATACTCACGTGCATATTATTTGCGCACGTGAATAATCTCACCAATCCAGGATCGTTCGCGAAGACGCAAAATCTCATGCGAAAAAAACCCGGAATGTCTGAGATGTGGTTTCCGGACGATCCACCATCGGGAGACGTGCTGCAGCTGCAGTTTCTGGCAAAGGAAGCAACTGAGGCACCGGCGACTCCATTTCCCCAAGAAAATAGAACAACGGAGCCCGCAAAGGAAACGAGACCCACGACTGCGAAAGAAAACACTTCTAGGACAGACCCAAGGCTGGAGACACAGAAACGTCGGGAGAATAAGGAAAGAAGAGCACCCTAGCGAGCCAATCGTCTTCGGAGTCTGACGCTGAGGAGGTCGAAGACAGGGCGACCAAGAGCCCCGTAAGCTCGAGAAGTAGGTCAAAGACCTTGAAGTGTACTTACAAGTACGACGGAGAAGAGATTGACCTCAAAATAATAACGAGCGATCTAAACCCATACCCACAGAAGCTCTTCCCCAAGGAGATATTTCAGGGTATCCATCAAAGAACTTTCAAGTGGACCTACTCAGCATCAGAAAAAGAGTCAGACATTGAGCAAGCAATGCTGGAAGGCGTCATAAAACTACATAAATACTCCTGCATCACCCTAAGTGATTCAGAATTCAAGAAAGTTAGAAACGGCAAAGAAAACTACACCTAAGACACAACAAAAACCTGAACACAAATACAAGAAAACATGGAAAACAGAAACAACGCTCTAAAAATACTCACTCTGAATGTGAATGGATGGAAGGGTAAGTCTATTCTTTACGGCAACATCTTCCGGAAAGAAGACCCAGACATCATTCTCATATCAGAACACGGAATCAACACAAACACTGACATTATAAAAATACACAACTACACAGTTATACAGAAAAATCACGCACAAGAAAGATACGATGGCTGCGCCATCGCTACCAAGAAAAACATTAAATTCAAAACACTTTCGGACTTAGATGAATCATTCGTGGCTGTCGAAATCCCAACCCTGGTTGGAGGTCTAACGGTGGCGGCAGCCTACCAACCGCCCAGGAGAAAATACCTGCCGATTAACAACTTTTACACCCCCTTCGGGCACAAAAGGCTAGCGTTGCTAGGCGGGGATCTAAACGCCTGTTGCCGTGCATCTGGCTACAGGTGCATCGACCCAAGGGGACGAAACCTGGAGCTACTATTTGAGAGAAATAAGCTCCAGAGAGTTGGACCAGACCTTCCAACTTACCTAACACGGTGTTCGGCGACAAAACCGGACATTGTGTTGTCAAGTTCAGAATTCCCCTTCAACATAGCCAATGCCCCATGCCCTGTGGTCCCGAGCGATCATATCCCAATTATCACTACCATTTCGCTTGCGCCTATGCTCAAGTCCGTCGCACTTAGGAAAAGTTACTCGAAAGCTAACTGGGAGCAGTGCAGAAAAATGCTCAGCACCTACCAACCAGCTGACCTGGACGACGCTAATCTTGAGGAAATTGATGAGGAGATCGAAAAGATCACTAATCTCCTCATTCAAGCTGACGAAAGATGCGTCCCCAGAGTCTCGTACAAAATGCTCCCGCAACCTAGGTGGACGGACGAAATGAGGGATATCGCCAGGGAACACAGGGAGATTTATGAGGAAGTCGGCAGGACAGGCCCGAACAGGGAAAGGGCAGCCCGAATGAGACAGCTGAGCGAGGAACTGAAAAACATAATCCTCGAGAAACAGAAAGAAATCTGGGAGGATATCATAGGCAAACTAGACAGGGAGAAAAATCCTGTAAGTTTTTGGAACAGCGTCCGAAGACTTAGGGGGATTGCCTCCCAGGCCTGGAATAAAAATAAAGGAAGGCGACATCTTCATAGAAGATCCGGAAAGAGGTCTTTGCAATTTCACCTGAGGAGAACGACGATTTCGACCAGGACTTCGAAGACCGACTGCTCGACGACCTCGGAACGATGATACATAGGACCCACCCACAACCGCAAGTATCTAGAGAAAGAGAGATGGTTGACCACGGGCGCCCGATCACGATTTAAGAGACTATGAAGACCATTAGGTCCTTCAAACAAAGGGCGCCCGGCTGGTCTGGGCTCACCAAGAACAACCTGGTGAATGCCAATTATTCAGGGCATGGTGAACACCATGAATGCATCCCTGAATACAGGCTACTTCCCTTACGGGTATAAGGTGGCTAAAATCATCTTTATCCCGAAGGAGAACAAGCCCCCAGACCAGGTGGCCTACTATCGCCCAATCTCTTCCTAGAATTTTCCGGCAAGATCTTTGAGAAGATTATAGCCGACAGGCTACAAAATCAACTCGACGAGTTGGGAGCGCACAACCCTCAACAACATGGATTCAGACCGAAAAGGGGCACGGAAACAGCCCTTGCTCTCCTAACCGAAAAGATCGCGCACTGCCGAGCAAAGGGTCAATATGTTGACATCGTGATGAGGGACGTGCAGAAGTCCTTCGACAAGGTTTGGCTAAGTGGACTACATACAGTACAAGATCCTAGTTCTCTAGCTAAACCCTGTCCTGGAAAGGATCCTTTGTGACTTCATCATGGACAGAAGGGCGCGTATCATGATAGAAAAGCACAAAGGACCAGAGTTCGAGCTCAAAGCGGGCGTTTCCCAGGGGAGCTGTCTGAATCCTTTGCTTTACCTGGTCTTCATCATCGACCTCCCTACTCCTATACACCGGGACACGATGTATCTGCAATACGCAGATGACGTCACGCAGATCGTCCCCAGTAGGGTCAGGAAAGCGAGGGATCAGGCGATCAACACAATTGCAGAGATCTCTAACATCAACCAATATGAGAAGTGGTAAATCCGGACAAATAGGGAGAAATTTAAAATCCTCCCGTTGAGCCGAGAGTCAACGTGGCCCATTATAATAGATGGGGGGAGATACGGCTACTCCGCCGAAGGCACCATCCTGGGCCTAAAGATCTCCGACCACGGGTACTCTAGTCACTACAAGGAGAGGCAGATTATGGCTAGGAGAGAAATCCCCAAGCTATATAGGTTCCGTGATCTTAGCTCGGCGAACATCAGGAAATTATACCTGATGTTCATCCGGGCTAAGCTCATCTACCCTGCAGTAGTGACTCAAGCGGCCAACAAGACCACTATGAGGAGGCTCCAGCGAGTGCAGAACTCTGCATCCCTCTTCATCAATAAAACCACACGAAGAGAGCAACTTCGGCAGAGGGTACTGCACCGCAGACAACGTCTGGAGCCCATTAATGTCGCTACGCAGAAACTGGCCAAAAAAGTCTGGTCTACAATGGCCAATGATATCATTCCAGAACTAAGAAGAACTGGCGGCAGTATTAACATCCCTGCCAGATTACGCGGGAAGGTCGCTCGAAATCAGCGTTTCCCAAGTACGAGACACTGCTCCGAGTAGAACATAGCACACTTTACACATGAACACAAAAACCACAAAACATACAACTAAGAGACAGACAACAAACCTACAAGTAAATAAGAAATGCAAACACAACATAACAAAAACGCGAAGTATTAAACTATCATTGAGCACTAATAAAGGCTCGAATGCTCAAAATCGCGCCAACACTAGAGTTTAAGACAAAAAGACAAACACAGAGAAGAACACTAAAGAAAATCGAATACAAAGAAAAACAACAAACAACAACAACAAAACAAAAAAGGAATAATGAATAATTGCAAAAATAAAAACGCCTGCGATGCCCCTCAAACAAGGGCAACCCTACCCTCCTTTCACCATCTATTATCTTCCTCTATCCAAATATTAACAAAGAGTGAATATACCATCTTTTCATTCAGGTTTACCCCGTAAGGGGCGCGGCGATTTGCCATCCTGGCCGCCGTGCGACGGGATCCAGCGCTCCGTCCGGCCCCAGCTTAGCCTCTCTTCCTTCCTTCAGATAGCCTGTATTTCTCCCCTACTTCGTCGCTTTTCATACAACTTCTCCCACAACTTTCTCTGGTCAGCTTCTAATTCCACAGGGTAGATGCTGACCTTCTCAAGCCAACCATCCCGGATCGGGGCTGAGGGGGCAGGGGACAACGTTCCCTAACCCCTGAGCTCCGGTTCGGGATGGGTTTTTTTTAACAACGTGCTTCATCCCACCCATACCTTCCTCACATCCCTTTTCCTTTCTTCTTCACACTCTATCAGTTTTACGCCGTGTCTAAGGTGGAGCCGCCGTGCCGATGGACTGCCAGGCCACCAGGCTGGAGGGGTGGTGCTGAGTGGCGGCACCTGGCTCTGCCAGGCCTGTAAGTACCTCTTGCAGTGCGGGCTACTGCGAGAGGTGATGCGCGATTGCATCCCGTGGAAAAAGATGGTCACCATTCCCATAGATGAAAAACTACAAAAAACCCCAACCTTTAACTTCCCCTGTTACATCGACGGAGCCGCTCTCGGGCAGCTCCACCGAAAAAATGGAGGTACCCCCCCTTGTGCTTGCACAGGGGACCTTCCATATTTCTTTAACCGGAGAGGAGGCTTACTCCTCTCGTATGCCTACGGGTGTAGGGGACTCCCTTCTCTGGAGCTGCTTTCAGGCACCTCCCTGCTCCCAGCGGCAGTCGCCTCCTTTGCTTTCCAAGGGGACTGCTAAGAAAGCCAGCAGGCAGCCCATAGCCAAACGCTTCCCATCGAAGCGGCTCGGTAGGGCAAACGACCTTAGGGGGGAGAGGGAAGCCAGGCCCCTTCGGTCGCTTCCCTCAAAAGACCTGCTGGCAAGAATATTAAACCTTGCCGGGGTCAAGGCCTGTGCCTCACCACACAAGACTGGTGACGCTGCCAAGGGGACCTGCGATGTCCTGGGAGGGGGATGGCCTACTGGAGGCCCCTCCTGTGATAGACATGGTCCTTGAGGAAACCCAGCCTCAGACGGTAGGCCTTCCATGGGAGGGAATCGGGCTCGGCGCCAAGCACCGAACCCGAATCCGCCCCTATGCAAGGTCCTCCTCAAATGGCTGGGGCCTCCGAGACAGTACAAGGAGGGGAAGGATCTCCTCCAACCCGTGCTCCTGCGACCACCAGGACCTTATCCATTTCGGAGACCGACCTGACTGATGCCGGTCCATCTGGCCTAAGGGCTCCTATCGGCGGAGGTGAGAAGCGGGTTCATTCCCCGCCCTCCTCTCCAAAAAAGAAAAACAAAGACTAGGGAGACTCGGGGCTCCTCTCCACCTGCGGGGGCTACGGGGAAGGATGGGTCTGCTGCCACTTTGGCCAGCGACCAAGATAAGATCGGCACATCCGGCCCCCACTGCCCCACCGGTTCTGAGCCCCCGACTAAGACCAAAAGTCCACAGGGCGGAGCCTCGATAACATCGGGGCCCCTCATTCAGAGGTTACCTGGCGTTTTCGAGCCCGCTGGCTTCAAACGCTTCCTCGTTATTAACTCCACTGATGGCAGCATGTTGACTAAGGGCAGCATGATCCATCAGAAGAGAGGATTACCTAGTGCAATTGGTAGAGAGCCGAAGGTGACCCGTTTCTCGGACGAGAGCCTTCTGGCGAATTCCGCCGAGGCGGCCAAGATAAGTGCTCTTCGGACACTTCATGGCACCCCGGTGAGTGTGACTCCGCACTCTACCATGAAATTTGTGAAAGAAGTAGTTTATGCGAGGGAACTCGTTGACTATTCCATTGAGGACATCACCTTAGAGTTGGCCGACCATTGGGCGGTCAAGGTCGAACATGTGATGAGAAAACAGGGTGGGGCCTCGAGACCCACCCCTACACTCTTCGTCACGTTCGACTGTGACAAGCTCCCTGAGTCGGTGCGTGCCGGTTGGTACAGCTACCGCGTGAAGGCATTCGTGCCACTGCCGCGGCGGTGCTATTACTGTCACCGCTTCGGCCATACGAATCGTTCTTGTAGACGTGCAAAGTTGGGATCACCCGAAGTCTGTGTAAATTGCTCCAAGGCCGCACAAGATAAGTCTAAATCGTGTGTGACCAAGTGTGTCAATTGCGGAGAGCTGCACCCCGCTTCTCGAAGCAATGTGGTGCATATCTCCTTGAGAAAGAAATCCTGGCCGTTCAGGCCCAGGATCGACTCTCATTCCGCGAGGCTAAGGACTTGGACCTGGCGCGCCCGGCTCTGCCTGGGATGTCATATGCCTCAATGGTTATAAAGGCACCCTCTGCTTCTGGCTCTTCAAGGCCAACGAGCACGGTTGTTTCCGCGCCCATTCGGAGCCTTTCTGCGGGCTCTACTCAACCCAGGCGCTCCCCTGGTAAAGCTGGCGGCAAAAAGGGTTCATACCCAGCCCCAGCTAAACCTAGGGCTCTCCCCCTATTCCCCCAGCGTGAACGTTTCCCGTAAGGCGAAACGGCCACGCGCATCCACCGAGTCGTTAGACTCACAGGAGGCAACACCCCTGAAGTTGGTCGCCAGGCCATCTTCCGGGGTTCCTAAAACTGTCCCCCTAAAGGATGACAGCAACAAAGGAGCTTCGGCTCATTCGACCACGCCTAGTGGTGGGCTGAGTGGCTCGGAGACGATGGTTACTCGAAAAGAGGGCCCCCCGCCTCCAAAGCCGCAACGCCCGCCTAACGTTTCGAGGCGGAGGGAGGAAAAGACTCGCATGGCGAGCCCAACCTCCCCCAATAAGTCCTCGCAGGTGACAGCGCTTTGTCCGGCCAACAGCGCCCGGGGTTCTGCCTCCGGGAAGCGTATGGCCATTCCCGTGAGGGTCTTCAGTTCGAGGAGGGCCCCCGCGTCTCCTCCGAGCTAGGCCTGGAGGGCATATTCCTTCAATGGAATTGCCGTAGACTCCGGGCCAACTGGTAGGGGCTGCGGAGGCTCGTCTCGTCCCGTTTCCCGTTAGCTATCGTTTTGCAGGAGACCATGCTAGGCGCGTGCCCCCTGCGCGCCCTCCTGGCGTATATGGGTCTTGCGACCCCACCACCGCGGGATGGCCGGGCTGGGGGATGCGCGGTTTACACCCGGCATGATATCTCCGTTCTTTCTTTCACTTTAGATACCTCCTTTCAGGCCGTGGCTGTGCAGCTTCACCTGGATAGGAGGTATACTATCATTTCTGCGTACATTCCACCGTCAGCTGACTTCGACGCGGGGAAATTCCGCCGCGTCGTGGCACGGTTGCCGAGGCCCTTTCTCTTGCTTGGAGATCTGAACGGCAGGCATCCTCTCTGGGGAGATTACTCCATAAATCCCAGGGGACAAGTCCTTGCCGATCTGATCGAAGAGTTTGAGATAGGTGTCCTAAACGTCAATGGGTTTACTCATCACTGTCCGAGAACCGCTTCATTTTCTTGCCTGGATCTATCTTTGTGCTCTTCGGATGCACATCCTGATTTTGATTGGAGGGTGGTCGATGACCTCCATGTTAGTGATCACTTTCCCATTCAAATATCATTTTCAGGGCAACTGCCGCCCTGGAGCCCACCTCGGTGGTGCTTGGCGCGGGCGCGGTGGCCTGCATTCCAGGAAATGACTGAATTTTCTATCTCAGTCGAGGAGTTTAGGTCGGTAGATGAGGCCGTTGAATTCTTCTCTGACAACCTCATCGCCGCGGGCCTGACTACTATTCCTAGAACGTCTGGCCGTTTTGCAGGCCGACCACTCCCATGGTGGTCGGCCGAGTGTCAAACGGCCCTCAAACAGAAGCGTTCAGGCGGCGCTATAAGCGCCGCCTGAACGATTTCACTGTCGCTGAATTTCGTCGGGCTAGGGCTAGGTTCCGGTATATTTTAAAGCACGCCCGCCGCTCTTCTTGGCGGGCATACGTGTCTTCACTTAACGGGAAGACCCCTTTAGCAGAGGTGTGGAAGTGAGTCAAAAGGATTCGGGGCAAGTTCTCGCAGAATAAAACCGCAATCTCGGACCTCGCGTCCGTGGCGGAATCCTTGGCGACCGCTTTTTCCGCATTCTCTATGCGGGATAGCAGCATTCAATGCACGTCGTGATGTTGCGGAAGGCCTCCGTCTGGACTTTACCTCCAGAGGCGGAGAACCCTTTAACGACAGGTTTACTGTGAGTGAGTTGCGCTCCAATCTTGCTTCGTGCGCGGAGACCGCCCATGGTCCGTACGATGTCCCGTACGCCATGCTTCGACACCTGGGTGAGCGAGGCATGGCCTTTCTGTTAGATTTGTTCAACAGGATCTGGTTGGAGGTTCTCCTCCCAGATTCCTGGCGAATTTGCTACTGTGCTCGCCTTTCGCAAACCGGGGAGAGATCACTACTCCCACCGGTTTCCGCCCAATCTCTTTAACCTCTTGCGTGTGCAAGTTGATGGAGAAATTGGTAAATGTTAGACTAGCCTTTTTCCTGGACAGCGGAGGCCATCTGTCTTCTGCACAGTGCGGCTTCCGGAAGTTCCACTCCACGTCGGATGCTCTGCTCCGACTGGAAAATGCCGTCTGCGAGGCTTGCCTTGGTAGACAGCACTACGACACGGTGTTTTTCGATCTGGAGAAGGCCTATGATACCGCATTGCGATATGGTATCATTGAGACTCTGCACACGATGGGGGCGAGGGGACGCCTCCCAATGTTTATATCTGAATTTTTGCGAGATCGTCGATTCCGCGTACGGGTGGGGGGAGCCCTCTCCGGCGCAAAGGAGCAGGAAGAGGGTGTCCCGCAGGGAAGTGTCCTCAGTGTCTCACTCTTTGCCCTGATCATCAACGGCATCACCTCGGTGCTGCCGGAAGATGTTATCGTTACGCTCTACGTGGGCGACCTTTCGATCTCTTTTGGCGCGGCCTAGATTCCAACTCTGGAGCGTCCAGTCCAACAGGCATTGAACCGCGTCTCTCGCTATGCCGAAGCGCACAGGTTTCGGTTTTCCTTGGCCAAGACTAAGGTGGTGCACTTCTGCCGCCATCCACGGCTCTACCCCGACCCAGACTTGTTTTTAATAGTGTACGCCTGGAAGTGGTTGAATCGCACTGTTTCCTTGGTGTTGTATTTGACCGACGCCTCATCTGGTAGGCTCATATTTGCAGCGTTAGGGTCTCTTGTAACCGCGCTATGGATATTCTCCGTTCCGTGACGTTCAGCGCTTGGCGTGCTGATAGGGCTACTGCCTTACTTTTTTATCGATCCTTTCTTCGTTCGAAGATCGACTACAGATTCGAGTTTTATGCATACGGAGCCGAGCGTTTATGGCGGAAGGGGGACTCGATCCACCACACCGGCCTTCGCCTTGCGACCGGTGCATTCCGCACTTCCTCCATTGAGAGACTGTTGGTCGATGCTGGGGAGATGCCACTCGCTCTACGCCGCTTGCAGTGCATCACTCGCCTGTACGCGCGAACCTGGCGCCTCCCTCAGTCGTCAACAGTTCTCACTGCATCCGCAGCTGATCTCGACGGTGCCTATGCCGCCGAGAGACGCCAGTCATAACCTAAGCCCTTTGGGTTTAGGGCCAGGAAACTCCTTCGAGAGCTAGGTATAGCTGCGTCTGTCTTCACGGCCCAACTGGTGGCAATACACCACTCGGTACGGGAGATTACGCGACGTGCCCGGTTCTTGACCGGCTTTTGATCTATAGCGACTCACAAAGTGCCCTGAGTGCTCTCAGGGCATTGGAATCTCCGCATCCCCTGGTTCGGGATATCCGTGACGCCACGGTTTTGGCGAGCCGGGTGGATGTCGAGATTATCTTCTGCTGGGTTCCTGGACATGTAGGAATTGCGGGGAATGAGCGCGCCAAAGAGTCCGCGAGGACTCTGCGACCGGACCAGCGTTTCGCTCTTCCTCACACTGACTACATGGCAGGAATACGGGCAGCTCTTCAGACTGCTTGGCAAAGAAGATGGGAGACGGTCGAAGGGAACTTAAAATTGCGTGCCATTGCGCCGCGACTGTTCCCATTGACCTATCCCCCAATGCCGCGACGGCTTCAGGTCGCTTTCTGTCTTCTCCGAATCGGAAATACCCGTGTGACGCATCGCTATTTGATGGAGAGCGCTCGCCTGCGCCCTATTGCGACGACTGCGTCGTGCCCCAGACTGTTCGGCACATTTTTGTCGAATGTCCCAGTCTGGGTGATCTTCGCGCACGTTACCTGTCCCGCCTGTCCCTTGTACTCCGGACGAGTGCGTGCACATTGACTGGTGGACTTGTTGACTTTTGGGGGGATGCCGGCCTTCTCCCTTTTATTTAACTAGGTTTTGTTGTTTTTGTTTTTGGTTATTTTTTCTTTCTAGGTCACACGCTCCTACGCCGGTTAGAGGGGGACCTTCCCCCGACGCCGGAGCGTGCTTCCCGATTGTTATCTCTTTTTTTTATTGTTTCTGTTCCAATATTTATTTTAAAGTAGTCTAAAACTAGGCTCTTTGTTTGCGTCCACTTATGCCCAAGTGGGCAGTCGCCAGATAGCCCCTTTAAAAAAAAAAAAATCATTCAGATTTAGGCTTCTGACAAGACTCCCTACCTTGAACAAATATCCCTCCCGGACTTCGCCAAAGTCATAAAGACAAAAACAGAATCGGAAGATGACACTCACGTTGCGGCAGCACTTTACTTTACACAGGCAAAGTGAAACTCGACAACGCCTCCTTATTTACGATCCCGGTCATGGAATACAAGAAGACGAAGAGCGGAAAGGTCGGAAAGCACAAGTAATAAGCAGCACACTAGAAGTAGACACAAAACATGTAGAACATAAACAACACCTTAAGAAAATTAACACTAAACACGAATAGATGGTTGGGGAAAGTGAATGAATATGGCAACATATTTAGAAGGGTGGACCTCGACATTATCCTAATATCTGAACATGGTGTCAACACGAATAACGCATGGATGAAAATCCCGAGCTACCACGTCCTGGCAAAGAACTCTCAAGATAGATTCGACGGTGCTGCAATCGCCATAAGAAGGAACATCACCTTCAAAAGACTACCAGAACTAGATGAGTCCTTCTTAGCTGTCGAAATCTTTACACGATTGCCGCAGCATACCAACCACCACGCCGTCCATATTTGCCCATCAATAATCTACTAACCCTAACTGCCCACCGCAAGAATGTATTCATAGGAGGCAACCTCAATGCTAGACTGAGGGCCTCGGGCTACACTAGAACAAACGATTGGGGCAGAAACCTGCAGCTTGTCATTGACCGGGATAGGCTCGAGAGAGCCGGGACTGATTTTCCGACCTACATCACTAAAAGATCAGCGACATCCCCATATAATGTTGACAAGCACAAACTTCCCTTTCAATCTGGTCAGTATGCCTGGCCCCACGGTTCCAAGTGACCATATTTCCATCATGACCACCATCGCCCTCGCATCTATTCTGCTTCCTATCCCACCCAGGAAAAGCTCTGCAAAAGCAAACTGGGAGCTGTACGAGCAAATGCTCAACAGCTTTGAACCAGCCAACCTAAGCGAAGCTATCCTGGAAGATATTGACGCATAAATAAACCAGATAGCACACCTGATCATGGAAGCGGACGAAAAATGTATTCCATACATCATACATAAAAGCCAGGTGGACCGAGGAGATGCGATATATATATATATATATATATATATATATATATATATATATATATATATATATATATATATATATATATATATATATATATATATATATTTATAAAAGCCCGACATTCCTTCTTTGAACGACTGAAAGCTATTGGCCGGCCTGGTTTGTGCGCAAACTAGCACGCATCCACCCCTAAGCTTAAACGCTTTATAACAGTATGTGTGGAGAAGTGATACACAGAAACAAAAGAGAAGAGATCCTCCAGTAGGATCTCATCTCTTGTTTCTGTTTATCACTTCTCCATATATATATATATATATATATATATATATATATATATATATATATATATATATATATATATATATATATATATATATATATATATATATATAACAGGTTTCGAATGAGACATCGGTCATTGTCAGTCGCTAGTCACATAGACTTGTTCACTAGCGACTGACAATGACGAATGTCTCCGTCGAAACCTGGTTCGCATATAAAATTAGACTTATTACTTTGCTTTTCTCCCTATAGTTAGATACACGTACGCTACTGTACTTTTTTGGATATATATATATATATATATATATATATATATATATATATATATATATATATATATATATATATATATATATATATATATATATATATATATATATATATATATATATATATATATATATATATATATGAGGGCTACAAATTTTCCAGGGAGTGTTCGTTGTAACAACTAAAGGACCCATCCAACCACGCTGATATGCAATATTTAAATGGAAACTTATTTCTATGCTAATTTCTTGAGGAGAGAAAATTGACAGGTGAACTAACTTGGTCGAAAATAATGAAGGCTAGTTATTTAGTATTTTTCTTGCTAAAAATTACCCATAATAATGGAGTAAGAGGAAATAGAGTACAGTAAAATTACACCAATATTAAATTTACGTGCTAATTTGACCAAAACTAACAAACGTTTTATGCATCCTAAATGAGATCGCCATTTTGCATAACGTTTTGTTTACTACTCATGAATAATATGGATAAATCACAGTTATATTTTTTCCTTAGTTTTTCTTTCTTCCGAAGCTTTTTAAGATCAGTCTCATCATAGAGCAAAACCCCTGCATTCGACAACAGTTTAACTTTTATGTTCTTTGAAAACACGTTTTGCCATCTTTATGTCATGATTGAAATTTAGACCTACCGTACGGGTTTTGCAGTCAGCCGAATGTTTAGTGCCTAGGCTAAGCTGGATGCGAAGTTAAGTATACGGTATTTGCTTTGTTTATTGAGCGTGCGGCGTGCATATGTATCAATGAGGCGGGCGTATTTATTCCCTGTGGCCATTTTCATCTTAACTAGATCTGTTATATTTTGGCGTCCCTTCTGGATCCTATTCTAGGAGGAATTAAGTCTCCCCTTGCCATACTAACTTTGTAGAAGTTGATTGACGCGAAGTTGAAAGGAATTTTCTTTGACTTGCACGCACAAAGTGTATATCTCGTATCCCTATGCGCGAAAGAAATTGGAAATTTTGAAAACCGCGCAGCTGCGGATTGATATATTAACATAGCCTTTTCTCCACTCATTTTGTTTGCCACCCCCCTCCCTCGATGGGCTATTTGTATTAAGATTTTGTCCACTTGTCCGTAGCTCAATAACGGTCACCAACCTCCCTAAATGTAATACTAAAACTCATTTAAGGTGCTTGCAACCGTACATAATAATTGTCAACTATCCCTCTAACCCTACCCATAAGCCCCCTCCTCAGTTATTAGTGCACGGCACAATATCTTCCAAAACTGATATCATGAAGTGTTCTTCCATCGAAGCCTTTCTAAGTATCTTTCGCTTTAATAATTTGATTCAGAAGTGGAAAGATTCGTAATGGGCGTGGTGAAGTTAAGGGAAGTGTAGGGTGCAGAGTTTTGGGTATCCTTTGAAAAACGAAGGATTGAAAGAAAATATATAAATTCTATAATTTAATGACCGAAGAATTTGAGTTTATCAGCCTTACATTGTCCCATTAGTGGGTAGGGCCACTCCGCAAATAATGGTCAAATTTTAAATAGTCAACATGGAAAAGATTGTTTTTCTAGTTTCTAATGAAAATAATGCACCCTATCTTCATAATAGGATGAATAGGGTTGTGGGATACATATCCAGACATTTTGCCTTTAAATCGAAAGATATTAATTTTTTCTTATACTTATAAAGCGCTTGTAACACCTCATTTGGAGTATGCGGTGCGCAAAAGAACATTGTAATATTGGAACGCGTCCTTCCTTGAGCGACAAAATTAATTCCCTAACTTAGAAATAGATCGTATCAAGACAAACTGAGACACCTCAATTTACTTTCACTTGTTGATCGGTCCCTACGCGGATAACTTATTAAGATCTTTTAAAATATTACATGGGCTTACTAATATAAATTATGACTAACTATTTGAGCTAGATAACCGACCGGTTCCTATAAATAACGGTTTCAAACTATTAAACAAAAAATTTAACGCTGCCTTAGCACAAAATTTCAATTATAAAATATTACAAACTTGGAATGCCTTGCTTGTGAATGTCGTCGAAAGCGCTATGTAGTAAATACATATGATGTTTATATGTAAGTAGAATCGATAAATATTACTTTTAAATAGGACCTTGCATATTATTTAAGAAAATTTATTTATCAATATCCCCTTTCTTTCATCTCTGACTTATACCCTTTTTTGCTTTATTTTTTAACAAGCCTCAAGGTGTCCATCGTATCTTTGCTGGTTCTTAATTCTGTAATTCATTGTTGGATGAAGTCCCGCTCGGGAGAATTGCGCGGCCGTCAGTTCTCTTGAATATCGGATAGGCTACTCGGGTTTTGCAAATTCAACATAGTTCCCCAAACTTCACCTCCTTTCGAACATGTCTTTTTTTATAGAGATGTCCACGTTGGTTTTCGCTTTAACAGTGATGAAAAATACCTGTGAGAAAACCGTTCGTCCCTATTCTCAATTTTGATGTCCTATGACCTATATCAATGGGGTGTACAGTTTAACTTAGGTTCTGAACCTCTGATTTAGTAGAGCCTTTAAAAGTTTATTCGAATCGGATACTCCCATCTCGCAACAAACCCTACCAATTTGATTTGCTTTCGGCCACTGCTTAACCCATCTTTTGACTGGTCGCGTGTTTCTAGAAGCGTCAGGTTGCGGAAATCAATTTTTCAAGGACTACTTTTTTCGACTTCAAGCCATTGTTTCGGGTGTGTAATTTGGATAAATGTTTCTTCGTGTTTCTGGTTTGGAGCTGGATTTGAATGCACGCAAACCCCGTATACTATAGGGACAGCCTGTGTCGATCTCTTTAAGACACCTCTCGAGAGGTTGCACTTTTGAACTTCTAGAGTAGACCTTTCTCACATAGATAACTATGTTTTTCTGTAATACGGACACTACACAATATTTTTATATAAAGCTTTGTTCGGTGAATACAGGATCTTCCGTATGGAAAAATCAATAAAATTACAAAATGGTCCCAAAATTTATTACATAGATATGTTCTAAGTGGCCGATGTTGTGTCGCACACATAATTGAAGCCGCAATTTCCACTGCGATAGCACTTTCTGAATCACAGTTGCCGAAATTTCTTTAAGGTGTAAAAATGATCTGAATTTTGACTTCATTACACTTTAGCTTTCAGATGGCCCCACAAATAAGAATCCAGCGGAGTGAGATCAGGAGGGCTCCTTTGTGGAAAGTCAACTTGTCCTCGTCGTCCAATGAGGGTATTCTCGAAACTATTTATTAAGCTAATTTCTAACTATTGTGGTGCAATGCGCGAGGGTCGCTTTCCTGCTGAAACCACTAAGCTAGTCCCCTGCCGGGTTCAACAAGCTTGAAAATACTTCCTGTAACATCTTGAAGTACGTGTCACCGCTCACCGTCTCGTCAAAGAAGAAGGAACCAATGATTCTATTTTTCCATATCTCATACCAAACCATGAGGCGTTGGGCACCTTGTTCCTTGGAAGGACTAAACCAATATGATTGGTTGGTGACCAATATTGAGCGTTCAGACGATGGATTTCTCCGGAAACATAAAAAAGTTCCCTTTGTCAGAGAACAAAACTTTTAATAGGAACGTCTCTTCATTCTGCCCATTTGCAAGATGCTCTCTTATCAGGATTGTCTTCAGTTGAACGCTGATGGAGTTGCAGTTTGTATGTACGTCAGTGATGAAGTGTCAAGATGCTATGGATGCTGCTTTCGGAGATCCCAGGTTCACTGGACATGCGCCGAAGTGGCTTCTTGGACTGACAACGAAACTAGCCAAATATTGGTATTGGTGTCGTCCGTACCAGTAGCCCTTAAAATGCCGCTGCGAGGCTTTTCAGCTACGGCTCCAGTTTCCTTAAATTTGGCTATCAACCCATTTATGTGCGATTGGTGCGTGGTCTGGATGCATGTTGTTGAATTAAGTGGTCACTTCCCGGTGTTTGCGGGTCCCAACTAGCAAAATAACTTAAATTTTCTCCTCCCGTCAGTGACATGGTTTACCTGCAACATAATGAAAAAAGATATCCCTAAGGGTGCAGACTTATGGGACACCCTGTATATTGAATATGAGGCATCCATGGCTACGGAAATTCGGTTAAACGCTCTGCGTAGGCCACAGCCTAATATCGACTTTTTGCCACTGAAGGTCAATTATATTTGCTTGTTTTTTTAATAAATGTTATTTATGGACAAAATTTTTTAGGCATTCCGGTATATAACAGGTTGCCCCCCCCCCCTACAAAAAATGGGTTAATAATAAATTGGGAGATCCTATAAAATATGTTAATAACTTTTTTAATTTTTAAACTCTACCCAGGGATAGAATGCTAGTGTTTGGCATTTAAAATTAATATGGAATTGATATGTGGCCATACGAGGGAGGGCTGTTCAGAATGTTCTCGGCAAATGGTGCTTGCTTGCCTAATATAAAATATATTATGAAATTAATATTTATTGAAACCTAAATAACTTCAGAGTTGTTTCATTTCTTCGTCGAGGGTCTTTTCCCCCACTGAAGGTTAATTGTTTTTTTTTATGGAAAAATGTTATTTATCAGATAAGACTGAATAAAATCCTTCATAAACTTGTCTATTGTAAATTGATTGTTGTCAAGTCTAGCGACAAAAACTTGGTCCTTTAGTGCTGGAGTTCGACTCCTTCTCTCTCTAGTCTCTTGAGCAGGGGGAGGGGGGGGGGCGCTCACGCATTTCAATTTTCATCACTTTCCAGCGCTTTTTAAATTTGGCTTGAAATCTACCCAATAGGTTTTCGAGACTTATCCTTTATCACTATATTTTAACTTGGGAAAATTTCTGGAATTTTTTTAAAAAAATTTTAAGGTTTGAGAAAAACCATGTTTATTACTTTAATTATTCAATTTTTTTTTAATGAAAATGAATCTTTTTGAAAATAAATATGATTATGGAATGTTTGGGAATTTTTTAGAAGAAAAGGGATGGATGGAAAATAGTGAATTTCAGAACAAAAATTCTCCATTTATTAATTTATTAAGGCATGTTTGTTTTTTCGTATATTCGAATGTTTCATCGAAGTTCTTTCTAAAATAGATTTTTAGGATCAATCCTAGACAAGGAGCACCGAGAACAGCATTCCTAATTAATGACTGCAACAAAATTCCCCCCCAAAATATATATATATATATCAATCACAGTTGATGATTCCCAAGAAACTTATTGGTATATTTAGAAAATAATTGGTAAAATAACTTTTATTAAAGAACAATAGAAAATGCACAAACAAATTAAACAGATATAAAAAAAACTAAAATATTAATCCAGGGTATAAAAAAGAGAAATATGATTGCAGATATTTTCAAATCCACTCAAACTAAATTGATCCAGCCACCTAGGGTATTTTAACCTAACCTAACCTAGCCTCCCGGTTAGTATAGCGGTTTGGGCGCTTACCCAGCAATCGTTGGGTCGGCAGTTCGAATCTCCGTTCGGATTCTCTTTATTTATATATATCCAAAAAAGTACTGTAGCGTACGTTTAACTATAGGGATAAAACCACAGTAATAGGACTAATTTTATATGCGAAACAAGGTTTCGACAGATGTTTTCCTCGAAACTTGGTTTCGCAACCCAGTAAACCAAAAGTCAATTATTAAAGCAAATATAGATCGAAAAAACACCTTACGAGTTGATTTTCCCCTCTTTCAAAAGAATTCCTAAAAAAAGTGTTTTTTTTCTTGCCCTTTAGGCCTAGAAATAAAAGGAGCGATGTGAAAAAATAGGCCAAGAGTAAATTATTAGGGGTATGTAATGGAAACCTTTTAATTCTGACATAGACCGAAGCCACTGAAAAAAAAGCGCTGGTTGGGATTACTATTATAAAACAAACAAACAAACGAGAATTAGTCTAAATGTAGGCTTATCAGAGGTAATGTTTTTTAAGGTTTATAAGGAACGCGACATGGTTCGGGGAAGTGAAGATATGTGGCGAGTATATAGTTTGGGAATAGACTACTTGGAGTTGGAGTGGAGTGTTCATACATTTCAATGAAGACAATCCCCTCCTCGCGGTTAAAAACAAGAGAAACCACTTCAAATTTCTCACTGATAGCGATGATGAGGAAGACTTTTCATGATCATCCCATTGTTCTCGATTGGCCTTCCCATCACTCATATTTGGAATGATTTACTCGTATTTCGTTGGAATCGCCTTACTCAATATTAAAACACAATGCTGCGTATACATTAGGCTTGATTTATATCCCTTTTACCCTTCCGTCCTCTCCGATCTCTATTCCTTTCTTATACTGGTCTCGAGGGATGTTATTGTCTTCCTTGGTCCGGTATTCTGTAGCTCTGAATGAATGATAAAGCTTGACTTCTCTATGTCTCCAAAACACTTTATCATCGTCTGCATACAAACCAAATATCGCGTATTTTGGATTAAATAGCTGCTTTCCATTATATTGAGAGTTTGAATAAGCCTAGCTGTTAATTTACATATAATGAACGTTGTCCATTTCAGGCTTCAGCTAAAAATCTGTGAAGCCCAGGTTTTAAGACGTATGAGGGAAACATTTTCAATAATGAGGGGTTATCGATCATTTTGGATATAAATTCAACAGATTCGCGCCAGAGAATGACTTAACGGTGAAGAATGACGCACATCGTCGTCACCCCGGTCTCGTTTTTATTTTCTATGAATTTTAAGGTGAAACAAAAAAAAGGTTTTTCTTAAACCGCTAGTTCTAGTGTAACGTCAGGTGGACAAAATTGCTGGAAATGTTCTTATATATATGGTAATTTTTTGCCCGATTTCAATAACGAATGAAAGTTCTGTGCAGCAGAGATACGGCCTAGATCCTGTAGAATGATAGCCGTATTGTGTGGTCATGTATCGTGGGTATAACAGTCGTTAAGTCATCTTTGCTTTAATAAGGCTCTACCTTAATGCAAAGAAGGTATTTAACGACGGGGCTTAAACTCTCTCGGTACATAGCCGCTTCATAAATAGGTCGGCAGATGCGTGATAATAGCCTAAGTTAGGCTTATTACATATCCACTTCGTGTGAGGTGTGCGTCGTAATGCTATCGTGATGGAAGCGTAGGTAGAATGGAATGATGATAGCTTCGTTTTATATCTTAGAAAGGTTGATTGTTTTGGGGCTCTCGTGTACCTGTTCAACCGAGCGTCAACACTTTAGTTTTGTAATGCCTTACGCCGGAGACTCATCGTATCATCAGAAGTTTTTGTGTAGGCACTGTATCTTCCTGGAGTACTCAATTTTGTTTTAATTAAGTCCGGCTTGGGTCTTTCAGTCCTTGGTTTCAATTTAATTAATTAATGAAAGGGTCACGGAGGTGGGGGGATTTGTAGCTTCAAACGTTTTTAGTATTTATTCTTTGGCCTGTTGAAAAATGAAGTTTTAATGTTGCAATAGAATAATTATTTGATTTTTTTTCTTGTTTACCTTGTGTATTTTTAGTTTTATCATTCTTTTAGTAACTCCAGCATTTAATATTTGATCTGCGCTCGTGGTGTATATAGTTTATCGGTTAATTTTAATTTATAATTATCGATGGTCGATTTTAGGTGACTTTTCTTTAGGGTAGAATTTTAAACTTGAATTGCTTTTTAATTTCAGGCATGACGGCATTTGTGATTGCCAGCTAGCAGTCAGGATGGGACAGCTCAATTTTCGTTCCAAGCCCACAGATAGAGGACGACCTCTGCTGTCACCCGGTCTGTGGGCGAAACGTGTCCCTTTCTATCTTCTGTTGACCGTTCTATCTTCAGTTGCCGTCTTCTCTACTGGATTAGGTAAGTTTAATCTTTTCCTGGAATTCCTGTAAGACGTTAATAGTTTAACCAACCATGCTCTTGTTTCCCTTCATCCGGGGAGGATAAGAAAGGGTTTTCTGTGAGTTAGATGGAAATTAAGGAATGGATTTTAGGGGAATCGGCTCTCAATTGGTCAGGAGACTTGTTATAATGGGAGATTTGTAACAGCGGTAACCAAAAGAGGAGCTGATTCGCTAGAAAAAAAACAAGATTACGTGCTACACTAGCCGACCTGCCCTCTCTGTATGAACAAGTAACTAGGTTTTTATGAAGTGGTAATGTATTTTGTATTACCAACCTGGATTCCCTCGTGATAGACATTGCTTTCAAGTTTTCTGAGTATTTTTTTAGTTTGTTTGTTTATTTTGTTAGGTATTTGTTTTTTACTTGTTTTTAAATCTAGCCTAGTATTATCAGGCTGTAGCGTGAATTACGGCGACTTTTTCCTTAGTAAGCATTCGTCATATGGGCTCTTAAAATTAAAAAATAATAATAAATGCAAGTTTTAGGAGTAAATTGAGTTTTTTAAGGTAAAAAGGGACTGATATTTATATCCGTTTATTTTGAAGGTGCGGAATTTTGTAACACATTTGTTATCATTACATATTTTTTTAATATTGTCATAAGCAATTAATACCGTTCTTTATTTTAATAAAGGAATTAATTTCCTTTTTAATTTCTGGTTTACTGTGGTTTTCGAATTTAGAGGTGGGCACAGCAGCTAATCGTTAATTCGTTAAAAATTCTAACGGAAGTTAATGCTAGTGCGTTAACTTTTATTATTATTTTATTATTATAAAACAGTACAAAACATTTTTTGCTCTAAACCCTCCTCAAAAATGTCAAAATTATAAAATATAAAAATTAGCAAAATTATAAATGACAAGCATCTTTTAACAATGAAAAGCGGACTATTTTGGTACTCGTTGGTTATTTTTTTGAATCCCGGTTAGTCAATTGCACTAACCAAATGTTTATAATGACAGACGAGATCATCCGACTGAATAATATCAAATTCATATAAAGATCAGGATGACTCGCTGACAAGCCTGTGTGCTCCATTTGCCGGTCTTTATAGGGGAAAGGGTCAGAAAGGGTGTTAATAGTGTGTTTTGCTACAACTAGCGACCATGGGGGCCCTCCGTGGCCCAAGGGAAGGCCACCCAGTCCCCTTCAGGGGAGTGTGGATACAGACACCCTTTCGGATTGAAGAGTGGGGTGTTGTGTGTGCAAAGAGAAAGAAAGAAAGGGGATGGCGGTGTTGTAATTGTTTATGTTTATGATGCCGAAGGTGGTCGCAACTCTCTGCGCTCATTACTCGACGCACCGCCTGATTGACAGGAGCTCTCTGCGAGCGTCTCGCGTCCTTTCTCGCCGATGATCGACCTCGGTCCAGGTGGTTCATAAGGAAAGAAAAGAGTTGTATCAATTCGGGCGACTTTTGCTATGTTTTTTATCATTTTTGTCTCGAATTTAAACTGAAAACCAACGAGGGCATCTCCCTTTGAAGGTGTTTAAAGGATAGATCAATAATGTGGTGAAGATGGTGGAAGTGAAAATTTGTGGTGGCTATATAACTGCAGATCTCCCTGAAGGCATTAGGGACAGGAGAGCATACTGCGTGCATTGGGGTCGGGAGGGCAAATCATCATCCAGATGTCAGCTGCAGCGAGGTTGCCCCTTCCTGACCTCCTCCCCCGGGAGGGTTGGACGGGTGCGTGGGTATTGGAATTTGGGGGCTCTTAAGAGGAGCGGGATCGAGGCGTCGGAGATTATTATTAATTACCTTTTTCTTCATTAAATCTTCGACGATGACGACCGCGGGTTCTCTAATGTGGCGGCCTTTCTTCTTCTCCTCCTGCTCATGCGACGACGTCCTTGCGTGGGTTTGCCGATGAAGACGACGAGACGACTCTGGCTGGCCTTTATCCAACCCATCCCCTCTATGGTTTTGGGGGCTTTTCGCATTTTCTTGTTTTTGTTTTCTCCGCCGATTTGCCTTTTCTCTCGTTTGTTTCCTCATTTTCTTTCCTTTCCTTTTCCACCCATTTTTCTTTTGTCTTTTTCTTTCCTGTTCTCTCTTTCTCTTATCTGACGCCGAGCTTTATCCCTCCGTTTCTCCGGTCGTGGGTTATTTCTCCGCCGTGCCCTCGGGTGAAGCCGTAATTGATACAGAGATGGACGACATTCGGCTTCCTTTTAATATATTTCGGAAGGCGATGGGGTATTTGGGTATTTCGCCCCCCCCCCCATCTTAATTTCACATCACCGATTCTTTGTTACCTGCAATCAAGATTTCTCGAGTCCTTCCCCCTCTCCCCCAGGGCTAGATGGATCGTCTTCCATAACTCGGGGTCTCTTATACCCTTCTATTATCTGGCCCATATTTATCACCCGTTCCTGTAATGATAATTCGCCCCCCCCCCCCACACACACACACCGCTCTTCCCGTCACATTCAGCCTCTCCGCTGACAATTGCCGTGACGGTTTCGTTCATTCCTAAATTGGAACACACCAGCCACCAGCCATTTGGCAAGACACTGACTGCTGACTTTCAGCCAGACTTGACAGTGACTGCTTACTTCACACCCTTTCACCCCTCACTCCGTTTGCCTGGTGGAATTCCCATCTCCTATGACACTATGTCAAGTGTTCTGGATTCTTTTAAGGCGAAGGGGGTCGAAACCTTGGTTAATTTTTCTAGTTTTTTTTCACCCTCTTAATCATTGGCTGCCGTATGTTTTCAACCCTTTCAGTCCAAATGGGGTGTTACATGTGATGTACCATTCCTTTTTGTAAGGTTGTTTTTAGGTGTTTACTTTCCAACACACGTTTTGGGTATTTCTGCCCAAAAGTCTTTGAAACGAAATGCCGTCACTTTTTTACAACAAAGGCCACGAGGCCCTGTCACCCTTACATCAAATCTATCCATTCCACCTGCAAACACAAGATTCTCCTGCAACTCGCTTCTGTTCAAAGAACATCTCTACACATTCGTAAATTCACTAGTTATGGAAAGTAAAAATTGACTACACAGTACATAAATTAACTGTTTAGGTTTTTAAAGGCTGACACGGTACGCAACAATTCTGCAGAGACACTGCCCCTTGCGGAAAATTTGTGAAATTATTATAACTTCATTCCAGATTTGGAGACCTGTCAATTGTAGTAAACCTGTTCAGGGTCATCTTGATAAATGCCTCGAACATCATCCATTCAAAAAGTAGATCGAGCTTAACCTGCGGGTTCTCGGACAGTAGGTCTTTTATAAAGCTTCCTCAGAAGCTTAAGAGAGAGAGAGGTTGAATGTGATGACTAAGCTCCTAAAGCTATTAAGTAGTTTACTGGCTCTAAGACTAGCAAGCTCCAAGTCGGATTAAAATCCTACGATCATCATCTCGATGCTTCCCAGTCTTTATTGTATTACTTTTGACGTATCGGTTTAAGTTCATTCCGCTGAACAAATCCTCCAGGGGATGGGGTCAAATTGAGATGCAAAGGTGTGTCCGAGGTGGAGGGAGTAAGCGTGATTGATAGTAAGGAAACCGTTGCAACTTGAGCTTATAGTGATAAAGGGTGCAATAGATTAGAGGGACTAAAATTGCTTCAGGAAACTAGGGATATTGAGAAATGTGCGGTTGAAAACTTGCAGAACGTATTAACTGGAATTTGAGTACTGGAAAGTGGCTCGAAAGGTAGTGTTGAAAAGAATGGGGAAATGGGTGAGTAAAGTTGAAGGATTGAGTCGCAACGTCCCTCATTATTCAGGAGCTTGATGCCTTTTGGGGAAGGATATAAATTCGTACTTCTGAATAATTGTGCCTTTAAGTAATACACTTCCTGAGAGGTTTCGACGTTCCCTTTCTGCCCCAGCGTTTAGTGTTGACGTCTGTCATTTTTAGACTTTAAATTCTTTTCATTCTACACACCATTTTATACATCTGTCAAGTGTCTTCCCCATTCTTCACTACGCGACCCCTGACGACCCACCTCCCAGACGCCCAACTGCTGGTAATGGTTGAAATTCGACCATGGATGTTGCTTTGTCTCCGCAGAGTGAGAAAACGCATCTTTTGATTTACCATAACGCCACAATGGGCTCAAACCCATGCACCCATATCTCAAACGCTACTCAAACTTTTGTAAATGTTTCAATATTCTATAGATAAAAGACGACTAAAACCAAGGAGGGGAACTTGCTGGAATCTAGCCCCTATTTGGGGGGATCTTATCTGCCCCCGTTTTTTAGCGACGTCGAGCGGATGAATAGGGAAATTTCTCCTTTTCCTGTTCCCGGTTCGCTAAGTCGGGAAAGTCTGCTCAAAATTTCCTATTAGAGCGGTAATTTAAAGACTGGATAGGAAAAATAGTTTGATCGTAAAGTTATGTAAAAGTTTCATCTTTCATCACACGCTTTTTAAAAATCGTTATCTATCTCGTTTTATTATAAATACTTCCAAACATGTACCAAATGGGACGCAAAAGAGTTGCGTTCAAACTGTGTATACGTGTCTTGAGGTGTCGTTTGGAAATGCTTGTATATGAAATGATCTGTGTGTGTGTGTGTGTGTGTTTTAGTGGGCGAGAATAGCAGTGGTTATCGCTTATGCGGATCCATGATTCAGTATTCCCGGGCTAATTATAAGTGAAGTTGTGTTTTTTTCCTGATATTCCTTCAGCTGTCGACAAGCTCTCGCTGCGTTCATTGGGAAGGTGGGGGTTTGGGGGTGTCATCGACGGTATTTTAACTAGACAATGAGTGGAATGATGGACAGGTGGAGAAAGTAGGTAAGTAGAATACCATGAAAGGGAAAAGATGGTAAGAGTAAAAAAAGGCTCTCATGGTCTATTGGATAAAGAGGAGTTTCCACGTCTATGTAGGTGTCCCGGTTCGGTTCCCAGCGAAAGCTGACTTAAAGACATTTCCGTGCACGTAGGCAGCTGCCGCCAATTACGGCGGGGCGTCGAGTTTGGGGCATTCGCGCAGAGTTTCATTCATAGACGTCATTGCTAACATAGCCAACCATAACTCCTCTATTTCTTACACACACATACACACACACATACACACTCTCTTTCTCTCTTTACCATCTCGCTCTTCCTAGCGTATAATGAGTCGCTCTCTGCCTTGAACTATGGAGGTTTGGTTAAAAAAAACCGCCCATTAGCTCCCCCCATGAGGACGGTCCATTGTCCGGTTATGGTACATGCAAAAGGAAGTGGAGGAGGGGCGCTAATGATTAAACTAAAGATAGGTTAGAAACATCCTGGGTCACGTTCCTATAAAAGGCACAGGTTCCTTTTAGAGTACTAACTTGAACCCAGCGCTACTACGGTGGACTCTGTCGCTATCTTTCATCTCGCACGTCCGGGAAGGCCGAAGGAGCCTGTGACGTCATGACGACCTCACATACTCTCATGACGTCATTAGCGGGAATTTAATAAGTGCTGATTATGGATAGTCGTAGTAACGCGAGGGGAATATTGATGGGGACACATTTGCATTTCATTTGTTTTATTTAAAGCGAAACCAATGAGAGCATCTCTCGCAGAGGGCTCGTAAGGATAGCTGTGTGAAGGTGTAGATTGAAAATATAGATGCAGCTCTACGGGAGGGCACACGATCCGCCAGATGTCAGCTGCAGCATTGTTGCTCACGCTAAAGTCTACACTCCTTTGCGGAAGATAAAGATGTAGGTAATATAAAAGAAAATAGGTATGTTAAATGATCCCCTAACCTGGGACAAGGAGGCGAGGAGCTAACCCCCCCTTCCCCCGCCCGGGGATGAGTGAACAGAATCTGGTGGGCGACTAGCCTACCAAATTTGGGGTGGTCAAGAAAATGACAAAAAGATGGGGTAAAATAGACTACTGGGACCGGAATTGCGTGACGCTGTATTTGCGCGCATGTGTATCTCCTCGGTATCAGATTAGCATGTATTTCCTTTGATTCTTTTGAGCTACGAGATTATTATTATAAAAAAACGAAGATACAACCAACGAGTCCATCCCCACGAAAAAGTGTGTGTGTATCTTCGTAAAGACGGAGAAATGAAGATGTGTGGAAGTTGTATAGCTCTGGATCCGTTTTGTTTCTTTAATTTCTGCCCCCCCTCCCCTATTATGGTGCGTTGCGGAGGGTATGTTTGAGCATTCTCACACTTCATCAAACACATCGCATTACCGATGTGTATGTTTTCCTTCCACGCAATTCATCAAACATATTGCATTACTAATGTGTAGTTGTGTTTTTTCCTTCCACGCAATTAATCAAACATATCGCATTACCAATGTTGAGTTGTGTGTGTGTTTTCCTTCCACGCAGTTCGTCAAACACATCGCATAACAGATGTGTAGTTGTGTGTGTTTTCTCATTATTCCTTACCGCATCATGATGATGTTAGTGTTTTGAACGATTTGGCGGTCTTTTCAAATCGAGAAATCCGCACATCCATGCGGACCGAGAGGAGGTGGGGAGGCTTCAATATATATTGCTCTGGCCAACGTCAACTTTTATTGTTTTTTTAAGCTGATTTGGTACATTTTTGACGCGCTGAATCCAAAAATTAAATTGGTTTGCTCAATCAATCAACTTTTTATTTATCGCCACATGGATGTTTTTACGTGTTTAGTTTTTTTACATGTACGGCCATTTTATATTTTTATGATGCAAATATCTTTCTTATTTCTTTAAATAAACGAATTCTGAAGAGCTTACATGCGGCATTTTGGGATTAACTGGTTTATCTTTTATAGGTGAATAAAATGCATTCGGTCAGAAGTTGTTGCAAAAATAAGCTGGATGTATTCTGCTACATCTGCGGCGAATAAATACTCAGTTGTTCCTAACAGGAATCCAGCCACAAGTTTCATAAAGCGTGTTTACCATGCTCATTTTGGTATGAAACCTGGTGACCAGGATAAGGTTTGGGCGCTACACATGATATGCAAGACATGCACCGGTTATCTGTGTCGTTGTACCAAGGCCAAGAAGAGTCGTCTGAAGTTTGGAATTCACATGGTTTGTAAGAAGCCGATAATGGCATGACTGCTACATCTGCGCTATTGATTTGACTGTGATCACCAGAAAGAACTGGAGCAGCCTCAAGTATCCTAATCTTCAATCAGCAAGTCAGTCGTCCTGTAGCTCAATGTGATAAAATTCCATGCCTCTTTTTTGAAAACTTCCCGACATTAGTGACGAAGATTCCTCCAGTGTTGAAGAAAATGAAGAAGTGGTTTTTGGCGACCATGGTCCACAACCTTTTTCCCCAAATGCAGCGAAATGATCTAGTTCGCGATCTCTGCTTGTCTAAATCCTCTGCCGAACTCTTGGCATCTAGATTGAAGGAAAAACTCCTCTCTGACATTGCTCGCATCACCTTCTACCAGAATACTCATAAAGAGTACCTCTTTTTTTCTCTGAAGAGAAGTACTTTGTGTAATGTACATATATTGCGCAGCTTCTGCATAAGGTTAGAGTGCCACAGTACCAACCCGAAGAGTGGAGACTATTCATTGACAGCAGCAAGCAATCGCTGAAATGTGTTCTGTACAATGGCAGCCAGTTTGCCTCTGTACCTCTCGCTCACTCGACTGCACTGAAGAAGTATAAACCGGTGAAGTACGTGCTGGAGAAAATTCGTTATGATCAGCACGAGTAGTTGATTTATGTTACCTTAAGATGATGAACTTTTGGGGGGACAACAAGTACCCGCACTTTCTATGCATGTGAGATAGTAAGGACTGAGCTCACAGCATTACGAGAAGAAGAACTGACCTGCATGGGAAGAAATGGTGCCTTGCAGACCAAGTAACGTCAGAAATCACCCTCTGGTGGACAGAGAGAAGTTGCTCTTCACTCCCCTGCAGATCAAGCTAGGCTTAATCAAACAGTTTCAAAGGTCTGGACAAGGATGGTGGCTGCTTCACTTAGTTGTGCCACGCTTTTCCAGGATTGACCATGGAGAAGTTCTATAGCTTTCATATTTGACGGTCATTGAAAATTCAATGAACGAAGTGGAACTGGAATCGTGGAAAGCTTTTGTTCTGGTCGCGAATAACATTTTTGGCAACAAGAAGGCCCGGAGGAACTACTTTCAAAAACCTCGGATGCGACATGAGCTTCAAAATGCATTACTTAGTCTCACTTATGCATCCGTTTCCTGAGAATCTGGGCTCAATGAGAGACGAGCAAGGGGAAAAATTCCATCAGGACACGAAAGACATGGAATCCAGGTATCAGGGACGCTGGAATGCAATCATTGATGGCTTATTACTGTTTAACTGAAGATAGGATACATCCCTAACGCTCATCATTCTAGGAGTTCGAAGAAACGGAGGTTCATGCCCTAAATTCTGGAAATGATGACCTAATAACCAATTTATACGTACTTAACTTCATAAATGTGTACTATTCAATGTACACTAATCAATTTTTGTAAAATTTAATTTTTAAATTGTGTTTGAAAACAGGTTTTTTATCTTAAAAACCTATTTCGGATGAGAGATTAATAAAAATCAAGCGGATTTACAAAAAATTGATTTAGCACAAAAACTTGACCTTATCGGATGAAACGATGTCATTTTCGTATTCATCGGTGATAAATTATTCAAAATCACTTGAAAAAACTTAACGATTTACAAATATTTTATTTCGTAACCGTGTTATCAATCGATCCCTTGGATCAATGGGCCACCGGTGGCTCGATTTTTCTTCCCTGAATATAATTGCTTTAATCCGGGCTCCCAAATATATTCATAGTTTGATTATAAGCAGCTTCTGGTATCTTTATTTTTTAAATAATTTAGACAAAGAATAAAGCGGAATTTGCCCAGAATAAAACAAAACGGGCGAAAGGCGATTCGTTTTGGTGCTGGTTTAAAAACAGAAAAGTATTATTAAAGGTGGTAATAATCTAGTGTTAGAATATTGGAATTATAAATACTAAACAAAAAAAATAGAGAATAAAAGGATAATGGGAAATATGCATGAAATCACTAATTACTGCTCAAGGGTCCAGACCGAGATTGTATGCTGATAGCCTCGCACTGCTGCACGACGTGGAGGGGGTAAGGATGATTGGGGTTGGGGGAAGTAACCAGAATTCGCCGACGAACGGGGAAGGGTAGACTGGGGTTTGGATGCTGGTTGTGTATGGGGGATGGGAGAGTGGCTGAGAAGGTGGTGTGTGTGGAGAGAAAGGGGGGTGGGTTGGGGTTTGGGATGGAGGACGGTGGAACTGGATACAGGAGTGAGTAGTTTTAAGTGTTTTGGTATGTTTAATATTTTGAATGTGGAAAAGGTTTAATGCAATAGCATTTTCTTTTTAAATGGGGGATTTTCTTTGTCTTTATAAACTGTATACAAGTTATTCCTAAAATGGGTTAGGTGATTCGGTATTACGAATAATAATTACATATATGCGTTTCTAAATGTTGGTTACGAACCCCGGCCGTTTTTTTTTTAAGCTACGCCCGCCCGCGATGAATCGACGAAATAGTTGCGAGCGGGTGTGCGTAATTTTGGATTGAGGTGAGATGAAAGTTCGTAACTTTGATAAGTTATGCGGTTACTTATTTCTGTTTAGTGTCACTTTGATGTTTTTTTTTAACTCCATTCTATTCGATTCTTATCCATTTGTTGTCTTTCATGAGGCAATTAAATGGCTGTTTACGTAACTTTTTTAATAGTTTTAGTATCAGTGGGCTGAGGTGGGGGAGGGGTGTCCGTTTTGCGATTATGCGTCTCAACCCCCAGGAAATATGGGGAGACGCGTTCTGGCAAAGGCAGGAGACGAGGTTTGGTGTGTGTGTGGGGGGGGGGGCTTGATTTGACGGTCACTATTCTATTTGCTTTCTATCGGCTTTGTTATAGAATGAAACTTGTTAGAAGACATTGACGAGATTAGTCTCTAAAAGACAAGAGACGCGTGTTCTTGGGTTTAGACATGAGATTTATGCTTCGTTTGTTTCTATAGACACTAAATTATTCTAAATTTCGATGCGATTGATCGATATTGACATAATTAAGTCACTTAATTGGGTTTTAACTGAGAATGTTCTAAGGCGTTGCTGGGATGTAAAAAAAAGCGAATGAAAGAGAGTATACGGAGTGTGTCCGGGCGTTTGAGAGAAGAACAAGTGTACATGGTGTCAGAAGGGTTGGAAGAAAGCTTACAAACTTTAGTTTATTTATGCTAATTTGTGTTTGAGAGAGGAGCAAGTGAATGGGTTGACGGCGCGAGATGCTACAGTAGTACCCCCATCGCTATGTAGGAAGGATCACACGGCGGGGACAAAATAATGGGTGTTTCGTATAACACATAAAAGGATGGGGGTTGTTTTTTGTGGTGTTATCCCCACGACTCGCAACCTGTTAGCCGATATTTATCATGGCGATCGACGCTACCGTTACTCTTTAGAAGGCACAGAATCTGGGCTCAAATTGACCACCGGTTGGTATAAACAACAACATCGACAACCGGATCAGCGCGGTGAATAGAGCTTACTGTTCCGCTTCCGCAAGCTGAGCAGTAGTAAACTTAAGGAAGCTCTACTTTTGCTACTTTAGGGGTCCAAGCGGATATACCCGGCGATGCTCACCCAGAACCGCAGGGCTTATGGGATGTATTACACAAAAACACTACACAACAGAACAAAGATACAACCGATAAACATACTAATACAACCACACGCCGAAAAGTAGAATATATTACCTGGACTAGTTAAAAACCTAGACTTAGACCTAACTAGACTAAAATACCAGATATCAAGACGGGTGAAATTCCCGAGTGGTAGGTTAACTGCCCGAGAGAGCTGCGGAAATTTACAGATAATAAAAATGGCTCTATTAAACAAAAGTTCACCACCGAACTAGAATAAATGCATGAACCGCGGCCATATTCGTATTTCTCGTTTTCTGGGAAGTAAACGCTCTCTCAAAAAAGGCTTTTTGATTTTTTTTTTTTTTTAAGGAACTCTAGGAAACATTTCTAGCCCATTAAGGAAAATATATATATATATATATATATATATATATATATATATATATATATATATATATATATATATATATATATATATATATATATATATATATATATATATATATATAAAGCTCTATGAAGCCCGCATTTAATATTGAGGAGAAATCCCAGAGCCAAAAGAAGCGGATGTAACTTCATTTAATTTTCCACCAACGTTTTGAAAACAAGTTTTCATCCTCAGGTTAAAATAAAAGATTACTAAAATTAATACATGTAAAGAAAATATGAACAGGTTGGTAAAAAAAACAACAGTGAAATGCTTTGAAAATGACTAATTATACACTACTAATAACATGTATATTATGTAATGTAAAACTATAATCAAGCAGTAGTCAAAATTGCTTTAGGAATAACTAAAAAGAAAAAAAATGTACATAGTTAAGATAAAAACTTTAAGCAGAATTTTAAAATTGACAAAAAAGAATAAGTTTATTTTTTTATAAACAAATTAATTAAAAACTGTAAGAACAAAAAACCACAACCGAATAAACGTATTACTAGAACCACCCTATAAAAAACCCACCCCAAACCCGGGGTACCTTTATTACTTTCTGAAGAGGATCCATTCTAGAGAGTGAATGATGGATTTAGATTAGGGACTAATATTTATAAGTTTCAGGCTCCAAAAAGTGACGCTTAAGAGAGAGGGAAAGGGAGAGTAGTACTACAACCAACTAACCAACGGTAGTTAAAATTTAGTTAATTAATAACGGTACTCCACTAAAATCCCTAAAATCACTAAAATCCCTAATAGAAGAAATCTTCTTTCTACTCAATATCTTTTTATTTTTACAAAAAAATACAAGACATTCAACTACATAAAGCCTTACGGAACCGATTCATTCGATGGATTAAAACAATATATAACTGACAAGATGGCGGCCAATCTATTTCTCGCCATAACATCATAATTACAAATTTGCCCAAATTAAGTAGTGAAAGTGCAATATACTCTTTATAGCATTTGCTTCTTAAAAAAAAATAGATATTTATGACAAAGCGGCCCCAAAATTCGCGGGTGGGCATAAACCCAACATTAACCTAAAGATTTATTGAAAGGCAAAAATTGTTACTATATAAAAAATATGTAAAATTTGCTTAAAAAAAAACCCAAACCAAAAGCTAGCAAAAGAAATGCCCTCAAAACAAGGGCAAAATATATATTGGAGTTTTTCATATCTTGTACTCTTTCAACACTACTTCATCTCTTGTACTCTTCAACTCTTTCAACACTACTTCATCTCTTGTACTCTTCCTCTCTTTCAACACTACTTCATCTCTTGTACTCTTCATCTCTTTCAACACTACTTCATCTCTTGTACTCTTCATCTTTTTCAACACTACTTCATCTCTTGTACTCTTCATTTCTTTCAACACTACTTACGATCATCAACGGTGTGGCGTTGATGATGGGGGTTGGGCTCTTGCTTTAAGCTTTATTCTTTCCTCATTCTCCACTCTAAAAATGCACCCGTTGATCACCATTTTCTTTTTTCAATTAAACTTCTATTATCCAACCAATGCATTTTCACATTCCCAACTTCACCACTTTAAGAATTTCTCATTTTCTAGCTAAGATTCTCTCGGTTTTGGGGGTTTCGTAGTTATAAGTAACTATTACTGATGCTCCTGCTACTACTACTACTACCTATGCTACTTCTACTATTCTGATGCTACTACTAATACTGCTGCTATTACCACTACTGTTGCTCCTACTGCCGTTACTGCTGAATCAAGAAAACGTGCGAAATTTCTGCTTAGGAAATACGAAGTGTGCCTGCCTCTGCTATCAGGCTATAATTAGCCTTGTTTTTTTTTCTTTCTTTCTTTTTCAGTCCTCATTTAAACTTAAGTTGTTATTATACCCTCTTATCACAATGGTGTTAAGTATAAATGATAAACTTATAAAGGGAAGCAGGTTTACAGAAAAAGGTTGGAATAGGAATGGAATTTTTTGTGAATTTCCAGATAGAATTTGGACTCGTCCAAGTGCTTATATCTTAATTAAAAAGAGAAAAATTCTTGTTCGATAGCTCGAAAGAAAAGTAGTGGTGGCCATAATAAAACTGCTACGATAGGGAATAAAATGATTGAAGTAGAAAAAACTTGTTTTATCTCGAGGAAAAACACGTAACTCATCTATCACAAAGGAACATCTCCAGTGAGTTACGTATTTCTGTGCACGGATTTTAAAACGACCTAAATTAATACCTTATAAAAGAATGCGCATTTCCCGTCGTGATATTAATGTAAGACAACGCAGAAAGACACGTTGTAAGTTGCTCTACCATAGCTATTCATCGGAGGATAAAAGAAATTTTGTGTTTATTAGAAGGGCCAAAATAAGAGTATATGGCTCAAAGAAACTGGTCATCCATCCATCCCATCTTTATCCAGAATCGTCAAGATTTAGCACAAAAAGCAATGCTTTCTGCGGGAGTGTCATGGAATGGTAAAATGAGGATCCATTTTATCGATACACAAAAATCTAAAGTGAATTCAGAAAATTACCTCGAACTACTATCTATCGGCCTACATCAGTCTATCCAATTTTCCAGCAAGATGGAATTTACTTCAAGAAAATTTTACAGTTAAAGAACTTAGGAAAAATTCTTCTTGCATCGGATAACATAACGCTATCTGACATCAGAAAATGTATTTCTTCATTTAAAACGCGATCAAGGGCTGTCTGTATGTGACCAAAAAGGTTGTCCGGACATATTGATCATTTATTTCAATAAAGAGATATTGATTTTTTTTTTTTCCTTAAGCAATCTACAAGCAAATCTTTGAGTGACTTTTATTTTTTAATTGTAGCAATACTATTGTACTAGTAATAGTGTTGAAATTTTAAGAGATAATAAAGAAAACCTATACGTTGTTTACGAATCTTCATTTATATCCAATTCCATTTGACTGAGTTATTCAAATTTGAATTAAGTGAAGTTTTTTTGTTCAGCCTCTCAATATATTATATTTTTTAATCGATGATTTCATGCCAAATAAACATTCTCATTAACATTTGGCTCTCTTAGATTTTTTGGATCGGTTGAATAATAATAAAAAAAATTCTCTTAGTTTTTATGTACAAATTAACCAAGAATAAATGGTGAAGTTCAGAAAAAATAAATATAATTATCAAATTTTTAAATTTTGTTTATAAATAAAACTAATTACAAATGGTAAAGTTTAAGAAATATATTAAAATTAAGATATGGGTTTTTTTCGTATACATATTCAAATCTTTTGTCAAACTTCTTGCTAAAATCCATACATTTTCCCAAAAGTAAAGCAAAATAAAAATTTAGATAGAGAAAATTATGCTCTGAGGCTTCCTTTTGCCTTATTTAAAAATAAATTCAGATTTTTTTTGGCCTATATGCGTAGAAAATAAGGATGTATTTGAAAAAAAAAACCAGATGAATAATAAATTATTAGAAGTCCCCCTCCTTTCAAAATATCACATTGCTAAAATATAGTTATAGAAGAAGATATATAAAAATAAATTTTATGAACTTCACCATTTGTAATTCTTTGTGTTTTAAAAAAATCACAAAATTTTGATACTTATATTTATATTTCACCATTTCGTTTTTTGATATTATAAAAGAATTATTAGAAATAACTTTGCTAAAAAAAAACAAGTCATAACCAAACTAATATGAAATTATTATTCAACTACTCAAAAAAATCCCCTTCCTAAATTATAGTTAGTGAAGTGGTGATGATGATGATGATGATGATGAAGATGATGACAATAGATGGTTCTTCGTATATTAATTTTTTTATTCAAGTTCTAGAGTGTCTTTATTTTCAAGAAATTCAAACCAATTATTAAAATTATTTCTGAGTTGATTTAGAGTTTGAAAAAACCCCAGCCCTTAAGGCTAGTTTTTCATATATTTTATCTTATCAAAATATTTTCAAAAATTTCTAATTTTTTCTCATTTATAATTTTTACTCACCGAATCTTAAAAAAAAATTAAATCGTTAAGTTCATAAAATTAATTCCTGCCTATTTTTAGTAGTATTTTTCAGTTTATAAAATAAAATTGTTCAGAAAAAAGGTGAGAATTGTGTATATGAAAAGAATTCAGCTAAAAGAAAATTCTTGACTTTAAGCCTAGAAAATAAGTATGCATATGAAAAAATAAGAGTAAATTATTAGGGAAGCTCCTCCTTCTTCTATCTCTTATATTTAATTTTCCAATCTAATTAATACTCGTACATTCTAAAAAATATTACTTGGCAACATTGCACAGCAAAACCTGCGGCAGTCATCCTAAACTATTCGAGAATTTTTAAAACATAGAAATAATTATATCATCATTAACTCACCTCAGTCCGGAACATTTTGAAAAAGTTGAAGCTTCTAATTTTGGCGACTGTACCTTATTTATTCATTTTTGCTTATCCTAATTCACCACTCTCTAGGACATTCTTTTTTTCCCTTTTTTGCATTATCAAAATTTTTTAACTTAATAAAGACATTTAATTATTAAGTAATCATAGTTCGACTGTTTTACTATAATATTAATTCACCGGTGGAAGGCCCACTTCCCCGTGGCACAGGAACGTGCTTCCTTGCTTTTGTTTCGTTTCTTGTCTTTTTGCGGAATTTTTGTCTTTTCTTTTGTTTGGTGTTTAGTTTTTATCGGAATTTTAAGTAACCTAGTACTAGCTGAATTCTTAATTACAACGACTTATTCCCTTGGTGGCAGTCGCCCTATGGGCGCTATTGAATTAAAAAATAGAGAAGTTCAGAGGTAAGCGAGTGTGGCGGTGGCTGTTCAAATTTGTAAGAATAGGTTAACCGAGGGGGGTAGGCCAGTTTAAATACTTAAAATAGCGAACGTCTTTAGTAAAAATAGTAATTACTTAATTAAAGTTTAAAATGTTTAGTATTTTTTGTCCTTTTTAAAAATAAAGATTTCTTTACACGCTAATTTTGTAGTAGGTTTTCATATCGGGGCGTGGAGATGTTCTTTTGGCTAATAGCGTGTTCACATCATTAAGAAAAATATGAATGGATGCCCTCAAAAGTAGGCTTGAGATACGCCGTAAAAAAATAGTTGTAAATGTTGGTAATCATAACGTTAATATCAGTACCAAATTATCTCTCTAGACCTATTCGTAACTTTCTTGCGTCCCTTCTAGGGCATTTATAGAGCGTTTGTATGCCAACTGGGGCAAAGCTTGATAGATGGAAGGCTTCTTAGGGGCAGAGATGGGTCACTGAGTTCGGCGGGTAAGAGGGTGTTGTGTTGTTTGAGATCTTATATATAAATAGGGCCTTGGCAGAAGAGGGAAGTAACACCAGAGAAGCGTCCCTGCCAGAGAACAGACATGGTTGGAGGCATGTGATGCTACGGTAAAGTAGGTAGGTAATCAAGGTAGGGGGTAACGAAAGCGTGGATTACCGGTAATCTGTAAATGATTGTGGCCAAAGTGGGAGCGGATGCGGATAAGATTACCGAAAAAGCACGGAGTAAATTTGCAGACATTAGTAACACGGACTTTGAGTTATAATTATTAAAGATGATCACCCTTAAACTTCTAATGTTGGTAAAGGGAATCCGGGATCAAGCAAGGTTAAAAAAATATGCACAATTATCCTTGAGTCTCATCCGATGGATCACCCAGCAGCAACACCTCAGTTGTGTCTTGATATTCGATTCTGTAACGATGTCCTATGCGGCTAGGCATGAGGGATCGATTGGCGTGTCAGCAGCATAAAAATGCAATGATCAATGATAAAGCAAGTTAAGATAGATACGAAACAGGAATAAACCGTGGACCGACTCTTTAAGAACACCATGGGGCACTCTCACCGGCCTAGATATATCATCCCCCTTAAGAATAGACTGAATACGAGATTATAGATACGAGCGGAACCGGTCAATCACGGTTTCAGAAACACCCAGCAAATCACAAGCCGACGAAAAATAGTGTGATTGATACCATTAAATACTGGCGAGAGATGGACAAGTGCAAGAATGGAGGCAGGATAGCATCAACCGCAGGGTGAAGACTAGCACTTAGATAAGAGCTTATTCAGTGCTGCATCCTGTCTTGAAGTTAAACTGGCAGAGCTCATCAATATTGTAGGCTGACATGTGGTCCAGAATCCGGGCTGAGACTAAGCTCTCTAGAACTCTAGGAACTAACGGAGATGAGAGATCGTGTGTTGACTTGCTGTGTTTTGCGAATTTAATTTAGGTTTCTTTTGGATTTGTCACACACATGACTGTCTGAAATTAAATGGTACTATATCAGATGAGAGCGAGGTGTTAAAGATACTAATCGGGTAAAGGAGAAGAATATGGAGGAATTGACAGTAGAGACTTGGAATGAAAAAGTCGAGAGAGGAGAGGAGGAGTTGGGTGGGATGGGATGATTCTTCAGTGGACACACGGGTAGAATAAATGAGTTTGGGTGTGGTTATTAGTGTAAGGACAGCGGATAGAATACCAAATCGGTTGCTCACTATATTGTCAGAGAAGAAGGCAGATAACTCCGAAGGGGTGACTGGGGTGAAGAGACTGGAGCGTCAGAGGGGAAGATAGACGGACAAGAAGCTTGAACAACTGTAAATTGTTTTTGTTATAAACAAGGATACGGCGGGTGTAGGCTTCACGGGTATCTTCAAAAGGGCGGTGTAGGGATGAGTAGGGGGTGGGGCGTTATTACAAGTTCGTCTGTTTGTTTGCATTCGAAGTAGTGTCAGGGCACACTCATGGCGTGCTCCTTGGTTGCGGGTAAAAGATAGGATAGATTCTTTGAGGCCAAAGTAAAGTTTTACAATATCGATAAGTTTATAGGCAACGGACTGTGGTGATGGCGTTAAAATCGGCCAAAATAAGTTAGGGTGAGGAGGTGGGTTTTAAAGTAGACTAGATTTAAAACTTAAATACCTAAGTCAGCGAAGAAGCAGTCGGATTGGTAACCGAGTGAGTTTAGTATTCTGAGGTTCGAGTTCGTATGCGAGCTGCAGCTGACGTCTGGAGTGCTGCTCCCCGTTCCAATCCCGAAAAGGGACCTGCGCCTGTATAATGTATATCTTCGTCCTATTTCCACTTCCTTTATTTTCACTTCTTTACAGATCTCTCCTTATAAACCTTCTGTCGGCGATGCCCTCGTTGGTTTCTTTAGTGGTTGTATGAATTAAAAGGTAATCGGGAGAGTTGCGTGCCCTCCGCATCTTGGTCATCAACAGTATCTTCACGCATTTTTAGTTCATGATTATAATTAAATAATATTAATTATAATATATATTTTTGGTCTTGGTTTTAACATCTCATTTTCAGCGTTTGATGCCCATTCCATTGGGCCTACTTTTTAACGAACCACGGATCGATACAGCATATGTCAGCCGTCGTGGTCACCTCAAAGCAGTTTCTCATCTGGCGACTAACCTTACCCAGTGTAGTGTTCCACCCAGGTTGTAATCAAAGTAAATAATAATAATAATATCGCAAAGGGCGGGTTGTCCAGGACAATTGTTAACTCTCAAATCCTTAATGCTCTTAGCAATCTCATTTGTCTACACGTTTTTTTTTTTATCTCCCTTCCCCCCCCCCTCCATCTAACTTTACGAACTCCTTGATACCCCGTGATGAAGATGTCTACGTTGCTTTCATGTTTCACTTAATCTTTATCTATGTATAACGCCAGAGGAAACTATTCAACCTGTGCCTCGACTTATAGGAACTGTGTGAAAAAGGAAGCCTTTGATTCAATTCTGACTCATCCGCCGAGCTGACTCTATATCAGCGTGATGCAGTTAATGGCGGGCGATGATTTAAAATCGTGAAAATGGCGTCAAGAGTTTAGTTTTTTCTAGGTCTTGTACAACAACAGCTGGAAAATAGTAGGAGAATGAGTGGTCTCGAGATGAAGTTCGTGGCGTTAGCAGCTCCTGGCACGTAATCACTCAATTTCGAGTGCAATTTCCAACTGAAAGAAGAGTCTTTAACATGCAATATCTAAGTTCAATCTTGCGGCGTTGATGGAGGGAGGTTGTGGTTGTTTCGCGTTTGATAGCGCTGCAATCAACGGAGCAGAGTTCCTGAAGAAGTAGGGCAAAAAAGGAAAATATTATGGCATTTTTTCGGTTCACGATGGGAAATTTGTCGCGAATATATCGATTCGAGAATCTGGATCAATGGAAGGCGCGCATCACAGCGGCAGGGTAGGTTTCGTGCTGCCATCCCCCGCCACCTGCGACCTTTGTTTTTTTGGTCGTGTGCCTTTCTCGCCATTTTCACTTCCCTTAATTTAACCACTATCATCACGAACCTTTTTTATTAATAATTTTATAAGATGCTTTCGTTGGTTATCATTTTGGGGAGCAAATGAAAATGTTAAAGATCGTGAGCGCTTAATCTCTCCGTTCCAGGAATTCGGTTCTTTCAATCTTTCAAACATTCACGCAATCAAGTCCCCGCGGTCTTTCAACCTTTCGCATACCCTGAGAAAACTCTGTCACAACCTTACATTCTTCCTTCCACCCTGTCATGCTCAGTCATTCATCACTTTATCCACCTTTCGCACAGCAATCATCCTGCTCAAATTGTTCTTTCTCACTGCTCTCACTCGAAATCTTTCCTTCTCCTCCCATAACATAGCCTCACTCCCATTCTCCAACGTTGGCACCAACATATTCTCATATAGCTTCCTGGTCCATTCCACCCTTAGCATTGACTAAGGCTCTGATCGCCCCTTCTATTATGTTACCATTTAGTAGCTTGTGAGAAAAAGTTCATCATCTTCAAGTCAACGCAAATCAACCACACATGCTGATCATAGGGAATTTTTTTCTAGCACATACTTCACCGCTTCATACTTCTTCAGTGTAGTCGAGTGAGCGAGGGGTACAGAGGTAAACTGGCTGCCGTTGTCTAGCAGAATACATTTCATCGATCGATGCTGGTGTCAATTAACAGTGTCCAATCTTCGGGTTGTTAGTGTGGCACTCCATCTTGTGCAGAAGCTGCGCAAAGATCTGTAAAGTACACAACTCCTCTTCAGAGAAAAAGCGGAGGTAGTCTTGACGTCCTTTGCGGTAGAAGATGATCTAGCATTATCAGAGTTTTTTTTCTTTCAATCTGGATGCTAACAGTTCGGCAGAGGACTATGACAAGCTGAGAGCGCGAACTAGATTATTTAAATCCTTTTTGGAAAAGTATGTGGCGCATCATCTACAAAAACCACTTTTCATTTTCTTCAAGACACTAGGAATCTTTCATTAATATAAGGAAGTTCTCGATTACAGATACTAGAATTTCATCACATTGAACTACAGGACGACGTGCTGATTGAAGATCAGGATAGTTGAGGCTGCTTCAGTTCTTTCTGTTGATCCCAGTCAAATCAATAGCGCAGATTTTGCAGTAACTGCCATGGTTTGTCGGCTCTCTCCAAACCATGGGAATTACAAACTTCAGACAACTTTTCTTGCCCTTGGTAGAACGACGCAGATACTCGGTGCTCGTCTTGTATACCATCTATGGTGCCCAAGCTTTATCCTGCTCACGAAGTTTCATACCAAAGTAAGAACGCTTTATGAAACTTGTGGCTGATTACTGTTAGGAACAACGGAGTATTCGCCGCAGATGTTGCAGAATACATCGAGCTTATTTTTGCAAGATCTTCTGGCTAAATTCACCTCATTCACCTGTAAAAAATAAATACCAGTTAGTCAAAATTGCCGCACGTAAACACTTCAGAATTCGTTTATTTAAAGAAATACTAAAGATTATTGCATCTTATAAATATATAATGGCAGTACATGTAAAAAAAAAACAGGAAAAACATTATGTCGCGATAAATCAAAAAGTTGACCTAATTGAGCAAGACCAATGTGATTTTTTTGATTCAGCACATCAAAATTCACAAATCAACTAAAAACAATGTAGACAATAAAGTTGGTGTTGGCTAGTGTTGTTATTTATTCTTAAAACCAAGAATCGAAAAAAAATTGAGAGCATTTCGCAGTTTGTTAGGTGAGATTTATAGAGGACGAGAGAGCACCCACTCTTAAAGATGTCAGTTCAGCATTGTTGTCTGTTACAACTTACCACCTATTGCGAAGGATATAGGAATGAAAGAATTTTTAAGTGTTTGAGAGAGAAAACTGACAGAGGGGTAAGTGGGTGATATGTATGGAAGGGGGTTTTTGGGAGGGCGCGAGTGCTATCGTCATGGTTGAACCCCCCTCCCCTCCATCGCGAGAAGTCCCAATCTTGCGGGGGAAAATTTTGCTTATTTTTGTTCTTAATAATGGAATAAGTGGCGGGTGTTGATGGTCAATCACATGTAGACAAGTGTCAATATGCAGTTTCTTCATAATTCCTTGTAGGCTATTCTTCCATTGGTATTTCTTTTATTTACCAAACCTGTATCGACGCCTAAACCCGTCAGACTCAAGCCTACACTTTTGTTGGTATACTTAAAGATTTTGCTTTGCGTTGCTCTTTAATTACTTTGGTTACGGCGGATTTTTCTCTTTTAATATATGGTAATTCTGAAGGAGGCATTCCTTGAAATATGGGTTCCTATATATTTTTGGATGCATGATATTTACATCCCATATTTTTTTGACAATAATAGGGGTTGAGGCTGTTGATAAGCAGTTTTCAAGCCGGGTAAATATTGAATTTTGTTTGGGTCTCATATTTATACGTCTCTATTTTGAAGAAAGTTTGCCAATGGTTTGGTATGTGTGGATGTTGTGTTCCTCATTGACTAGTCAAGGTTACCTCGATTGTTTCTCCGAGGTAAATTTGTTTGGGCTTAAAGGCGATAATTTTAGGTTATTCCATTTCTTCCTTTTGTTTACCCTCGTTGGTCAAATTGGTTTCATTGACAAAAATGGGTTACGTTATCTTGTTTGAGTGTTATTTTTTGCGTAGCTTGAAAATGGACGGTTGCCATTGTTTTCGCCCATGGGGGCGGGGCGAGAGCACCGTTAATTAAAAGACGCATCGAGCGCCGAAGGTGGGCAAACATTTTCGGTTTTTCCCGGCTCGCGATTTTATTATTTTTCCCTCGGTTTTATTTTTTTCCGGCGAGGCGAGGGGCGTTTTCGTCTCCTGGGCGTTTTTGGTTGTAAGGGACGGTGTTTTCGACGTGTGCAGACAGAATACCAAAAGTCAAAATGAAAAGTCAAAATTTATATATGATCAAACGCATATCACTCTAAATTGTACCCAAGACTTTAAAATGGCGAAGGAATAATTCAGAAAATTATAATAATAGTTTATGTCGTTAGTTTTACTGAATTTTGGGTGACATGGGCTTATTATAATATCTATTGTTTTGTTGACTCTTTGACTGAGTGGGGGTAGATGAATTTATTGCAGTGCAATGATTTGACGAAAAGGTCAAGGTGGAGATGACCAAAGGCAGGTTATTCCAAGGGAGATCCCTCCCTCTCTAGATGTAGGATGAGGAAAGGTTATCTCCTTGTTCTACGAGTACTTCTCCCTCTCCCCCTTTTTGGCTGGAGTTATTGAATGTACCTTTCCCACATTCTCACTCCACCCCTAACCACCCTTTTCTTTACTAGACGCTTTTTTTTCAAATCCTTTCTCTCTTTAGGGTCTATGGTCCCGTCGGTTACCACCGTTTGTGCACATCCCGGTCAACATTAATTTGGTGAAATTCGCCCCTGCTTAGGACATCTATCTGCTTTCATCACCGAGGTGGATGTAAGAGAGTTGCGTATCTCTCCAATTCTCTCTCTCCTCTTTAGACTACGAGCTTATACCCTTCCGCGCGTATTCAACTACCCCCTAACCTCACCACTTTCTTTGCAAACCCATAATTAAAATGTGTGGTTGATTTCCTCTTTGGTTTTCGCTTATAATAATAGGCCCCTTCGATTGGAGATTGATCCTCCCTTAAATATTTGACTTTAGAAGGGGCTGATTCATGGAGGCGATTGTTGATGAGCCTAGACCAATTCTCTCGTTATTCAGCTCTTAAATCCGTTGTAGATATTCACGAATCCTCATATCGATGTCAAGCTTCGAAAAATCGTGTTTTATTTGTCCTTTTTCCCATTGTGAGAATTGGAATCGCGCGGGGGTTTTCGGTATCTAGTTTTTAAGGTGATCCTTTAAACCCCGAGCGTTAATAGGGACGCGTATTGGATTGTTCGAGTCTAATATCCCCCGTTAAAGCGGATTTGCTATTGATATTGGTGTATATTGAGGTCGTTTAAGACTAGTTTTTTTTTCATTTTTCATTTTCATTTTTATTCATTCAAGAGCCTTCATCAGGTCGCTCGCTTGGGTAGGTTGGTTTTGGCCTATTTGATTGATAAATCAATGCCCATTTCCTCGTGTGATATCCCTACGCTTCAAACGGACGTGAGAGTCCGTAAATATGGCTTTTGGTCCCCCAAACGACCCAAGTTTTCAAAAGCTGTTAGGCTTACATGCCCCTCCCCCATCTTTCTAACAGTAACGCGCCTGTCTTGAATCTGACGACCGTTCCTTTATGTAAGGCGGATCTGGTCGGTAAGATTGCCTCGAATTTCGACGTCCATCGATGGAAATGACCCGGTATTGTGGAGGGGCAAAGCTGGCCACAGAGGCACAATTTCCTCCGTTGACATGGAGAGTGAGAGAGATTTCGATCAGGCCGGAAGTTGCCCCGGCATTTGGGCCTACACAAAGGCTCTTTGACAGAGCCGCTCTCCGCACCATTTTCTCTTTCCCTCCTCATTTTTGTCTCTTTTTGTCCACGGGCGGCTGGTTGATTGCCTCCCTTTTGTGTGGGGATATTAGCGAGTTTATGTAAGGACTTTATAGTCATCTGTTGAGTGACGGGTTTTTTTCTGTCAGTTGATTGCTCATGTTGTGTTCGATGACGGGTCGGGATGGCCCAGGGGTGGCCGAGGGCGGTAGTTTGGCTCCGGTGAAGCCGTTTGTTGACTGAGTGTGTTCTACGCACCATAGGCCTATTTTGATAGCCACATTTAAGTTGTAAAATTTAAACCGTACCTTCACGGTTATTGGGGTTTGACAGAGGGCTGTATTTTATAAGTATTTTGTGTATTGAGTCTATATATTTTTTATCCTTTACATCTTAATTTTCTTCTCAAGAAGTATAATTATTGAAGATATTAATTTTTACTGACATTGCCTTCCCTCTCCCAGAGACTAATCTTTGGTGTTTATAAACATTACAACCTTGTTTGGTCTCCTAGACGCAATTTTGTGTGTGTAATGTCTGGGGGATGTTTTGGTTGTTTATGCTTCTCGGGCTTCATAGAGGCATCTGTCAGGCCCTTTGCTAGTCAGTCGATGGACGGACGCCCTGCGAATGCTTCAATCTCTTATTATTATCATCCTTCGCTCCGCGGGCGCTTTGTGACTGAAAGGATCCTGGTAATCGGTGCACGTTTTGTCTAGTACCTTGTCACGATTGATCCTTTTGGAGTCCAGTATTTTAGTTGGAGGGGGTAAAGAAGAAATTAGTAGGAGTTTGATGGCCGATCGGCATTCATTTAAGATGCCTTTTACTTCTCATTGGGGACCTACAGTTTGACGATGGATTCGAACCATGTGTAAGTATCTCCAGCATATGACAGTCGTCGTGAAGGCGACCCTAATCGGGAATACATCCGTCGCCTAACCAGCCGCGATGTAACTTAACTTCACAGTAATCGGAATCGATTTTTGGGACCGGCTAACCCGTAGCCCAGGGTGCTCTATTTTTCATGTGGCTGCGACAACAAAAATGGGCTAAGTTTGTCGCTGGGAGTCTCCATTCGGCTCAGCATTACATCGACGCTCTGTAGCCGAGCCTACTTTTTAACTCCCACCCCCCCATTTGAAATTCACTCCGTTTTCTTTTATTTCCCATCATTTTGGTCCCTTAGGTAAACGTCTACATTGGATTACACGCTCCACTAATTTAATCCCACGTTTTCACTTTCCCTAACTTAACGTTCTTTATAAACTTCTATTTTTCTGGCGGGAGGCCTTCACTCGTCTTCCCTTCTTAATTTTAAGTTAACACGACCAACTCTTCTTCTTTGCCCCTACTAAGCGCTTTGTCTTGGCTGTTTTTTCCTACTTAACAATAAATCTAACTCAGCGACGTTTTTTTTTCCTTCTCTGTGATTTCCGTCTGTTGTGTGGTGCGTTTGTGTTAACTCGAAAATCTCCGATTGGCAGTCTGCGGTCCGGGATTGGCAGAGCTGGAGGCCATTTTCTTTAACGGAAGAAAGATGCGTTATAAAGATACGTTATCTCGCGGCCGCTTTGTCGTCTTCAAGCTGTTGCCGTAGTCCTCTAATTACTCGATTATTTTCACCGTAGCTCCGTGGTTCTTTTCTGCCGATTCCGGGCGATTGGCAGAACTTATTTTGTCATAAATAAATATGCTTCTCCCTTTGAAGGAGGCTTTCAAATATTAACGCAATTTCAATTTTTTTATGGCTTTATTTTTTTAGTTGCTCCGTGCACTTTTTGCACCCCTTAACTTCACCACTATAGTTTTTTTTAATATTTAAAACGAAAACCGAGGGCATTCGAGTAGAATGCTTGTAAGGAGAGATGGGAGAAGTGAAAAATATATAGTGGTAAATCCTTCCTTCTTCAGGCATTGACGCCTATAGGGTACACAGCTCCGACCCGGGGCCTGGAGGGCACGCATTCCTCCATATGTCAACTCCATCTTATTCGTACATTAATCATCTTTTTTTTGCCACCGGTGAACTCGCGTTGGTTTCTGCCTTATTTTACTATATTAAATGAGCGTCTCGCTGTTCATTTAACTTGTTGGTTTGATGTGTTTTTGGTAGGCTTTATCCTCTTTATCGCTCTCTGTTTCTTCGTTTATTTTCTTCTCTCTCTGTCTACTGGCGCTCGATCTCAGGAATTCATTAGCCAGGAAAACGATCCATCTTTATATACGTGTAGTGTTCGATGTTTTTCACTGTGGTGAGGCCGCTCAAAATTATGCCTCGTTGCCCGTTCTGTGTCGCAATGAAAGCCATAACTTTAGTTAATTAGGTTAAAAGTTCCTCCAATGGTGAAAACGCGCCCAGAACACAAGAGTAAAGACAATAAATGTGTCATGAAATTCTATATTTCATTATCGTAGGTAAATTTTAGCTTTCCATGTTTTCCCTCGAACTGAGGCATCATTTATAGGTGAAAATACTTGATTTTCGTTAAATAAAATGAGAATGGCGGAAATGTATTTTATGGGAAAATCCCCTGGTTTTAACTCGTTATTAGTTTGCACTTATGTATATTGTGATTGCGTCGGGGGTGGCGAGTATTTACTGCGATTTGTGGCAAAATTACCATCGTTACTCTGATAAAAGTGAACAACGCTCATTAGCGAGTGTGCCGGGGGGGGGGGCACGCTTGGTGATAAATTAATAGCCGTGTTCCTTGTTTACTTTTCCAATGCAAATAAGTGACATAGATGCGACGTTAATTAATAGCTTCTTCCGCATATACACACTGAAGCAGGGTAATTTATGTTGGGTATTCAGAGTCACGCGCGTCAGATCTTGGTGACAGTTTTCGGCGCTTAAAGTTTGTTTTCGTTTGCGTTATTCGTTACTCGTTATTTTTATTATTCTTTCATTTTGTTTTGTTAATAATGAAGTTTGTTAATAAAAAATATAATGCAACTTTTGGGGTGTTGTGTCGTTTTCCGTTAATATTTTTAACGTTATTAGGTCATTGCATTTTATTGGGGTGGTGGCGATTGTTGTCTTTTTCTGAGGTCAAAATGGGGATTTCTTTTTATTTATTTAACCACTAAGGTAATTGACGTAAGAAGAGCTGCAGTTTAACGTGCGATCGCAACCATTAGCCACCAACCAGCTGCTACCTTAAAGTCGACCCGAATCGTAACTCCCATCCAGCGAGTAACCGCACCCAATGTGGCTTAACTTCGGACAAATGGAAACCGAGAGCGTCAACGAACCCTTGTTGAGTCCGTCGACCTTTTTCCAAAGTTAGGAATTCTTGATTTCGTGAGTTGGGAGGGAAGAGGGAGCTAATGTATTTCTGACAGCTTTATTAGGGAGGGGCTTCTTTTATGTCGGGGTCATTTTTAGGGCGGTTGGGAAGTTCCGCTTTCGCCCGCGTTCCGAAGTTGTGTATTGTAAAGGAGTTTGGATGAAATGGAAGGACCGATAAAATGAGTTGGTTTATAGTTTAAAAACGAATATCGGTACTTGATTCTTTGAGTTGTGAAAGCTCCATCTAACTTGCGATGAGGAGTGAAAGAACAGAGACGAGGGAAAGCGTTATTTGCCGGTCGAGTTCGCTTGCCCTCCCTCAGTGAAAAAGGGGGGAGGGGGGCACGTTCAGAAATTCTAGTGATTCCTCGTGTCTGCCCACCCCTCCTATTACATTTTTTCGAGATGCCCCATTGAGTCTCCCTTTACTTTTTAATCATAATTTCTCTGCCTTATTCACTCATTTACCTTATATAAATCTTTTTGTTCATTATTACTATTTGGAGAAATGTAGTAATTAGGATTGCCATATAATTGTTAACAAAATTGCCCAAAACGTCATGAATGTCCAAAATGGTCGTTTTGTACTTAAATTTCTGATCAGTTTTGATGGGGTAATTATAGGAAGACAAACTAGATTCTCTTCGACATAAGAAATCAACAATTCTATGTTCTTTTAAATCGCTCATTGAGTCCACAGGACTTCACAGAGCGCTTGTGTGCGATTTAAGAAAAAGCTTGATAGAGGTGGTCCTTAAAAGGGCACGCTTGAAGACATGGGAGTGGGATTATATCAACAGGCAGGTCATTCCATATTCTTGGAGCAAATATTGAAAAAGCGTGTTATTCCCTATGTTGCACAGACGACTAAGAGGAACAAGCATTTGGGAAGAAAGGGGGAATGTATGTCTCTCAAGGGCAGGGCTAGGTTGTCATGAAGACAGGCAGGAAGCGGCTGTGGTGAAAAACATAAAGGTAAGCAGAAGGGCCTTAAAGATTATTTGGTGCTGAATAGGGGAACGGGACGACATAAACGTCCCCTGACGGAGAAGAACAATGACTGCAAGGTTTTAAACAAGTTGAGGGGTGGAAGCATGGTATTGGGCATCATAGTCAAGGCGGAAGGTAAAGAAAAGGTAGATAGCAATCTCGTGACTACTATGATCAAAGTGGGAGCGGATGCGGCAAATATTCCGGATAAAGAAGACCTGCAGACATTAGCAACATGATTATCAAAGGTAACACACAGATTTTGAATAGGAAATTAGCAATAGTTTTACAGCGAGCCACATTCCGTTGGATTGATTACTCACCAGTAACACCCCAGTTTCTTCGTGATTTTCAGAAAATCATCAGAGGTCCATTCATTAATGTTGTCCTAGGCGGCTACACAATATTTCTGTTTCTGCCAACGATGCTGAGGAGAAAGAAATAGATTATCGCGGTTCATCAACATATAAATGGAATGATAACCAAAGCGGACGCTTAATGCCATTGGGAGAAGATTGATCAGAAAAAAAAGAGCGAACCGAGAGTCGAGGTTTGCGGAACACCATAATGCACTTCCGCCGGACATAATTTATCAGTCCTGATATCATCTGTTGATTGCAAGCGGAACCACTTAAGGGCAGTTTTAAAGACAGCCAACAATTCGATGGACCGTATGAAAGGCTGCCGAGAGATGAAGGAAGTATAATGGAAGTGTGACTAACATAAGCCACTCGGCGACCTACCTTGAAGCCAGACTGGAAGTGCTCCTCGACGTTATAGGAGGACATATGATCCAGAAACCTTGCAAGGAGAGATATGTACAGAGAGTAGTGAAGATGGAGGAAGTATGTGTACAAAGCATATAACGGCAGATTCTCCTTCAGGTATTGCGACCTGGAGGGCACACAACAAGGTTTCACATGCTACACCTTATATGTGGGCTCATGGAAAGAACGTGGATAATGAGATTGTTCGGTACATGGCGGGTCATTGGGGTTCAGGATAGGTTTCTTGAGGTGGGAGAACATGAGCGTGTTTACAATCAGATGTGAGGAAGGTGTGAAAGATAGAAATGGGATGGGAGAAAGGAATCGGGAGGAATTAACGATAGAGACAGGAGAGAAAGGGTCTTTTTTTCGAAGAGAGTGGAACCTGCGGTTATTTCCTCCGGACTCGGTTCATTCTTCTTCATGCTTTTGTTTTTTGTTGGATTAGGCTTTGCTCTTGCTTGTTTTCTTTGTTGGTTTTGTTTTTAATCTAGCCTATTATTATGCTTGAAATTAATTGCGGTGACTTGGGCCCTTTCATGCAGTCGCCAGATGGGGCCCTATTTAATTAAAAAAAAATCCTCTGTGGTTGGAGGGGTTGAAGGAACTCCAGGTTAGATATAAACTCATTGATTCGTAAATGATGCAAATTACATTAAATTAATCATTTTAGAGCTCAAGATTCGCTAAATTTTTTCATGATATTAAAGTAACTTCAAGAAAGCCGGTCTCATCCTCATATTCATTCATTCTTTACAGATTGTGTAACTAAAAAATTCTGCTTGGAGGGGGGGGGGGCCTTGTATCCTATGTATTTTTACATCTAGTTTCAGTGGGCACTGAAGTCTGATTCTGGTAATTCCTAGTTTTTAAGTAGTGGGAAATTTGGCAAATAAAGTGGAAAATAAAAAATTTATAAACTTGAAATTTCCACATCTCGACATTCTCTTGTAATGTTCTTGTGATACAATTTTTTTTCTTTTTCAACCTCTGATGAGGTTAAAATATCCCAAGTTAATCATGGGCATAAAACCACCAGTTCTAGTTCCAGTTCACATTTGTTTTTTTTTGTGTTTTTTTTGCAAGTCGTTTACTTGTTTCGTCATGTCACCATTCCCGCGTGACCCGTACTATACCAGTCCAATACTTTATATGTATTGATCTTGCCAGCTTTAGGTATTTTCATACCCGAATATTAAAGTATAAAGATTATCTTATTGAATTAGTAAGATACACATTATTAAAATGCCATATAAATGGCTAAAATGGTAAATAACGTTCATGTACGCATAATCGTGTAGAGTTAAATTTTTTCTAGTCTGGCTGTCCGGCGCCATGTGTTTGAAAGGAATTGAATATATTGAGTGATTGCGGATATTCATATGGTGGGGTGGGGTAGATTGACTGAAAGGAATTGAATACATTGAAAGGGGGGAGGGGCATTGAGTGATTGCGGGCATTGATGGATAAAGACATTGAAGGACAGGTGCGGGATAAAGGCCTTAATTGCGATTTATTGAGATTGGGAGGATGAAATCAATGGAAGGGAAACAGGGAATCGGTTGTTTGAGGGTCATTGGCTATATCCTCCTGAGTTGGGAGGGTCGTGAGAAAGGGGGGGGGGCTAGGGGGATCGGGCATGACCCCTCACCGAGGAAAAAGAATGGGGAAAAGACAAAAGAGATTAATTTGAAATGTCCCATCTGCCGCCAATGAAAGGAGGAATCGAGACGAGACTGAAAGGAAGCGAATTAAGATGCAACGGTAAAGAGAATTAAGAGGAGAATTAAGGAGATGGAAAGGATAAAAAAATTAAGATTAGATTGAAAGGAGAAGAATTTGAAGAGACTAAAGGGGAATTAAGAAGAGACGAATGAGGTGAAAGTGGTGAAGTTAATGGAAGTGATATTTCTGTGGAAAGTACATTCATGACTAGTAGCCAACTCCTGATATCGGAGAGGCGGAAAGTTGCACAACTCTCCTGTCCCAGTGCGTTCCATAAAAGGATTAGGACAGTTGAGTGCCATCACACCGGCACTGTCACAAGTGTCTCTTCCACACATTGTCACTTCCCCTAACTGCATTACCTTATGTACTCCTCTCTTCAAACGCATTCTGAGGTGAATCCCTTCGATGGTCTTCCTCTTAAAAAAATGTATTCGTCGTTTGTCTTTGCCATCCATTTCCGTTATTCCTGTCTATTTATCCCTTCGTATCTCCTTTACTCCAGCTTTCTCAATTCAATAATACTTGTAATTAATATTTTTTTATTTTCCCCCTTTTCTATTCCTCCCCCCCAACTGGTCCTGGTCCATGCTTTAGGACAGGGGTTGTCGACCGGGTGAGGGGGGAGTTGCTCCAACAGTGTGAAATTTAGGTTTTCAGCGCGGTCGTCCGGCCCACAGATTGGCAAACAAACTGTTGGAGAGGAGGAACTCGGGAAGTGGAGAATAGATAGAATTCTACAGTATATCTAAATAATCTACAAGGACATCACATTTCATTAAATGTCGTCCATTCATTTAGGCTTTAATTTCACTTTATTCTTATTTTCATTCGTTTTAATTTTTGTTTTTTCTTTTTCTAAAACATTTTTGTTAATTGTCACTATTATTTGGAATTGGGGCTCGGCATTCCGACATAGGGTGAAAAGGGGCAATAAAGGTTGAGGATCACTGGCCTAAGGGGCTCCGTACCCCCCCCCCCCTCCTTCCTACACACCGCAGTTGAAGAAATCTTGTGGGAAAGTGGGACGAGTGAGGGGGAGGGAGGCGGTGTTCTTAATGGAGTCAGGGCGGTCGGGTACCGGATCAGTACCGGCGTGCCGGCACGATCCGGTCCCGACCGCAGCTTCCTTCCCAGGCGACCTCGCGGTCACATGGGGGTCGTCACCCCCGAGGTATCATTCCACGGAAATTGGGCCATCGCATTTGAGGGGGGAGAGACATGCCTTGCCTTCAAATCTAAGCCTCCCCCCCTACACATTTTCGAGCCTCGCCACACGGGCGCGGGTGTAGAATCGCACATAGACTAATGCACTAGTGTGTACGCGCACATACGGACATAGTTATAATTATGGTTACCAGAGGGGAGGGGGGGTTGCAAAAGACGTCTGGGAACCTTTGGTCTCCCCCCCTAACAGACCCGGCTGTGGGGGAAAGAAGGCGTTATGCCGGTCTCGAAAATATACGGCCACAAAATACTTCCCTTCAAAGGAAGAGGGCAGTTGCACCATCTTCGCAGCGCCTCTTCTATTAGTTTCTTATTTTGTCGCGCTGCCTACCTATCGCAATATGAACTTATTTTAAAAGCCTATATGGGCGAGATATCTTCGTTGGTTTTCGCCTTTTCTTGATGTGTAACTTCTTTTCATTTCATCCATGCATTCAATTTTCTTTCTCATTCTGGCTGCCTCTTAGATATTGGCATAAACTTTGTTTTTGTGCCACGTTTCCTCCTTCACTGCCTCATGCTCTCGATGATTAACTTCCAGATTGAAAAAAAAAGAGAGAGGTTTTATTCATGTTTCATTTTATACCTCCTAGATGTTGGATGCAAGCCTTTTTTGCGGCGCCGTTGCTTCTCGTGACTCTATGGAGTTAAAATAATTGAGCGGCACCGGAACGTCCTGAATTCACCTCTTTAAATCCCGTTGGGAAAGAGGTCGCTTAATTGCATTAACTGCGCCGTTCCCCCCCCCCCCCCCCCATAATATGGTAATGTGGTTTACTTTTTTCACTCGCATTAAGGGTATTTTATTTGATAGAAACTTTTTTTTCCTGGAAAATGTGCTGGCCCTGTTGTTTACACCTGTCTAGGCCTGTTTACTTTGGCCCGATCGAGGATTTTATTTTGAAGGTCTTTGAACAAGGATTTTTTTTATGGGATTTAAGGCTGAGTAAGTTGGTTGAATATCATAACTGTTTCGGGTTGTGTGTGGCGTTGTATTTATTTAACATTTTGGGTAGTTCGGGCACCGAATCGGAAGTTTAAATTAGGTCAGCGTGATCGCAAGCACAATGTGAACACAGGCCCTCTTCCCCCTCCTCCGCGGGAAGACTTGGAGTCGAGACGCTACGATTAGAGTCGTGAAATCATTCTCTGGAAATCCTAAGCCCATTCAGGTTTGCCACTTCGGGCACCAGAGGGCACTCGAAGTAAACCAAGCAGCCGGGCCGCCATTTTATCCCCGCTTTGAGCAAGGCCTTTATTTGGTGGTTGAAGGAAAGAAACTGGAAGCGAATTCTTCTATTGATCCTTCGCTTAATGGCTTCTGTCGCTTGCCCTTTTTTTCGTCATTTTTCATTGGAGAGATCAAATTGATCTGGACTTTAATATATTGTCGCTTTCCTCGCTCTGGTGATGTGTGCATATACAAGATTGCGTGCTCGCCACTCCGGTTATGTGTAGGAAGTTGAGGGTGCAGAAAAGGGTCATGCGTTATTGTGTGGGGATTTATTGCTTGAGGCAACTCGCTCCTCAGGGTGAAATTGCGGCTTTGCTTTGTTGTACTTTTCCAAACGACACTTTGCTTTGTTGTACTTTTGCAAAAGACACTTTGTTGTTTTTTTTCACGTCGTGGTGGTGGATTTCACTTCATGTCACGGTATTTGCTAGAGTGCGCTGCAAGATATTGCAGAAGACAACAATTGAAATTCCACGGGGGGGGGAGGTGAAGGGAATAATTATATAACCTATGAAAATTAGCCAACGAAAGCATTTTCAACGGGAAATATTCCTACGTTATCAATAAATTCTCTTTTAAAGGAAAGTAAAATAATTTTTAATAACATTTATCCTTCTAAGTAGTTCCATCATTATTAACAAGGCTCTCCTATCGTATACGTAGGGGACAAGTTTCTTGAAGAATTAATTCCGTATTGATGGAATAAATGATTTGATATTCCTTTTCCACCTTCATATCCAAGGACACTTTGCCACTTAGGTGATGTAGTAATGACCATGGCAATCACATATTGCGAGGTCTGTTCATTGGCGTAGCTAGGGATTTTGGGTCCCGGGGTCATTATCTCCTTTGGGGGCCCCCAACATACGAATATTTGATATTATGAATGAAATAAAAACTACTGCAATATTTTGGTATGTCTGATAGTGTGTCAAATAAAACAATCAAAATACGTAAGACACTTTAATATAGGTATGTTTAAAAAAAAATAAACTACAAAATGTGAAACCATGATATTACATATTGAACAAATATACCAGTCAAAATTCATATTGATACATTCCATCAGTCTGATACAGAAACAATAAAAGTAATTATTACGAGGCTTTAATACAGAATGGATGACAAGAAATAAACTAAAAAATGTGAAACCGAGATAATTACATTTATCAACTATACCAGTCAAAATTTATATTGATGCATTTTATCAGTGACATAGCAACAGTATAAGTAGAGATTAACAGAGTTAAATTCAAAATTTAATCGTTTTATTAACTTTTTTGTCATTCAAAAGACGGATGAGACACTCGTTTGGGGCCCACTCCAATGGGAGCCCCAGGGTAACTTTTAAATTTGTGCCCTCCCCTCCCTAGCTACGCCACTGGGTCAGTTGAATATGGTGGTTGCCAAATGACATGCATTTATTATGAATGAGGAGGACACCCTTTCGGTTGACCAATGAAGGACGTTTTTGGTTCAAGTTTCATTTAAACGTTGCAATTTGTCACACGTAAACGTCTTTCAAATGTTCATTTACCACCGATACCATTTTTGTTGATTAAATAAAGTTCTAAAAACGACATAAATTTCTTAAAAAAACAAACAAAAACAAATAAGCAATCTCAATCTACTGCCCCCTTCCCCTGCGTATTTCAAAACCTTAAGAGTTTGCAGTCGATAGCATATAGACTCAAAAGTGCGAACTTGAATTCCTGGGGGCTGGGTACAAAAGATTAACAAAAAATATTACTTAGGATTAGGCATTTGACTAAGAAGATAAAGCTGCAGATGTAAATTTATCTCACTTTCAAAAACGCTTTTGACACCGTTCCCTATAAAAAAACAATAAAGCTAAAATCTCACGGAATAGAGGGTAACGTGCTGAAATGAATTGAAAACTGGCTGGAAAACCGTAGTAATATTAGTTGTCAATGAAAATAGTTCATCATGGGCGTCGCTCACTAGCGGTGTTCTTCAGTAATCAGTTATAGTACACATGCTTCTTTATTTTTTACTATACATAATTTTGACACGAATTGTGTACAATTTCAAAAATTGCCGATGACAAGAAACTTGGTACTACTCCAAAATATCTTAATAACCGTGAAAACTTTCAAAATGACTTGGATAGAATAGTAAAAGAGTCGAAAAAATGGCTGATGCAATTTAACCTGAACAAGTTTAAGGTAATGCACAAATGTCATCTTAATTTCCGGAGAAATTACAATATGAGGTGGTCAAATTTCAAACAGTCAAGATGTTAAAAGATTTAGGTGTAGTAATCTAGAATGATCTAAAAATTTCGAAACAATACATTGTACCTTCACAAAATTTAGGATACATTAGTTAGACATTTTTGCTAAATGAATGATAATGCAATATTGGAACGCGTCGAGCGACGAAATTAATTCCTGAACATAAATAGATCGTAAGAAGAGAGACGGAGACACCTAAATTTACTTTCATTAAAAATTCGGTATCAGCGCGGGCAACTTATCGAAGTCTTTAATTATGACTCAATATTTATGCTAGATAACCGAGCGGCAACTAGCACAAAATTTCATTTATAAAATAACACAAACTTGGAATAACTTTCCTAGGAAGATCGTTGAGATGGGTACAGTAAATACGTTTAAGAACAGCTTTGATAAATATTTGAACTTTTCACTAATGGGAGTTGTTAAATTAATTATTTCACGTCAGAACCATCCTCATGCCCTCCCCTTTTTTTACTAGTTTCTAGTACATCTTAGTATCTTTGCTGCCTCGTTTGATAATTCCTTCCGTTCCCAATCTAAGAAGCTGAAACCAACGGGGGCCAAGATCAGAATGTTTGTACAGTAAATGGTGTAATTAAGGGAAGTGAAAATACGCGGAAACTGCATAGATAGAGTAGTCTAAAGAGGAAAGATACTTAGGAACAATAGGGCACGCAATTCTCCCCATTTTAAGTCAGATCTCCCTCCTGGCTTCCTGAAGGTTAAATCTAGGGGGGCCCTCGTGTTTTTAATACCCACCTCCCCTGTTCTATGGCGATGTTGTTAGTACGACGGGGAGATTACTTCTCCCTTATTTTGGTCATTAAGGCACTCGGGGGAGAGGACAGCCGTGGGCTACCCTGCCCCTCTCGCTCTGGAGACTGGTGACGCTCATGTTATTATCGCGTTCGGCGTGGATGGTTTCTTTTCTTTTACCTTGGTGGCTATGTACTTCGCCCCGTTCGTATGTATATTCGTTGGTGTTTAGTTCAGTGGAGTTATTGGCATCATTGGTTTCAGTTTCAATTTCCCCAAACACCAGTTTGAGAGACTGCAGGGAGTGAAATGGGGAGGGGGGACCATCAGTCCTCTGAAGCTAGATAACATTTGGTGTCCTGGATCTCTGGCCCCCACGACAACCCCATAAAGGGATAAGAAGCGAAACCCAATGAACACACCTGTATGAAAGTTTTGGACTTTTTTCACTAACTCTATGTATAATTTAAGAAGGGGCTTTTTTTGAGTACATATTTGAATAATAATTTCATCTTAGTTTGGTTATGACTTATGTTTTTTTATCAAAGTTATTTCTATTTATTCTTTTATAATATCAAAAAACAAAATGGTGAAGTTCAGAAATAAATAAATAAGTATCGAAATTCTGTGAATTCTTTCAAACACAAAGAATTACAAATGGTGAAGTTCCTTTTTTAAATTATTATACTCGTAATTGAGAAGTTCAGAAAATTTCTAAAAAAATTAACCATGGCTGCTTTCTTTTATATTTGAAATTTTAGTCTTCGTAGCGAAGCCATTGCCTGGTTATATTTAAAAAGAAAGTGGTGAGGTAAGGAGAGAAGGCAATGTGTGGAGGACATATCTCAAGTACCCTGGGGATTTTACGGTTGAGGACGTTTTTCATGGTAATGCCATCCCTAATTTGCTGTACCCATGTTTTCAGTTTTATATTTCTTCATATGTCTGTTCTTCTCCTCATTTTCATTCCTAGATCGACCCGATTGTGCGTGGAAGATGTAATTACCCCCACCCCCCACCCACGTACAATTAACCTGGAACAAACCGCTGGGATAGTCCCCTAAAACTAGTGTGGGTGTTGCTTCCTGAGTGATAACAAGCCCTTAATTTGATTAATACCGGCTCTAAGTCTCGAGCTAAGGGCGGCTATTATAATGGCCGGTCTTACCGTTCTACCCGCGCTATTGCTCCTACCACCGCTACTAGCAGCGCAGATTATAAACCTGGTTCGCCTCTTTAGGATCGCTATTAAAGACGAGTTTCGGACTTCTTTAGACCCTGAAATAGCAGCCTTTTGAAAATGTCTGATTAACTTTATGATTCGAGGACCTTATTAGAGGACGGGGGCAAATGCTTATTTTTACGACGACGGCGCCATTCCATCTGAAGCAGGGCAGATTAAAATTTAATGCAACATTGGTGATAATTTAGTTAATTACGTATCGATCTGATATCCTCTTTTGGAGCGAGGTGATCCTAACTGGCTTGAGTTTTTTGCTTCACTACTTGTGTTTGTTTGTATATATATATATATATATATATATATATATATATATATATATATATATATATATATATATACCCCAAACACTTCACCTCTCATCAAATCATATATTAAATTGTCGCAGTAAAATTTAGCGTAAAGAGTGACATGATTAAATGTGGCTACTGTAAATAGCACTGCTTTAATTAGCTACATTTTTAGAGAGGGGCAGGGGTATGAATACATTCATTTGTTGACAACAAACAACATGTGGGACTTATTTAGATCTGAACCCTCAGTTCTTTTTCTCTTACACTTGTTCCAGAAAGTATTCATAAATAACCCTACGGAAAATTGTGGTAGTTAAGGTCCTCTAATGGATATATAGTGACGCTTTTGTTGGGGATTCTTTAATTAATATCTGATACAAAGTCTTATCATCATCATCGTCGCTAATTCTATAATTTAAGAAGGTAATTTATTTGAATATTTGAATAATAATTTCATCTTAGTTTGGTTATGACTTTATGTTTTTTATCAAAGTTATTTCTAATAATTCTTTTATAATATCAAAAAACAAAATGGTGAAGTTCAGAAATAAATATAAGTATCGAAATTTTGTGAATCTTTTAAAACCCAAAGTATTACAAATGGTGAAGTTCAGAAAATTTAAACATGCTGCATTTTTTTAGATTTTAACTTTTGTGCTATTTTGGTGATTCAGATATGAGTGAAGAAAGGAATCAGTGCGTGTGTATGGCTCTTAGTAAACTTTACATTTTACATTAAAGTGAATGTGATTGATGGCAATGAACTATCATAGTGGCAAAAAAGGTATTAAGATTATTAGACCAAAGACAGAACATCGTCCATGCACCTTAATCATATCAAAGATACATCGATATATTGAGATAAATGTATAATTTCAAAGAACATACATATATATATATATATATATATATATATATATATATATATATATATTAGATAAGAGGATACACATCGTAACATCACTATGGTAAAACAAAGTATTTAGCAGTACCTGCAAAAATCAAACTTAGCCTCCTGGCGAGTGACTCAGCTATATGCGTATCTCGCGTCCATATCAAGGAAATGGTCGATTACGTACAATTGTGTAAAATTCCATAGAGTCAGTAACAAATCATGAATCTGTAGTTTAACTTCACATTAGACATGTAACTATATAATTATTTCCTTTTAGAAATTCTAAATAGAATCGCAATTTGCAAGCAGGCAACGCATTCATTCACAATATTGACCCAGATTAAAATAAGGTTTTCTTACATCCAACCTACAATGCTTATTGTATGTAGCCTTTTGGTCTTACCTCAGAGCTACTGGAATCACTCAAATTCTTTGTGATGAGTTTGTAAAATAGCCTGGAGAAATTGAACTAAAAACACGCAATTCTATAATATTCTCATATAAAAGGCTTCTTGAATTCAACATTTTTTGGGGTTGAGGATGGTAGCTCTGGCGATGAGCGTCGTGGTCATTTTAGCAAAGAGCGCTTAATGACAGGTTCGAATCCAACTCCTTTATTCATTTTCTTATAACGGTTAAAATTGTCTGCTCTTATTTTTCTGTTACTATATCTCCCATTTTCCTTCTTAAGCTTTAATGGTTACACTTAATAATAATTTCCTTAGCGTTTTTCCGTGTTGTGTTACCAGTTTTCATTTCGTTGGGCCTTTAAAATATTACCACGCGTCATGTGATTTTCAATTATTATATATATATATATATATGCAACAAGCCCATAAGGAAAAAAAATGAGATTCCAAGTACTTTTGAACTTTATTTCAATTTTATTATCAATGAATGACGAAAATTAAAATTTAATCGAGGGAAAGGAGAGAAAACGCCATTGCTTATATTTTGCAGTTATTTACTGTTTTTCATCATTGCTTGATAATGAACTCTAAATAAAGTTCAAAAATACTTGGAATCTCAATCTCATTTTCCTTGTTGGCTTTGTTGCATTTACTGCTTACTCACGTGACACTGTGATTTTTCTACGCACACGCACACACACACACAATATATATATATATATATATATATATATATATATATATATATATATATATATATATATATATATATGAGGAATTAAACCACATTCTCCGAAGACAATTTAATTCAGAACAGTTTCGGTGTATCTCACACCCTTTTTCAACTGACACTGGATAGAAAATATTTGAAAATGCTTAACTACATAGCACAGAGTCAGGTCGTGAAAGATCCCCTCTTTTTCCCCCAATTCCCTACTTGTGGGGGATTTTTTTTTTTAAATTAAGAGTTCCATTAATTAAAATTAATTAGAAGTTCGGCAACATCAATCTAATGTCTGTTATTGTGGCGAATAACGTGTTCTATTCACCCCTTGTGTGATAATTAATGCCTTCGAGTAATTTGGCAGAAACAGAATTTGGTTATTAAATCACTACAGATTTTTATATGAACCCTGGGTGCATCCTCAACCTATTATAAAATCACAAAATATGTAATTAGTTCAATTATTAAGTCAGCCCTCTTTCCCCCCTTTCTCCACTGCATATTTCTTTTAACTCATTGGTTTAAATTGCAATATTAATCAATGTGGCTGACCTCAGTGGCGAGCACGCCTTTCTAAGCGAAACCTGAACGCCGTACACACGTTGAGGACGAAGTCCTTCCTCATGCCGCCCACGCGGTTGACGGAGGACTTCAGCTCGTCGACGGTGCTGTGGCGCGCACCTTGCAATCTTTGCCCTCGACATGCGCCCACACACTGTAGTCGAGGGGATTGAGGCCGGGCGACTGCGGTGGCCCAATATCCTTCGACCAGAAGTTCATGTTCAACCCCAACCACTCTTGCACAGTCTTGGTCCTGTCGGCAGGGACACTATCCTGCTGAAAGGCTTTATTTAGTCCGCCTTCTTCGTGATCTTTCTCACCAGTCCAGGACTTGTATGACCAAGATGTCCCTGTAAGCAGCCACGAACCACACTGGCAGCATCTCGCCATTCGAAGCCACGGCGCGGAGCATCATCAGGGAGGCAGGATGCTTGGTTTTGGACACATAGCCGACCTCCGAGACGTCCTGGCCGAAGCTTACGAGGCAATCGTTCTCCTTGTTGATCACTGGATTGACCGTGAAGGGTTTTTTTATCAGAAAAAATGAGAATTCTATTGCCATGACCCTTGAAGTCGTTGAGAAGGCGACGAGACCGCTCCCGACGTTGTTCTAGCATAAGTTCGGTGAGCAGAAGTCTTTGCATGCATATCAAGCTCTCGCCACTCTCCTCATTGACGTTCCTGGACACTGGCGCCCGAGATATTCTTCGCGAACGCAGTCATTTTGAGTTTCGGATCACTTTCGAGGTCCCCTCTCACAGCCAAATGGTTGACACCTTGAGGTCTGCCTGAACGAGGCCGATCTTTGAGGTCTTTCCCGTTCCTGAGCCCCTCCTCGAATCTGTTGGCGGTCATCCGGCTAACGTTGAGCCGCTTGGCGACGCTGGACTAGTGGCTTATCTCGACATTCAGCACACACTGGAAAAGTCGTTTTAATGACAGATGCTGGAAAAGTAGAACTTTTAAGAAACACTTCGAACCCCCCCCCCATCCGAATATAACAGAACTTATGCAAAGCCCGATATGAAGTGAACTAGTTCGAAGGTACTTGGAATCCGCCTTTCATTTTCCTGTGGGATTTTTTGCATTTATTGCTCTACTCACGCGCTATTTTGTGAGTTTCTCATATATATATATATATATATATATATATATATATATATATATATATATATATATATATATATATATATATATATATATATATAAAATTTGAAGACAGAGAGAAAGATGCAGAAACCTGTTGTAGCTGACTATAAATACATATAGTACAAGAAGAATAAGAATTGGATGCGAATGAGCAAATGAGACAAGAAACCGGAGTTTTTTTTGTTTTTTTTTTATTTAGCGGTAAAGCATCTGACCGGCAATCAGCAGACCCGGGTTCTAGTCCCGGCCAGGAATTCAAAACTTTTTTCTTCTGGCGTTATTTCTATCTTCTCGGTAAAGGATCGCCTTCACTGTGCCGCCCTCTGCCACCTTTGATTCTGGTTTCTTCTAGTGTCCCTCTCTCTTGCCTTTAAAAAAAAACTCCGGTTTCTTGTCTCATTTGCTCATTCGCGTCCAATTCTTATTTTCTCACATGTATATATATATATATATATATATATATATATATATATATATATATATATATATATATATCATCTCTAACTAATATTTAAGAAGGGGATTTTTTGAGTGTTTGAATAATGATTTCAGCTTAGTTTGGTTATGACGTTTTTTTATCAGTTATTTCTAATAATTCTTTTATAATATAAAAAAACAAAATGATGAAGTTTAGAAATAAAAATAAGTATCAAAATTTTGTGAATTTTTTAAAACCGAAAGAATTAGAAATGGTGAAGTTCAGGAAATTTATTTTATATATCTTCTTCTAAAACTATATTTTAGCAACGGGATATTTTGAAAGGGGGGAAAATTTAGCTTAAGAGTTCCTTTTTAAAATTATTATAATTGGCGAAGTTCAGAAAATTTCTAAAAATTTAACCATGGCTGCTTTTCTGTAGATTTTAAATTTTAATCTTATTAGCGAAGCCATTGCTTGATATATATATATATATATATATATATATATATATATATATATATATATATATATATATATATATATATATATATATATATATTATTTTTTTTTTGGCGCTATAATTTAGGCCTAATCCTTGCTGTTGGATTTATTAATCCGGGAATCATATCGCGTTATGAGAGCTGACTTATGACACGAAGAGGGGTATTTATTTGACCATGAATCATTTGTTTCCTCTCTCGAGTCTTGGACGCGAACGCTTGGCAAATGCTTCCCGATCGTCCCCCAATAGAATCATTCAATTAGAGTGTCAGCGAAGGCTGTTGCTGCCTTATATTACATCGTTGGGGATCGCGTGCCATCGTTATTGGGAACTGTCGTGCTTCCCGATATTATTGGGCGCTTTCCGCACGCTGCCGGAAGTGTATTTGGACGGCTATCCTTTAATTGGTCTGAAACGAAAGTCGGCGTAATCCAAAGGAGACGTGTTTACTTGGGGGGGGGTCCTTGGGGGGTAATTATTCCCTAGTTCGGGAGGGTCATTTGCACACATCCTTAATCTGGACCAATACATTTGTGCCGAGACGTCCGCTGAAATTCATTTCCTGCCCCTTTCGTTCTCTGCCCACGAGGCCATCAGCTCCTGGACCCCCCCCTCCCCCCCCTCATTACCATGGGGACTTGCTTTGGTTGCCGAACGGGGAAAGTTCTGGAAAGTTGCCCTACGACTGAAACAGGGGATTAATTAGTAGTAAGATTATATTTTTGTACTGAGGGATTTTCCCCCAGTAGTTCTATCACCCTGACCTTCTGTCCTCTCTTTTCACTCTTTGTTTGTCTATTTTAACACGTCTTCACAATTTTCACCTCAATACCCAGGGGTGCTCTCACCACTGGCTAGCTCGGTTTCCAAACTCTCTTCCACATCCGCATTGAGGCTTAGTTCCCTGAAACTTTGGGTGGAGGGTGGAGGGTGGAGTATTCCCTCCTCCGCTTAAACTGACCCTTACCCCCCCCCCCCTTTGGGTGGGGTGGAATTGGGTTTGGGGTCGTCTTTTTACCAATTCGGAGAGTTGTTTTTACTTTTAAAATTCATACACCCACATCTCCCTCGTTTACTGAGAATATCAGAGACCTCAGAACTGAAGACAAGAGAACCAACAACTTCAAACTTCCACCAATTTTCATCTGCTTCTCAACTTTCCTCTTCACACTTTTCAATTTTGATTTTCCAAAATATTTAGTATTTTTAAATGATCGCCAAAAGTCGAATTATTTTCGTATCAAGCGGAAAGGTACGGGCTTACGTTTATCTGCTGTGGGATCCTCACTATCGCCAGACATTCGCACGTTGCGAGTAACTTCTTCGTTGATCAATTAACAATTTCAAATAGTTCAAACGATTTAGAGTTTAATCGTGCAGATTTTATTCCAACTCCTATCTAAACCTTCAACTATATTTTCAATAACGAAGGATCTCGGGAGCTAAAAACGTTTTCGGGTGCCTCTGAAAATAGCAACCGCCCCTCCGAAATTAATTAATTGTCGATTAATTATTCCATTATCCAACATCGAACCAATACGTTGGCGACCACCCCTCTTTTCCTCAAATCGGGATTCTTGCACTACCAATGGTTCTGGATGCTGGGGGCTGCCGTGGGTTATCTAGATTCACCCGGCCAGAGCCTCCCAAGTAGTCTCCTTTGGATTACTTGGGCTATTTAACTTCCGCATATTTTCTCCTCTGACGTCACCTCACGACTACTCCCTCCCTTCCACTTGATGTGGAAGATGCCTTCGTTGGTTTTCGTTTTTTAAGGTTTAAATCACTGCTACTATTAGAGCTACTACTATTGTCTCTTCGCGGGAGAAATCCCTTACTTACGGTATCCATCTTTCAATCGTAGAGGAGGTCCCCCTGACCTATTAGTGAAATTTACATAAAGATCAGAATGACACTCGGGAGCAATCCCGCTGATACCGTTGGGGCTGTTTGTTCCTCGTTCCTCTATGTGCAGAATGACTTATAGTAGTGTGTTATGCCCCTAACCAGCAAACAAGGAACCGTTTCTGGCCCAAGGGAGTGGTACCCTTTCTGCGTCCGGGACGTGTGTGAGAAGAGACGGCAGCAGTCAGTCGTGTTCTGATTTTGTCAATATTTGTAAATTTAATTTCGGGATCAAAGCAGGAGACGGAGGGGGGGAGGTAAATTGCATTACGTCCTTAATGCCCTGTGGCTCTTTGTTTTGAAAGCCTTTTAATATAAAAGGCTCTCCCCTCAGCGTCGGTGCTTCAAACAGTTTCGCTGTTGTGTGTGGGGATAGATCGAACACGTAAGCGGAGGTGGTTTAGAGGCTGTGTTGTGAAGGCGTATGAGTCGGCATTTTTAGGTTGGTTATCAATGCTATAAATGCTTTGAAGTCGACGTAAACATGTTTTTGAGGAGATAATTTGTTGGTGACGCTTTATTTACATTTGGCCATCCATTCTTGGGCAGTTTCCTTCCTCCCTTGTGGTTTGATTTCCGTTGGCTGCTGGGGCCATATTTGCTGTTTTCCCTTGGTGTTTGACCCTAACTATCACCTATATCAAACACCCTTTTGTTCTCGTAGCGCCACCTATTCATAAAACGGGGTTTGTCGGGTGAGGATGTCTTATTATTATCATTCAAAAATTCATCCCGTTAGTTTTCGTGTTTTAAAACTATTTGTTGATGTAAATTTTGGGTGTCCACGGGTGGGTGTTTATTATTGATGTTGTCGACTTGTGTGTTGGGCTCACTTGAGATTCATTTTTCGAGGGACAATACGAACCACAGTGGACTTGGTTCACCTCCTTATCGTTATTCTCTTGCCATTTATCCTTGTTTATCAGCTTCCCCCTCCCTTCTTTTCCTTAAGTCCTTGCTGAATCTGGCATTTCTGTGTATGGAAGATGTTGTGGTCCGCTGGGTCTTCTTCCCTCCGCTTTTTTACGATTCCCGCCTTCCCCAGGGGGAAATGAGGCTTCCATCTTCTCGCAGTGTCACTTCTGTTGCGAGAGACCACGCTGGTCTCTGATCCCTCTCTTCACATGTGTCTGATCTTTGGCTCGAAGGAGCACGGCAGAAGTGAGTGAGAGATCGCGCGCTTTGGAACCATTCCCGCTTTTCTTGCTCTCTTGTCACATTAAGTCCCTTTCCATACGCATACATGTAGACAACGTGTGTGTGTGAAAAGGTATAATAGGGAAGGGAAAGAGGCGTGATGTGTGTGAAGTCCCCATTAAAGCCGGGGCCCTTTAGAGCCAAACAGAACATAAAAGAAGCGCGGGAAGGGAGGAAGACGGGGGAGGGGGGAGGCTTCACGTCGGGCCTCTCGAAGGTGTGAGGAACTCTCGAGGGACAGGTGAGCCCCCCCCCCATCAAAGGAATTTTGTGGGGTGTCGAAATGCGTCACCCTCACCCACATGGAGCTTGAGTACCGGCGTGAGACCCCTCAGCCCAGGTGATCGCTCTTAATTTTTGGAGGTTAGGGGTGATTTCTGGAGACCAAGGCCCTCGGCGCTCCACGCATTCACCCTTTTAGGCTCCCTCGCACACATTTTCACTTACTCTAACTTTAACGGTATTCATAAACCTCTTCCAAAATCCTTCTGGCGAGATGCCCTTGTTGATTTTTGACTACCCCAGGGGCTGCTGAGAAAGTGGTACACTGGAATTGGATTCTTGACTTCTCAAGCCATTCTAATAACCTTTCCCTGATGATTATGCCTCCGTTGGATTACAAAGGTTTTTTTTTACTAAAATAAAGAAAAGCTAATCCAGAGATTTAATATTAGAATCTCTCTTCGATTTGGATGACCTCCCCCCCACTCCATATATCTCCCATCGGAACCAAATGAGAATTTTTTTTTTACTCCTAAAGCTTTTTCATACGCACCTCTCTCCCTGAGGATGAGGGTGAAGATGATCACGATGATTAATTACCCCGTCGTCGTTTCCTTTCCTGTTCGAATCTCGCTACCACACTGGAACACAAATCTCCCCCCCCTAAATGTAAAGAAATTTTTGGTGTGTCTGAATACCCGTATCCAGGATGAGAGGATTTTTGCCTCTCGCCAACGTGCCATTGAAGGAATCCCCCACAGGAGTCCACCAAACGAGTGAGTTTACTAAGTTTTCATCCTAGGTTGGAGGAATCCGCATGGTTGAAATGAAGATCTTGCTGATTGACTTGAGGTATTCGGATAGTCCTGCTGGTTGACTTGCGGTATTCGGATAGTCCTGTTGGTTGATTTGAGGGATTCAAATAGTCCTCCTGGTTGACTTGAGGTATTCTAATAGTTATGTTGGTTGATTTGAGGTATTCGGATAGACCTGCTGGTTGACTTGAGGGATGTTGATATTATTATAAAGAATCAATGAAGACGAACAGCTGGAAAACACAAAGGCTATAAGCCCAAAAGGGATCGGTTGGTGACATTGAAAGTGTAAGAAATAGAGAAAAGTCAAGCGATAAGGAAGGCATTCACCCGCCTTTGAAAACTCGCACAATTGGGAGAGTCAGGGAGTGTATTTTACAATCTAACATGCAATGAATGACGTTTAACGCCTTCTTTCATTCTTTATTGGTGTAAACGGGCGCGGAAAATATATTGGGAGGTTTAAAAGTGCAAAATCTGACCCGAGAGAGAGAGAGAGAGCGCGCACTACTTTCACGGGAGGGTGTTCTACTCCCCAAAAGTTTCAGTTGTAGCAGCCTCATTATCCCTGCTGCACGCATCAACCCCCTTGTGAGTGATTCGGATATCCCCTTAGGATACTTGTGAGATTATGAGTGATTCTGCTACTTAAATTCAATATACCATGTTTGTTGCGGCGACTGCCACATGTGGAATCCCAACCACACGGATATCTGCAGAAGATTGCAACCGCCGTGAAGTTGGCCCTACTCGGAATATCGATAATCCAGCAACATATTACACCCAATGCGATTTAAACTTGCTTTACTCATTTATTATCCTTAAGCAGGTCAGTTTTTTTCTGTATTGGTCATTTATTATCAATCAAATTTTTCCCCAAAATTTATTGATTTTTTTTAGCTTAAACACTTTTAGATACTAGTAATATAAGAACACTCGTGAAAATTGGGGGAAAAAAATGTTACTAAATAATGTTATCCATACATTGAATAGGGGAAGAGTTTATTTAGGTAGGAATGAAGTCTTTTTCTTTCGGCACGTCTCGCTTCAAACATGAACAATAGTCGACCAGGATGCCGTTTCCGTGGTACCTCTCTTCTATTATTTTGATATCTTGGTGAAATCGTTTGCTCTGTTCTAAGGAAAACAGTCCAAGTGGGAGGACAAAAGGAACATTTTTATGGAAGGAGCGACGCATGAGCTTTCAAAAGCCATCATCCACTTTTCAAAAACAACGGACTCGTATTCTGGTCTTGTACGGAGAACAAAGAAAATCAGTGACAATTGATTTGAACGCCTGTGATGATTTCTTCTCAGTTGGAATCATTGCGTTTTCAAATTGAGTATCCTTCATCAAAGTTCCAATTTGCACACCATCAAAAACTCCAGCCAGCATCAGGTACATGAGGAAATTTACTTTCGAGATATCAAAATGTAGAACTCCTTATACATTGATTGGATGGAAGTTTTAATCAAGCCTAACTTAATAGGAAGTAATATATTTTGTTGGTGGGACAAGGGGCACTGACACAACATGCCTATGTTCAAAATTCTCTATGCATAGTGCTTATCCGTTTGGTTATCCCACTTGCTGAGGAAAGATAGCTATTTCGTGTATCCACCTTGCATTCCCACTACAATCGCCACAATATGAAAAAGAACTTAGAACAAATGGTCTATATTTTATCAGATTCAACAATCTAGGCATTCTACTACAAGTATATCACGTCTGTGTGGAAGTTAATTGCTCTTATACGCTCTGAAATAAGTTTTTGGAAAAACAACGAAGTCAATGTAATTGTTTTTGCGGTGAAATAGTTTCGAGAAGAGGATTAATATTAACTTTAAAATACTCCAGTATTTTGAGTCGTATGCGAGAGCATCCACAATTTTGTATTTTTAGTCGCGTGCGACTCTATATCTCACTATGTCGGTCGGTCAATCCATCGGTCCCGTTTTGCTTTTTTTTTTTTTTTGGTAATAACATTGTAACTATCAGGCCGATTCTAACGAAATTTAAAACCCTCATGTTGTTTTACATTCTCTTTCGAATGATATAATTGACAAGATCCTCCCAAGGTTAGTCCGGGAATCATTGAACGTTTTGAAGGTCGTAAGGTAATAAGTCAGAATAAGTGAGAGCACGCGACTTTCGTCAGTAGACCTTGTTTTTGTTATCGTAGCTCTCAGTAAGTTATACGGAATTTGCTACCAGGACTGATTTAACCTTTATTTCAGCGTACATTCCACCGTTAGCCGACTTCGACGGGGATGACTTCCGTCGCGTCGTTGCACGGTTGCCAAAGCCCTTTGTCCTCGGGAATTTTCTGACTGGTAGGAGGAAAACATGATCAATCACAGGGATCAGGTCCTTTCCGTAGTCAACCAAGAGTTGGAGTTAGGTCTTCATAATGTGGATGAATTTACATATTACTGTCCGAGAACCGATTAATTTTTTTTGGCTCGATATGCTTCCTGGATGCACAGCATGATTTTTGGTGGAAGGTAGTCGATGACCTTTATGGTAGAATGAATAGGAGTTTTGCAAATGTGGCCAAAGCCCCCATTAAAGAGACGCATAAAGAAATATAGTATTGAACATTAAAAGAATGCACGGGATTGAACATTCTGATATGCATAATATACGTACATATATGGACTTCCCAAAATAGGGTCCCCAGCACCAAACGCTCCGTCGGCTAAGATTAACGGAGTAGCAGATTTTGGGAAATATAAAAAAAAACTACCCTCAACAATATGACAACAGAAAAAGAAAATAAACAAAAAAATGCAGCGGCAACAATCGAAGATAATAATAAAGCTACACCATGGAGAACAGCAGAACAGCGACGGAGGAGTCGGTAAGCAGTAGTACTCAAATACATAGATGGAAAGGGTTAAGGCAACTACCGAATCAGAAACAGTAAGAATCTGAAAAAAATACAAGAAAACAAGAAACCAAAGCAGGCATTACAAGTGTTGTGTAAACGAAGCTAAATATTTTAAACTTCTTAAACCTCCTCGTAAACACTGCAGACCCATTACCCCTAAAATACAAACACGAAGACGTTATGAAAGCAATTAAGAAAGGAAAGGGTAAATGGACATTTAACTTGCCCCGCGTAGAAAAAACTAGAAGAACTTTAATGGGAAACAGGATCAGGATATACCCGACGAATATTAAAGTACCAACAATGACGCCTTCCGAATTGCTGAAAACGGATGGTGGCAGAAAGCTTCGAAGCGGAAGCGCGAGAAGATTTAGAAACAAACAAAGCAAATAATACAGATAAGAAATACAACGATGGGCCCATATAGCAAACTCAAAATTATACAGAAACGCTAAGAGATGTAAAAGCAAAAATATAACGAATGGAAACATTCCGAGAATAAGTTCCAGACGTCATTACTATCTCGGACCCATCGACTGCATCTAGCAACGGAAAAAATACAGATATTTAACTTCAATGTATTAGCTACAAACCCTACGGGTGAAACACGCTACAGATTTGCAATATAAATCAAGAAATTAATAGAATACAATGAATGGAAAAAGATAGGTGAAGCTATCTAGCGATAACATTACAACTCGAATACTCTACATTTACCAACCACCCCGGCAACTCTATATTTCGATACACAATATAATAGAGATATTTAAAACAAGCCACCCAACACTCCCTCTAAGAGATCTTAACGCCCGCTGCTGGCAGTCAGGATATAGATTGAAAAAATAAATGCGGACAAAACTTGGGAGATGATGATACTGAAAAATAAATGCGGACAAAACTTGGGAGATGATGATACTGAAAAATAAATGCGGACAAAACTTGGGAGATGATGATAAAAAGAAAATATACTCAAGAGAACAGGACCTACATTTTCTACTTACATTACAGAAAGACTATAAAACCAGATATAATACTTAGCAGCCCAGAAATGTAATTCAATTTGTACACAGAACCCATATCCAGAAGAAAATGGAAAACCCATCGAGGATAAAGTAAAAAAACGAGCAGACTCCCGGAAACACTGGGAGGGAATTTCCACAGTTAACACCTTAGGACAATGCCTGGTTTAGCAAGCGTACCAACACGCATAGAATAAACCTGAGGCAAAGAGTAGTAGTAGTTAGAACAGAACACGTGGATACTGGTGCAATAAAAAAAAACAAAGAATATGCGACAGCATTGTACTCATTTAAGCAAAAAAAGGCCCCTGGTCCAACTTGTGTCTGAGATCTGGAGTGCCGCCACAAGGAGGGTGTCTGAACCCCACCCTCTACTCAATACGCTGTAACACCAGTAGAGCTTTAATATCCAATACGCAGATGACATAACATAGTAACAACCCCATTTCATAACCCAAGCAACTAATAAGACTGACGAAACTAGAAAAGTGTTATTGATGACTAGAAATAGTAAACATCAATTGCGAAAATCAATGGAAGATAAAAACGTATTTAGAAATTTAAAGTTATTCCAATAGGGAGAAAGAAAACTGTCCATAAAAAATTAAATAGGAATAAGTATAGGTATGCCGCAGAAGGAAATGTACTAGGACTGAGGATAAACTCAATGGGATATGACGCCCAAGGGAAATTGAAGAAACAAAGAACAGCAAATGGAATATCGTTAGTAGCAAAAATGAGAATACTAGGCAGGAAAAAATAAGAAGATATATAACGTGATGGTACAATCTGTTATGACGTATCCGCCAATTCCAACGCATTCGCTTTCCAAAAAACAAATGAAAATTTCAACGGGTCTAAAATAAGGCCATTCACTAGATAACTAACAGAAACGACGAGGGCATAGAACTCTTCGAGACTTGTTATGACTCAACCATGTTCTGAGAAATAGATCGTTAAAAATATGGAGTAAAATAGAAAAAAAAGTATTTAATGGGATAGCAATTGAGACAAATAAGATAAACAGCAGATTCCCGACCACCAGGAAAAAATACAAGCAGAAGAGAAACCTATATATAGATACACAGTAAATATGAGTAAAGATAAGAATTACTTCAAGATAAAAGAGTAAATAACGGCTTGGAAGCCAAAAGGAGACAGGTTCTGAGTTAAGAGAAGCATTATTCTCGATTGAGAGACGCTATAAAGAGAAGAAACAATACATATTGACTACGGGGGACGGCTAGCATACCTAACCCCGCTGGACAAAACCGAAACTCCACACGACTACGGATAAATATAAAAAGAAGTCGTCTTAACACATAGCCGAATGAAGACACAGCTATAAAAAAAGTGGCATGGAGGAAAGTAAGTGTAGGTTATGGACACAAGCAAATTGGTGCCCAGACCATAAAACTTTTTTAAACTTTAGGTCCCCCATAGAAATCTGGGAATGTCTCCTCACCATCCTCGCCTGGTTTTTGGGCAGACCAATCAGGGTCAATTTCGAAACTCAAATTTTCTCATTTCACTTTTAACTTTCCCCTCACTTAACCCTCTCCAGAATATACCATGCTGTCTCTCAGCCAAAATAGAGCAGGTGAGGGGTACTTGCGGAGGGTTCTTGCTCGGATGGCCTCTTCCTGCCTCCAATCCGGATGTTGGACATCCGTGGGGCCTCACATACCAATATCAATCGAACTTGATATTTCGCTGCTCTCGATCGCCATCCACTTCCATCAACGGTAAAGGAGATAAGCTAACCAAGAAAGAAGCCAAAATATTATCAGTTTAAAAGAAAATTGATCTTCCTGAAATTATTTTTCATTTCCACTCAGATAATAAAAACTGTATTCGCCAGTTTCAACGTCGCAAAATAATACAGAGTAAATGTGTTGTAAATTTAAGTTGTTTCCCCTCCTTTGAAACAGTCCCTTCAAACTCCAATTTCGATAAAAGGGAAACGCCATTCTTTTAGATGGGGAAAAGGTCAAAGATTGAGAATTAAGGGGGGGGTCATTCCTCCGTCTTATTACCCTTCTTTTGCCGTCCCCTGAGCAATGGCAAGCCCCTCCATCTTCCCTATTCAGTACATTTTCCAATAATATTTCAGCCCATATGAGTTTTTTGCCGTTTATTTATCGTATTAATTATCTTGATATTGCCTTGTTTCTCCAGGACAAAATTCTGCCCCGTTTTTCCCATCAATAGCTCGGTTCGTGACCCACTGGAGGCATCCGTATGCACCTTGGCGTTATGCCTCAGTCGACCCTGAACTAGGGGTCTGTGGTGGTACGGTGAACTTCTGGTCATGCTTCCCTTTTACAAATTTTAGTGATTCTTTCGATGGTTTGCAGCCTCATGATCGTTACTTCCACCATTTTCTCTCTAAAAAAAAAATCTGGTGCTCCTCCCCCACCCTTTGGTTTTCAGACTTTTAAAATAAATCACTCCACTTGTATTCGTTAGTCGTTACTACATTTTTTCAATCGGTCAAGACGTTTGTGTTCTTAGGGAAGCAAATGCTGCGTACATTCGTTTCTTCCATTCCCAAAAGGGAGAATCGGTTTAATTGCGTTCTTCGCCGTGTACTTAAGAGATCTCTCGTTAACTTATTTCCCCCATTGATTTTTAGTCGCGGGCGACTTTACATCTCACTATGTGGGTGGGTCGGTATGTGTTTTGTTTTTGTAATAACATCGTAGCTATTCGGCCGATTCTAGCGAAATTTGAAACCCTTATGTTGTTTTATATTCTCTTTCGAATGATATAATGGCCAAAGTCCTCCAAAGGTTAGCCAGGGAATTATTTTGTTTTGCCAATAACATCATAACTATTCGACCCATTCTAACGAAATTTGAAACACTTATGTTGTTTAACTTGTTTTAAAGTCTATTTCGATTGATATAATTGGCAAGGTTCTCCCACGGTTAGTCCGGGAATTATTGAATGTTTTGAAGGTCGTAAGGTTATAAATCTGAATAAGTGCGAACACCCGACTTTCTGGTCCGGCAGACCTTGTTTTGTCCTCAAATAGGGAATAGTTGGGTGTGATATTGCGGTGGCGGCCATATTTTGTTAGCAAAACAAAAGTAATGGATCGAGGGGTGAAGGATCGGCACACCTCATTGATTGGTTCGATTTTGGGGTCGAAATTTAAAGCGCAATAGCAACGTGGCCGTATCGTATCACAGAAAGTTTGTATTTATATATCTGTAAAGGAAGTGGTGAAGCTATATAGAAAATAGAATGTGTGGAAGATATATAATCCTCAGATACTTCTTTCAGGTAGGTGGGCTGGGAAGGGACACCATCCTACAGATGTTAGCCGCAGCAAAATCGGTCATGTTACATATGACATCTTGCCGGTGGTCAGTTTGCGAGTGTCAGTCAGGTTCGCCATGCTTGCAGGTGGGACAGGATCAACCGTCCCCGGAGCAGGTCTTAAAAGACGACGAAACCCGGATATGGGACCCTTGGGAACTCGCGCAGAATAGTTTGTTATTGCGAGCGCAATATGTAATGGCGTTGATGCGCTTCGATCCCACTTTATAGGGAAATGAAGATGAAGTAATTTGTGATTGGCAATGAGGTTCTGAGAAAAAGTGTTAAAGCTAGAGTAAGTGAAATTAGAGAGATAGGAGCAGGCTGACAACAGCCCCCCGTCCCACCCCTCCCTTCAGGTTATAAAAATAGATAAAATAATTGTTAATTTCGGCCGCTATGCCCTTCCTGGTAGCCGCCACCAGAGAACTTTGCATAAAAAGTACACGAACCACGAGTCAAAAATATGCAATCGTTTTACCCATTTGCCAGGTTCCGTATGTTTGAGTCTGCGAGCCGGAGAGATTTTGAAATACGCTCCTACCACCCGGTAGGAACTCGCTGAACGGGAACACGTTTAAAAAAGTATCAAATGTCACACTGATTTTCATGTTGGTTTCATCCAGTCGATGGGCAGGAACCCCCCCAAAGGGACGGTTTGTGTAGGAAAATGTTTTGGTACCCCGTCTGATCTCCGCCCTTATTCAAATTATCCCTGGGATTCTCCTGCCCCAAGGCGGCTCCGGGCCACTATTCGCGACATTAGAGCTCCGTTCAAATATTTGCTTGATAAACTGGCAAATATTTTGCTTTTTCGCTCGCGGATTTCGGGCTCGGTTTGGACCCATGATTCTGCTTGCCAAGTGTCACGGAGGCCGCGATGGATGAAGCAAAGGTACAGGAGCGCGGGCCACGCCCCTCCCCGAGTCTGTGTTTGGTTTGGCCTTGTTCGGGGTATATGGGCACGTCGGTTGTGTAGGATGTAGATACATCGCTCCAAGGATTCTTATGGGTACGTCGGTCTTTTGGGATATGGATAGGTCGGTTTGGGGGATATGGTTACGTCAGTCCTTTGGGATATGGATACGTCGGTCCTTTAGGTACATGGACACGTCGGTCCTTTTTGGATGTGGATAAGTCGGTCTAGGGGTATGAATAGGTTGATTCTCTAAGGTTTGAGATATTGCCATGGTCCTTTGGGGTATGGATATCTCAGTCAGGACTTTGAAGTATAGTTACGGTGATCGGACCTTTTTTATTTGATTATGGCTGATTGATTACCTTCACTCCTGTACCCAAATCATTTCATCAGTTTTCAAATTACTCTGGTGGGGATGCCCTTGAATGTTTTTAGTTTATTTTTCCCAAAATATATAATAATACGGTTTATATTACCGAATCGCATCTTCTCAGTGTTTGTAGGGAGGCCGAGGACCACATTCTATAGCGAGTTGTGTCAACGCTTTACCGTGCAGGTTCGCCCTGGAAAGAAAGTCGCCCCTGATCCCATTCGCGGTGTATGTAAACTTAACTTTGAAGGCTGTCGTGTTTGCGCTCCAGTATTTATTCTTTTATCAGGTTTCTTTTCCTCTCCCATACCGGTGGAAAGCACTCCTTTTCCCTATTACCCGCAGCCCCCGCCCCTCCAAGTCCACCCGGCATGGAAAATCCCTTTGAACCCACACGGTCAATATTAGCTAACTCGAAAATCGAAGATATGGTTTCTTTTTCGATTTCTCCGGGCCAGAGAAGAGGGATTGTAGAGAAAATGGATTGCTGGTGGGGGTGGGAGGTGGGGTATTCGTAGCTCTGTCCCGTTATCTCGGGTGTTCACTACTTGTTGTGTGGATGACGATATGGGGGAGTGTGCTTCTCGTGATGAAGGAAGAAGCGTCTTAATCAATATTGACACGGGCAGAGACGCACAGGTAGCTCAAATGGTGTTCCCATGATGTATAGAGGGAGATAGTACATTGATTGTGGATTTGCGGCTAAGAGATTAAGCTTTATCCCGGATTGTATCTGTGTGTGTGTGTGTGTGTGTGTTGATGTGTATTTTCAGCATGTACATGCCTCGCCTGCTAGTGCGAATATTATAATTCTCAACGAGTAAACAATCGCTTGATATCGAACAGTTTGAGATGTGTGACAAGTTTCATATTTGGTCGGGTCTTAAATAATTTCCTTTGAGTAAATATGTGCAATCGTTGCTTTTTATTTTACCACACACAAGTCTCATAAATTACTTTGCCCTTTTAAGAATTGGCCGAAGCTTGTTGATAGCCCCTTGTCCAATTTTCCTTGCGGCTCGCGTGCTTGAGGATTTACTACAAAATAAACCGCACCAATGGACGCACATTAGACCTTTCCTCGGAGACAGCTTTTGTTGAAGAATGCTCTTGGGAGCGTCGAGTTTGGCGAGGAGAAATGCGAGCTGGCACGAGTTTAGCATTCTTGTTATTTACCATATTGTGGTATTCTTGCTTTTTCCAGCTGGGGAAGTCTTGCTATTTTCCATTTTGTGACATTCTGGCTATTTTCCATTTTGTGGCCTTCTTGCTATTTTCCATTTTGTGGCCTTCTTGCTATTTCCCATATGTGACATTCTTGCTATTTTCCATTTTGTGGCCTTCTTGCTATTTTCCATTTTGTGGCATTGTCATTTCCCATTTGTGGCATTTTGCTATTTCCCATATGTGACATTCTGCTATTTACTATTTTGTTTCATTTTTGTTATTTTCCACCTGTGACATTCTTGTTATTTCCCATTTTGTGGCGTTCTTGATATTTTCCACAACAAAACTGTGGATGTGGGCATTGGGGCGGGGCACTCTTGTTGGACATGTTGCGTTTGGGGGGAGTGGATATGTTTGGTAGGTGTGTATGGAGAGGAGTTTTGAAGGGGGGCTTCTGCTTGGTATAAAGTTTTCAATAGATGTGTCGCTGCACCATTACGAAGAAGAGTGGTTTATGATGTTAAAGGATGGGGATATTTGTGTTTGATGGACTAAGGGGTGGGGGGGCTTTTAGTGGCGTTGAGGCGCGCGACCCCACCGGGCGGTGTGTGGTAATTTTATGAATTAATGGCACAGCATAATGTCGAGGTAGTAAATATGGGGGGGTGGAGGGCATAGTTTTTTTATTTTTTTCCGTGGCGAAGGTAGTGTGAACTTGTTGACGCTGGGGTTAAACAATGTAAACAAGTCATTGCAGGATTATTTTACCTGGTGTTTTGAGTAATGACCCGGTGTTTTAAGGTTCGGCGGCATCTGGGGCTATTTTGTTTTCAAGATGTCTCTCTTTCAACTGCTCTGCAATGGGGCTGGGGGTAGGTAGGTTTAGCGTGTCATCCCTGCTTGCATGCGATACCTGGAGGATTGCGCAACCTTCCCGATCATTAACTTGACCCATTTGCGAATTTCTCTTCAAATAATCTGCGCAGATGCACTCATTGGGTTTCGATCCTGGGGTTAAAGTGAATAATAAGCTTGGCGAATCATGGGCACAGTGCCATTTTTATGACGAGTCATTAGTATCGCATATTTTTTTATGAAATCATTGGTACAGCATATTTTTATGACAAAGCATTGCTACAGCTTAATTTTTCTGATGAGTCATTGGTACAGCCTAATTTTTCTGACGAGTCTGGTACAGCCTAATTTTTCTCACGAGTCATTGGTACAGCCTAATTTTTCTCACGAGTCATTGCTACAGCTTAATTTTTCTCACGAGTCATTGGTACAGCCTAATTTTTCTGACGAGTCTGGTACAGCCTAATTTTTCTGACGAGTCATTGGTACAGCCTAATTTTTCTGACGACTTATTGGTACAGCCTAATTTTTCTGACGAATCATTGGTACAGCCTAATTTTTTTGACGACTTATTGGTACAGCCTAATTTTTCTGACGACTTATTGGTACAACTTATTGGTACAGCCTAATTTTTCTGACGAGTCATTGGTACAGCCTAATTTTTTCGACCGGTAATTGGTACAGCATATTTTTACGAGTCATTGGCTCATAACGTGCCCTCTCGGCCTCTATTTAGGTCGGACGTATCTTTATTCAGTCTTTGTCATTCGTTATTTTTGCTCTACGTACCTTCTTTATCTGTCCGCTTCCCTCTTCTTTCATGACTATAAACTACCCTCGTTGGTTGCTTCATTTTGGGGTGCTTCTAATTAAAGGATTTTTCCCTACCTAATCCGGATTGATGGTGTTTTTCCGGGTCGTACAAACATGCAAAAAAGCATCGCTTGTCTGCCTCAGAAGAAAATTACGCTGTGCCATTGACACCTTAGAAAATAAATATGTTCCAAAGACTCGTCAGAAAAAATTATGCTCTGACAAGGACTCGTTACAAATAATTTTGCTGCTACATTGGTTTGGTTATAGAAAATTATCTGGGCCATTACTCTAAAAAAATGCTACTAGTTCATCAGAAAATTATTTTGTGCTAATAACTTAGAAAATTTATCTATGAATAACTCGTCCCCTCCCTCCAGAAATGTGCCAATGGCTGTTAGAATTTTTTTTGTATCAATGACGTCCCCCAAAATGCTGGGTCAATGATTTGTAGACAAATTCTCTTGTGCCAATAACTTGGAGAAAAACATATTGTGTCATTGAATTTACAAAGAAAAAGCGATGCCATGCTAAAAAAAAAATTTTCCTGTGGTTTTGTCTCCTAACTACACTGGCTTCTGGTTATGGGACAATTTTCCAAATGGCGATTGCACGGGAGACGGTTTGTAAGCATCCCGCAGCGAGCGTCTAGAGTAGCTCTGTCGCTGTTCACCTCGGTTTTATTAGCTTTTAAATTGATCATTATTGTGACACCTTCTGAATAATAATCGGGACATGGTACTCACTCAGTCTGTGTGTTTTTTGGTTGTGGAGGTTGTTTACAAATCGGTTGGGGTCGTGCTTATCTACCAAACGCGCGTGTCCTTTTGTGTGTGTCTCCTTAGCTCGCTGATAAAATTTTACCTCATTCTTTGATTCAGATGACTGAGTCTTGTGTGGAGATGTTGATACATTATGCAGTTTCCATTAACTGCTCTACCGGCTGCATCAACTTGCCTAGGTTGCGTTTAATGAGTTTTGGAATTGTAATTTATGGTATTTTTGATGGCTCACGGTAAGAGACAAAATAATTGTGAGGTCTGGGGAGATGCCCTCTTCGGTTTCCGCTATAGTGCTCTTGATGTTATTCTTGCTATTACTATTGTTGTTTATTATTGTCTGATTATGTTACTAGTTTGAGGGACTTTTTAATTAAATGGGAGTATTCCCTATTTTCTTCTTGTACCTTGGGGTACTTAATAGCAGTTTGCTACTTTCTTCATTTTGACATTGCGGCAGAGCTTTTGTCTTTCAACGATGGAACTATAATTCTTAGGATTAATCTTACCACCACAATCGAGTCTGATCTTTCACTATACCAAACAAACACTTCATTTGTTTTTGTTGTCGCTCGTTTATATCAAAATTAAGTGATTATTATCCTGATCCACATGCATCATATCTAATAATCCAACCTTGGACCATCAGAAAAAAATTATGCTGCTTCTAAAAGCCTAAACTTTTTGATTTTGTATTTGGCTAATTTTGTTTTTCTGCTGCGGGGACACACGAAAACTACCACATAGAATTTATATAGCACCAACTAGTTGTCATTGGCGCGTCATAGGACGTTTCCTGCCCCTCCATAGGGTTGCTCGTACCTATGATACGTGTATATCGTTGGGATGGTCTTGTTAACGTTCTCGGTGCCAGGGCCGCTTTGTTTTTTGGTGCCAACCTACGAGGGAATTTCATTTTAAGGGCTTGATATTTGGCATGGAGGTTTCGTCTTAGTACTTAGAAGCACCTTTTCGGCGAGATTATATCTGGTACTAAAGGTGTACTCCCCACCCTGTTATTTGCATTTAGATTTCCAACCAGATGCAACCAATGCCCGGGGAACATTGAGCACCTACTCTTAGAATGGCCAAACCCCGCACAAGCTCGCATTACGAGTATTTTCTTTATTTTCCTCTCCTATCTTTCATTTGTATAGAAGTTGTTTAACTCATTGGAATTTCCTCATCCTCCAGTTCGAGGATTCTTGATGTCATGCTTACCATGACTCGGGAGATCGTCGAGATTGTCTTCTGCTGCGCCCTGGACATGTAGGGAGATTGCGAAAATCGAGTGCGCTAATGAGGGGGGAGGAGGGAAGCTGTGCGCAATGACAAACGGGACGGGCGATTTGCTCTTTTCCAAACTGTACATCAGGTCAGTTCTTTGGACTGCATGGCAAAGAATATGGGAGAGTGTGCACGGGGAATTTAAACTTGCGTGCCATCGCGCGAATTCTATTACCATGGAACTAATGCCAAATGCCTCGATGGTATCCGGCCATTTTTTTCTTGTCTCCGAGTAGGGTGCTTCCCTGAACCTTTCTCTAAAGACTGCTTGGTTGAATTTCACTCTGGAGAAGCCTTGTGCTACGTGCATGTCCCGGTAACGACGTATGTTCCTGGTCCTCTGGGCATGTTGTTTGGCGCGCCAGGATGTGGTTGGTGTCTGATATCTGAGCTTACCCTGGAGCTAAGATTTAGATTTCTTGGGGGAGGCTGGCCTCCTCCAGGTCAATTTAGCCTGATTTTTTTTTTACTTTTTGCGTATTTTTTTATTCCTACTTTTTCGTGGCCATTTTATTTATACCAAGGGTAGAGAGGGTTGTGTACTTTCCTAGATGTACAGTGGCGGCAACAAAAAAAGTGACATTGAATATTGGCAACAGAAATCGATACACAAAATCGCTTTTACTATTTTACTTGCCAACAATCCAATGAAAATGTGCGGAGCTTATGCCGCAAGTGGACGACTCTCCTGGGCTAAGACAACAGAACTGCGCTCTATTGGAACTCAGTGTCTCGTTTGAGCTCGTACAACGAGGTTTTAGTATATGGCACTCCAGCGTGCTGATTATCTGCATTCGTGCCTACATTTGACGTGCTATAACTTCTGTGCAAGTGGATACAATTGGGTGGAAAAAGCTTTCTATGACAGAGAAAAGCCGTGCCTTGACCCTATTAGAGCAGGAAAAGTCTTTTATTGATGTAGCAGCAGATTTAGTAACCTCAAAAATACGATTCATCGCCTAAAACGTGCAGCTGAGTTATTGCCACCAGGTACCATACCAAAGAGGAAGGAGGGCATTGGTGCAGCTAGGAAGACATCTTCAAGGACTGATAATATCCTAAGGCGTAAAGTAATGTCAGACCCTTCTGTAACCTCCGCTTCAATCAAGAAAAAACACCCAGACCTCCTCCAGAACGTTGCCCTCAGGACCATCAGTCATCGCTTACAGAAGGACTTAGGCCTACCGTCTCGCCGCGCTGCCAAGAAGCCACTTCTTACCAAGGCTATGAAGATGGAAAGGCTCAATTTTTGCAAGACCTATAAACATTGGACAGCTGCCCATTGGAAGAAGGTCATGTTCAGTGATGAGAGCACCTTTAGGCTGGTCAGAGGAGAGTCAAAGATCGTGCGTCGTCCCAGCACTGTGTCTCGGGATGACCCGAAATATACCGTGAAAACTGTGAAGCACCCTGATAGTGTGATGGTGTGGGGTGCCTTTAGTGGAAAAAAGGGCAGAGGAGGTCTGTACTTCCTTGCCAAGAATGTAGCCATGAGGGGGACTAACTATCTTGAAGTTTTGAGGCAGCACATGCTGCCATTTTGGGAAATTCATCAGTGTGAATTTTTCATGTATGATGGTGCCCCTGCTCACAGGTCCCAGTTAGTAAAAAGGTTCTTCAATGATAATAATATTAGTGTTTTGGAGTGGCCTGGTAATTTCCTGGACCTAAATCCTATTGAGAATGCTTGGAATCTGATGAAATCCAAAGTTCAAGTGACAGCACCCGGCAGCATCAAGGACCTGATAGAATCACTGAAGCAGATCTGGGTTACGATCGACCCCACCTACTTCGCAAACCTCACTGAATCAATGCCCAATCGACTCAGGATGGTCATCAAGTGCAAGGGCAACATGACCAAGTAATAACTTTCATGAAATATTCATAATAAAATATGTAAGTTACATTTTTCTGTTTTATTTTCCCCGAATTGTCACATGTCACTTTTTTTGTTGCCGCCACTGTAGATTACTGGATTGGTAGCTGTCGCGGTGGATATGTCTTTGTTGATTGCCGCTCTGATGGGATATATATAAAAAAAAATCATTGGATAACACCATTTCTACGGCAGGGTACTCGGGTCTTCGATCTCTAGCAAGAGCGAAACCGAAAATTTTCATCAATGTAGGGAACTCCCTCCAATCACCGCGTAGAGCCGAGTCTGACGCATGCGTACTGGTTGCTCTATTGACCTCGGTCATCACGCGTATAGTAAATCGCAACACCGCTGTCTCCTTCACCTCCTCTTGCACATAGGACGGATTTTCATCTACGCAACCTGCCTATGTGATTTTTCTCCTTCGTTATTTTTAAATCTTGTCATTTTCTCATTTATCTCCGTCTATTTTTTCTCCATGTCAACCCGTCCGGTTTTGCGTGTGGTTTTATAGTTTTTACCCGTCTGGTCTAAACCTGTTTCTTATCAGTTTTTAAGTTTCCAGAATTTACATGTCGTCTTATCTCCAGCTCCCCTCTCCCCTTATGGATTAGGGTCGCTACTTATTCTTTCATCAGTGGGGGCACGTTGATATAATATCTTTGAATCATTTGGGGATTATTTTTTCTCTATAATTCCTATTGAAATTTCTTGTGTGGTTCGGTTTGCCAGTCTCGTCCGATCAGGCAGGCATTTTGTTCCGAGCGCTGATTTGCGCGCCAAAAGGGCCAACTACAACGTGTTCTTATCGTGTCTACCGATGCACAGGCGATAGTGATCCCTGTTTACGAATTAAGTTTATTTACGACGGAGCTAAACTACAATGTAGGTGTTTCCATCGACTCTTTATTCTTATCGGCTCATTTGAATGCAAAGTTGTATATTTTTTAGACCAGAATTTCTTTCTTTTTCCTTTTTACCGTGTTCATTTTACGAGGGTTTCTTTGATGCGTTTGTTATTGGGTTGTTTAGACTAGAGGGTTGATTCGAGTGGTTTTGGCTTAATGCTTGGTTATGTGCCACTTGAGAGTAGTCTCAGTTTATCCATTCAAGGTGAGATGGTATTTATTTTTCGGTTTCTTTTTTTTTCATTAAGGGTGAGTTATCCAAGTGCAGTTTAAGTGTTCATACTTTTGAGTCCCTATGTTTGCTAATACGAACTTCGAAGGGGGGGTATGTTACGCCCTTCTGGCTCCATTTTACGTTTGACTAGATTGCCATTCCTTTTAACTACAATTTTTTTATGGATTGTGAAACTTCATTTTATTTCTTCTCTTATCCAAATTTAGTAGAATCTTAGCTGGTAACTTCTCCCCCCCCCCCGCCACGGTGATTGTGTATAAGGAAAGTCTTGAAGGTGTCGTCACAGGGACGGTCGAGGGAGTCCTTTATCTCTTGATAATACACCAGGTCTTGTTGAGGTGACGTTCGCTTAAACTTGTGTATGTTGGCAAATTTCATTGCGGGGGCTTTGTACCCCCATCAACAATGGCGTTCAAGAGGGGGTTATAGCAGGTTTTCTCATTCGCGTTCTGCCCACTTGTTTCCCCCCTAATGATATTCGCATCATACTCTTTGGATCCCGACAGTCCCTGCTTTTTGTCTCGAGATGAATGGCCCAGGGCAACTTGCAGCCTGAGGGCCTCTTTCAGTCCTCAATACGATCCCGTTTGAGTTGCAGTGTATAATAGTGTTTTTAAGGTATTTTTATTTTCAGATGGAATAATCTAATACTAATTATTTTTCTAAAGTTATGCCTTCTAATTTATGCAATAGTAAATCAAATTTAATATTATTTTGTTATATTATTGCGTCAATTTAATATTTAGTCTGATATGTAGCTCACCGCTCTTTCCTAAGACCCGGATGTGGCCCGTAGGCCCCTAAAAAGTTGTTTGTCAATTGACTCTTCTCCCCTCCCCCCCCATTCTATATTTGCAAATGAGATCCTGAATGATCCGTTCATCTTACCATTTCGAAATGTTTATCTTATCTTTCTAGAAACCAAAATACGTCTAAAATCTTTTTATTGAAAATTGAAAAGCGAAAGCCAACGATGGTATCTCCCCAAAAGTTTGTGAGCGGAGGTTGGTAAATTTAGGCTACGTTAACCAATAATAGCTCGAATTAAGGAGAGAAACTGCCTTGGTATACGACCAGGGAGGCACAATTCTTCAGCACCTGTCTAACCTCCACAATTAAAGCAAGATCTCAAGGACAGGCGTTATGAAATTAAACATCCATTCGCAAAATTATTGGATTTATTTATTCTTTTTTTACTAAAGTGCAACATTCCAATAAAAGATTCATCACATTTGGTTTTTATGGGATTCGTAATGCGGTCTTTCCAGTTTTACCTAAATACCTATGTAATTTTCGTTGAAAGGAATCTTTAATACATGTCCGCAATAAAAAAGGTATAATAAATACACGGGTTCATTTCAATCTTTTGTTCGCCCAACGTCTTTGACCTTCGTTTCGGTGGAACGAAAGGACGTGGCGTAACAGGATTGGCGAGTCGTTGTGGTTTATACGGTTTATTGGTAATCGCGGCTGTAATTTACGGAGAAATTTCTGGTTGCAAGCGGAGAAATGCCTTCGTTGGTTTGTACCAAAATTTCCCGTAGGTTTTTTTTTTACATTTGTGGTAGTTATTGTTTAAAATTAAGGAGAGAAACCTAACGAAGGATTTTCTGAGTGAACGTTTGTGGGTAGAGTGGAGAAAGTGGTGAGATTAGTGGTGGTAAGTGTAATGACTGCTTGAGAGGGGGTAGGATTAGGGAGTGGAGGAGTACGCAATTCTCCAGAACATGCCTAACTTCCATAATTAAGCGGTAGGGTACGCAGTCCCTTAGATGTCAATTTGGTTGCCCCAGATTGCCCCCGTAAGGGGCGCGGCGATTTTCCATCCTGGCCGCCGTGCTGACGGGATCCAGCACTCCGTCCGGCCCCAGCTTAGCCTCTCTCCCTTCCTTCAGATAGCCCGATTTCTCCCCTACCTCGTCGCTTTTCATACAACCTCTCCCACAACTTTCTCTGGTCAGCCTCTAATTTCACAGGGTAGAATGCTGACCTTCTTCTCAAGCCAACCACCCCGGATCGGGGCTGAGGGGGGAGGGGACATTGTTCCCTAACCCCTCAGCTCCGGTTCGGGATGGGGTTTTTTTAACAACCTGCTTCATCCCCACCCATACCTTCCTCACATCCCTTTTCCTCTCCTCTTCACAACCTATATTTTTTACGCCGTGTTCAAGGTGGAGCCGCCATGCCGAAGGACTGCCAGGCCACCAGGCGGGAGGGGTGGTCCCGAATGGCGGCGCCTGGCTCTGCCGGGCTTGTAAGCACCTCTCGCAGTGCGGGCAACTGCGAGAGGTGATGAGCTATTGCGTCCCGTAATAAAAAGAGGGTCACCATGCCCATGAATAAAAAAAAAACCAAACAACCCAACCCCCAACTTCCCCAAGAAAATCGACGGAGCCGCCCTCGGGCAGCTCCACCGAGAAAATGGAGGTCCCCCCCCTTGTGCTTGCGCAAGGGACCCTCCATAACTCTTTAACCGGAGAGGAGGCTTACTCCTCTCCTACGCCTACGGGTGTAGGGGACTCCCCCTCACCCCCTTCTCTGGAGGTGCTTTCAGGCACCTCCCTATCTCCAGCGGCAGTCCCTCCTTTGCTTTCTAAGGGGACTGCCAAGAAAGCCAGCAGGCAGCCCATTGCCGACCGCCCCTCGTGCAAGCGGCTCGGTAGGGCAAACCCCCTTAGGGGGGAGAGGGAAGCCAGGCCCCTTCGGTCGCTTCCCTCAAAAGACCTGCTGGCAAGAATTTTAAACCTTGCTGGGGTCAAGGCCTGTGCCTCCCCACACCACCTGACTAGTGACAATACTGCCAAGGGGACCTGCTTTGTCCTGGGAGGGGATGGCCAACTGGAGGCCCCTCCTGTGATAGACATGGTCCTTGAGGAGACCCAGCCTCAGACGGTAGGGCCTTCCATGGGGGGGAATTCGGGCTCGGCGCCAAGCACCGAACCCGAATCCGCCCCTATGCAAGGTCCTCCTCAAATGGCTGAGGGCTCCGAGGCAGTAAAAGGAGGGGAGGGATCTCCTCCGACAGGTGCCCCTACGTCAACCAGGACCTTCTCCATTTCGGAGAGGGACCTGGCTGAGGCTGGTCCATCTGGCCTGGGGACTTCTGCCGGCGGAGGTGAAAAGCGGGTTCATTCCCCGCCCTCCTCTCCGAAAAAGAAAAAGAAAAAGACTAAAAAGACAAAAAAGACTCGGGGCTCCTCTCCATCCGCGGGGGCTGCGGGGACGGATGGGTCTGCTGCCACTCTGGCAAGCGACCAAGCCAAGATCGGCACATCCGCCCCCTCTGCTCCCCCGGTTGCGGAGCCCCTGACAAAGAAGACTAATACCAAGAGTGCACAGGGCGGAGCCTCGATGACATCGGGGCCCCTGATTCAGAGGTTACCTGGCGTTTTCGAGCCCGCTGGCTTCAAACGCTTCCTCGTTATTCGCTCCACTGATGGCACCATGTTGTCCAAGGGCAACATGATCCATCAGAGGAGAGGATTAGCTAGTGCAATTGGTAGAGAGCCGAAGGTAACCCGTTTCTCGGACGGGAGCCTTCTGGCGAATGCGGCGAATCCCGCCGAGGCGGCTAAGATTAGTGCTCTTCGGACACTTCATGGCACCCCGGTGAGTGTGACGCCGCACTCTACCATGAACTTTGTGAAAGGAGTAGTTTATGCGAGGGAACTCGTTGACTACTCCATTGAGGACATCACCTTAGAGCTGGCCGACCATGGGGCGGTCAAGGTCGAACCTGTGATGAGAAAACAGGGAGGGGCCTCGAGACCCACCCCTACACTCTTCGTCACGTTCGACTGTGACAAGCTCCCTGAGTCGGTGCGTGCCGGTTGGTACCGCTACCGCGTGAAGGCATTCGTGCCACTTCCGCGGCGGTGCTATTACTGTCACCGCTTCGGCCATACGAATCGCTCATGTAGACGTGCAAAGTCGGGGTCACCCGAAGTCTGTGTAAATTGCTCCAAGGTCGCACACGATAAGTCCAAATCGTGTGTGGCCAAGTGTGTCAATTGCGGAGAGCCGCACCCTGCTTCTTCGAAGCAATGTGGTGCATATCTCCTTGAGAAAGAAATCCTGGCCGTTCAGGCCCAGGATCGACTCTCATTCCGCGAGGCAAAGGACTTGGTCCTGGCGCGCCCGGCTCTGCCTGGGACGTCATATGCCTCAATAGTTAGGAAGGCACCCTCTGCTCCCGGCCCATCCAGGCCAACGAGCACGGTTGTTTCCGCGCCCATTCGGAGCCCTTCTGCGGGCTCTACCCAACCCGGGCGCTCCCCTGGTAAAGCTGGCGGCAAAAAGGGCTCATACCCTGCCCCGGCTAAAACCAGGGCTCCTCCCTCTTCCCCCAGCGTGACCGTTTCCCGTAAGGCGAAACGGCCACGCGCCTCCACCGAGTCGTTAGACTCGCAGGAGGCAACACCCCTGAAGATGGTCGCTAGGCCATCTTCCGGGGTTCCTAAAGCTGCCCCCCGAAAGGAGGACAGCAACAAAGGAGCTTCGGCTCCTTCGCCCACGCCCCGAGGTGGAGCGAGTGGCTCGGAGACGGTGGTTCCTCGAAAAGAGGGCCCCCCGCCTCCGAAGCCGTAACGCCCGCCTAAGGTTTCGAGGCGGAGGGAGGAAAAGACTCGCATGGCGAGCCCAACCTCCCCCAATAAGTCCTCGAAGGCGACAGCGCCTTCAGCGCTTTGTCCGGCCAACAGCGCCCGGGGTTCTGCCCCCGGGAAGCGTACGGCCATTCCCGTGAGGGTCTTCAATTCGAGGAGGGCCCCCGCGTCTCCTCCGAGCTAGGCCTGGAGGGCATATTCCTTCAATGGAATTGCCGTGGACTCCGGGCCAACTGGGAGGAGCTGCGGAGGCTCGTCTCGTCCCATTCCCCGTTAGCTATTTTTTTGCAGGAGACCATGCTAGGTGCGTGCCCCCTCCCTGCCCTCCCGGGGTATAAGGGTCTTGCGACCCCACCACCGCGGGATGGCCGGGCTGGGGGATGCGCGGTTTACACCCGGCATGATGTCTCCGTTCTTCCTTTCTCTTTAGATACCTCCTTTCAGGCAGTGGCTGTGCAGCTGCACCTGGATAGGAGGTATACTATCATTTCTGCGTACATTCCACCGTCAGCTGACTTCGACGCGGGGGACTTCCGCCGCGTCGTTGCACGGTTGCCGAGGCCCTATCTCTTGCTTGGAGATCTGAACGGCAGGCATCCTCTCTGGGGAGATTACTCCATAAATCCCAGGGGACAAGTCCTTGCCGATCTGATCGAAGAGCTTGAGATGGGTGTCCTAAACGTGGATGAGTTTACGCATCACTGTCCGAGAACCGCTTCATTTTCTTGCCTTGACCTATCTTTGTGCTCTTCGGATGCACAGCCTGATTTTGATTGGGGGGTGGTCGATGACCTCCATGGTAGTGATCACTTTCCCATTCAAATATCATTTTCAGGGCAACTGCCGCCTGAGAGACCACCTCGGTGGTGCTTGGCGCGGGCGCGGTGGCCTGCATTTCAGGAAATGACTGAATTCTCTATCTCAGTCGAGGAGTTGGGGTCGGTAGATGAGGCCGTTGAGTTCTTCTCCGGCAACCTCATCGCCGTGGGCCTGACTACTATTCCTAGGACGTCTGGCCGTTTTGCACGCCGACCACTCCCATGGTGGTCGGCCGAGTGTGAGACGGCCCTCAAACAGAAGCGTTATGCCTACATGCGCTATAAGCGCCGCCCGAACGATTTCACTATCGCTGAATTTCGTCGGGCTAGGGCTAGGTTCCGGTATATTTCGAAGCACGCCCGCCGCTCTTCTTGGCGGGCATACGTGTCTTCACTTAACGGGAAGACCCCTTTAGCTGAGGTGTGGAAGCGAGTCAAAAGGATTCGGGGCAAGTTCTCGCAGGACCCCCCTCCCGTTCTCCAGGAGAATGGGACCGCAATCTCGGACCCCGCGTCCGTGGTGGAATCCTTAGCGCCTGCTTTTTCCGCATTCTCTGCCGTGATGCTGCTCCGCCAGCATTCAATGCACGTCGGCATGTCGCGGAAGGCCGCCGGCTGGACTTTACCTCCAGTGGCGGAGAACCCTTCAACGACAAGTTTACTATGAGTGAGTTGCGTTCCGCTCTCGCTTCGTGCGCGGACACCGCCCATGGTCCGGACGATGTCCCGTACGCCATGCTTCGACACCTGGGTGAGCGAGGCATGGCCTTTCTGTTAGATCTGTTCAACAGGATCTGGGTGGAAGGTCTTCTCCCAGACTCCTGGCGAATCGCTACTGTGCTCGCCTTTCGCAAACCGGGGAGAGATCACTCTACTCCGACCGGTTTCCGCCCAATCTCTCTAACCTCTTGCGTGTGCAAGTTGATGGAGAAATTGGTAAACGTTAGATTAGCTTTTTTCCTGGACAGCGGAGGCCATCTGTCTTCCGCACAATGCGGCTTCCGCAAGTTCCACTCCACGTCGGATGCTCTGCTCCGACTGGAAAATGCCGTCTGCGAGGCTTTCCTTCGTAGACAGCACTGCGCCACGGTGTTTTTCGATCTGGAGAAGGCCTATGATACCGCATGGCGATACGGTATCATGGAGACTCTCTACACGATGGGGGCGAGGGGACGCCTCCCAATGTTTATATCTGAATTTTTGCGAGACCGTCGATTCCGCGTACGGGTGGGGGGAGCTCTCTCCGGCCCAAAGGAGCAGGAAGAGGGTGTCCCGCAGGGAAGTGTCCTCAGTGTCACACTCTTTGCCCTGAGCATCAACGGCATCACCTCGGTGCTGCCGGAAGATGTTCTCGCTACGCTCTACGTGGACGACCTTTCGATCTCTTTTGGCGCGGCCCAGATGCCAACTCTGGAGCGTCGACTCCAACAGGCATTGAACCGCGTCTCTCGCTATGCCGAAGCGCACAGGTTTTGGTTTTCTTTGGCCAAGACTAAGGTGGTGCACTTCTGCCGCCATCCACGGCTTCACCCCGACCCAGATTTGTTTCTTAATGGGGTGCGCCTGGATGTGGTTGAGTCGCACCGTTTCCTTGGTCTTGTATTCGACCGACGCCTCACCTGGGAGGCTCATATTCGCAGCCTTAGGGTCTGTTGTACCCGCGCCATGGACATTCTCCGTTCCGTGACGTTCAGCGCTTGGGGCGCTGATAGGGCTACCGCCTTACTTTTTTATCGATCCTTTGTTCGCTCGAAGCTCGACTACGGATGCGAGTTTTATGCATCCGCAGCCGAGCGTTTATTGCGGAAGGTGGATTCGATCCACCACACCGGCCTTCGCCTTGCGACCGGTGCCTTCCGCACTTCCCCCATTGAGAGCCTGTTGGTCGATGCTGTGGAGATGCCACTCGCTCTGCGCCGCGTGCAGTGCATCACTCGCCTGTACGCGCGAGCCCGGCGCCTCCCTCAGTCGCCAACAGCTCTCACTGCATCCGCAGCTGATCTCGATGGTGCCTATGCCGCCGAGAGACGCCAGTCATACCCTAAGCCCTTTGGGTTTAGGGCCAGGAAACTCCTTCGAGAGCTAGATATAGCTCTCGGGCCGGTGGCGCCCCTGGTTCTGCCCAGGACGCCACCCTGGAGGGTACCACATTTGGCTATTTGTCGCCACGCTTCTGCTCCCAAAGCTTGTACTGCGCCGGGAGTATTGCGTTCGACCTTTTTGGAGCACACATCGTGTCACGCTGGAACCGTGCCAGTGTATACGGATGGCTCCAAGTCCCAAGAGGGGGTCGGCTTCCACGCCGTATCCCCTCTGTTTGAAGTCAGCGGGACTCTACCAGGCGCTGCGTCTGTCTTCACGGCTGAGCTGGTGGCAATACACCACTCGGTACGGGAGATTACGCGACGTGCCCGGTTCGGAGACCGGATTGTGATCTATAGCGACTCACAAAGCGCCCTGAGTGCTCTCGGGGCATTGGAATCTCCGCATCCCCTGGTTCGCGATATCCGTGACGCCATATCCTGGACATGTAGGAATTGCGGGGAATGAGCGCGCCGATGAGGGCGCCAAAGAGTCCGCGAGGACTCTGCGACCGGACCAGCGTTTTGCTCTTCCTCACACCGACTACATGGCAGGAATACGGGCAGCTCTTCGGACTGCTTGGCAAAGAAGATGGGAGACGGTCGAAGGGAACTTAAAGTTGCGTGCCATTGCGCCGCGACTGTTCCCATGGACCTATCCCCCAATGCCGCGGCGGCTTCAGGTTGCTTTCTGTCGTCTCCGTATCGGACACACTCGTGTGACGCATCGCTATCTGGTGGAGCGCTCGCCTGCGCCCTATTGAAACGACTGCGTCGTCCCCCAGACTGTTCGGCACATTCTTGTCGAATGTCCCAGTCTGGGTGATCTTCGCGCACGACACCTGTCCCGGTACCGGGATGGGCGGGGTCGCTACCGCCTGTCCCTTGTACTCGGGACGAGTGCGTGCACTTTGACTGGTGGACTTGCTAACTTTTTGGGGGAGGCCGGCCTTCTCCCTTTTTTTTAACCAGGCTTAATTTTTGTTGTTGTTGTTTTTGTTGTTGTTTTTGTTATTGTTTTGTTATTGTTATTTCTTTTTATTGTTGTTCCCTGTTCCATTTTTTGAAGTAGCCTAGAACTAGGCTGTTTGTTTACGGCGACTTATGCCTAAGTCGGCAGTCGCCAGATAGCCCCTTAAATAAAAAAAAAAAAAATGCCCCAGATTGCATCTGACACCCCATTACGGGGGGCCAGAGGAAGAGCAACAATAATCGTCGCCATGTTTGATTCGTGTGAGGTGTTAGTCCCAATGCCTAAGCTTGAAAGGCGGAGACCAACGTATTTGGTTAGTTAACAAAAAAAGGGGTGGCTGAAGACCAGGGAAATGGGAAACCGATAAATAAGAGTGAGGTTTTGAAAATATACAAGTGGTCTTTTCATGGGAGATTCTCTAAGCGTAATCAGCCCAGAGATCCCTCGTTTAGAAAAATAAATGAAATGGGGAGGAGTTAAGAAGAGGGAAATTTTGAAGGACAGGCTCCGTTCTCCCGGGAATAAGAAATTGTACACTTACCTTGAGTAGCCTCGGAATTTGAATATTACCATCGAAAACCACAGGACTGTACTTTGAAGGGGAAGAAACGGAACGTGTCGGGAGTTTGAAGATGAGATGTTGACGTGTCAAGTCAAAGGCGAATTGTGCTGGGTTCAATCTCGAAAGCGGGGGAGAATCCGGGGGGGGGGGGACTTCATTCACCCGCGTCCTAGGGAGTTTGGAGACGATCACCACTAAAAGAGGGAGGTGGGGCAACTACACTCGCACACGTGGGAGCGCGCCGATTCACGCATGGCGCATTTTTCTTAGGAAATAAATGTAACATTTCTCATATACCATCGTTGGTTTTCGCTTTCCTTTTTATAAATATCCCCCGCCCCACAAATTCGTTACATATGTACAAGATGCTATCGTTAGTTTTCGCTTTCCCTTTTAGAAATATGCCCTCAAATTCCCTTCGAGGAGTTGAAACTGTCGGCTTTAGTGTGCGCATGCGCGTTTCTCGGAACGCTCTGAGTTAAGGACCCGCTCTTCATCCCTTCTATTTAGCTTCATAAAATTAACGTAGTCGCATCGGAGTGAATTTATGGGCGGCGATTAAGATTTCTTTTGAGGTGGTGCGTATTGGTCGTGCGCAGCGGCACCAGCTTCAATTTTGCTTTACGTTATCAGGGAAGCGGTTTCAAGTCGAGTATCCCCCAGCCATTGGAGCTAGGCCCATAAAATAGGATATTCATTTAGCAACGCTTGAACGGAACTTTCTCCTCCTGCTGACGAACTATTAAAGTTTTCTTCACCCACACGAGTGTGCATAAAGCCGTGGGGATGTATACGGAGGCATCTCCGCCGAATCAGCCTACATGAAGACAATGAGGGGGTGTTCGTGGCGCGTCTTGGGTGAAGTTTTTCGTATTTTGTTTTTTAATTCTTTTGCAAAGGTAAAATGAACAGGGAGGTATCTAAAGTTCAAAAGAGGTTGAGTTGGAAGGACTGAAGTGAGGGGAAGTGTGGAAGGGTTATGGTTTGAGTTACTCGGGTATTGGGGATGCGGTTGGGTGTTTATGTCTTCCGTGGGGAGTTAATAATCCTTTCGGGGGGGGGGGGGGGGTAATTTTGCTCGTAGTTTGTAGCGGGATTTGGACATTTTAGTGACGTGTCGTCGAGTTTGGTTCGAGATTAAGATTCTGCTAGCATTTCGAGTTCGCTGTAGGTTCGAGGCGTTCACTCGGGGAGAAGCCCTGTCATAAAAGGTTCATGTATGGGGGGGGGGGGGGGCTTGTTGCCACCGTCACCAGCAGCTGTTGCCTTTGACGGAGTCCTTCTCTGTTGTTCTGGAAGTGACCAATCTAGGGGCACGTGAGGTGGATTAGGGTTGTGGGACCCTATAACCGGGGCAGGTTCAGATCGTATACTCTGTATTTGTGTATCTTCAAAATAATAGTTTTTTTGTGATCCAAACTTGGGAGTTGTTACTACGAACCTGCGCACAGGCCTTTGCTAAAACTTGGAGGCTTGTAATAATCGCTGGTACCATTATTCTGGGTTTGCTATTAGCTCCCGCATCGAATATGGTTTGTTTTGACGAACCTGGTCACGTCCAGAATGGGTTTATGTCCCTTAAATGTACATAAGTGCTCGTCTCATTTTCACTTTCCTAACTTCACTACTTGAGGAATCTGGGAGGAAGGTGCTCTCCCCCGTTTTCACCTTTACAATATTTGGATAACTCGCCAACCCTTGAAACACCTAACACTCGACTGTTGTCAAGTGTTAGTAAATAAAAGATTGCCCCCCCCCCTCCTATGGAGGATCAAGTTCGTATTTTTGCGTGTTTGTGCTCTTTTTACGAACTTGTCTCGGGAAATTTATAATAGGCCATCCTGGTATTATTTATTATTATAATATTACTCAACCTTAAAAAATGTGGTAAGGTTAGGGAAGTGAAAATGTGCAGTTGTTGGTCTAAAGAAGAGCCTACTTAGGGTTTTTGGCACCGGGTGGGCGCAAGCAACTTGCCAAGACTGATCTAACTCTACAATGAAGGTAGATTCCCCTACCACTGTTGGGCATGGAGGGCACGCATTCCTTAAAATGTTAGCTGTAGTATTTGTGCAGCCTACATTTGACGCCTCCGTTGCGAGGTACTATTTTATGAGTGAAGGGTACCTGATACTAAAGATTAACCTTGTGGGGTGATAGACTCAGGGTATTATTGATATGGTGTTTTTTTTGTACGTTTTTAACCATCCTTTAGTATTTCACCCGTAGCAGGGTAATTATTTATTTTCCCTCTTTCTCTTCCCCTTACGGTCGTTTATTACGTATCCGTCCCCTGCGCGCGCAGCTGCGATGGATTCGCCCTCCCTTTTGTATCCTAAATTGTGTTTACTGCCTTATAAAAGTCAAGCGTGCCAGAGCGAAACGCGGCAGGGGACCTGACCGACGATGCCTACCAAAAGGTGTTCTGTTTTAAAGCGGTTTGGTTGCCTTTTCCCCTTAAGGTCGAAGGTTCCGGCGCTTCATTCTTGCCAGTAGGCCGCTACTCTCACACCGGCCTTTCGGAATAGTCTCCGAATCGACTGTGAATATGTCCCTAACGACTTACCGGAAAGTATCCATCAATATTAAAATCGACGAAATAACCCGTTTGGTCGCGTCTCCCGTTCACGATTTCGCCGCTCCCGAAAAAATTACCTTCGATCGAATTCGATTTTAAGAGTTTTTGTTTTTTTAGTGCGAATGGTTGTTTAGAGCTCGGGAGAAGACAAGGAGGAACCGTTAAAGGCAGGCGTTGACCGGGCTCTCCGGACGCTTTTATCCTAAAAGGAGGCGTTTTGGGAAGGGGATTCATAAATGGAGGGGTATTTGGACGTTATTGGTCGTGCAGTGTCTCGGTATGAAATGGTGCATAAATCTGGTTGGTGGCGCCTCTATTGACGTGTGAGAGTAGCTTTGGAAGAACCTGGTTGAAGGGGTTTAACTGCGAAACTAATTTTCCCGTTTCAATTATGGCTAAATTTACGGCCTTAATTTAGGTGTGTTTTAGGTATTCGGTTGGCCTTTGGCTCTATTTTCAGGGTGGTTCGAGATCAAAAGGTCGCGAGTTCGAATCCATATGGGTCGTCCTTGCGTTATCCCATCATCATCCGTGTCGTGGCGTATCTTCGGTAGGGGGAGATGGGTAAATCATGGTTGCGGGGGTTTTAGGGGTTCCTAGTCCAAGTGGGTGGGTGAGATTTATGATAGTTTTTCCTTTTCCCCACTTCCCGTTGTTTTTATTTATATTCTTTTTCCATTTATTTATTTGTCCCTTCAGTATTTCTTCACATAAAATGACGTTATTGAGGACGTTAAAAGATCGCTTCTCTTCCAAGTGGATGTCGGTTGGGAGGGGGGGCGGTATTGGGCCATCTCATAGACATTGACGTTTTTTGAAGACAAAGAGGAATCGGGGGTGTAAGGTGTAGCTTGCACAACCATACTACAGTTGACATTTGCATGATTATGTTCCCTTCTAGTCCAAACGCCCGTGGGTAGTCCACCTGAGACTATGTATCCTCCACACATTTTAACTTACACCCTCACCACTTAGAAACCTCCGACGGAATACCCTCGTTGGTTTTCACTTTGTTTTCAGTAATATCAATCAAGACTCCTGTGACGGTGATGTGGTTAGGTACCGCCATAACGAGAAATTGCTCAATCGGTTGGGTTAGTGTAAGTTAAGTTTGGTTTGAATGCTATCATCCAGAACTCAGAGAGAGCACATCCATACCTCACATTTTCCATCCTCAGAAGCCATTTTTTGAACCCATGTCAATGGTGATCCAAAGTGACTCATCTGATGTTTAGCGTCGAGAGAATATGGGCAAATTTAATGAATTTTAGCCATACCCATTCCTTACCCATCAAAAGATGGGGTGCAGTGGTGGTTATTATGCTTTGCACAAAATCTATTGCAGCAGCGTAAGTTTACTGGAAACACGAGGGCTGCATCTTTTGAATAACTCGCAGGGAGCATAAGCAATATATGTGGATAAGAACACAAACACGAGTAGTAGATTGCTACAAGAAACGACACCAGGTAGGCAAAAGAAACCCTCAAGGGGGAACTTTTATACTAGGTATGCAGACTTAAGCTTCACTGGGGATGATGAGCGTTAAGTAGAGGAGACAAGACACATTATGCCATGTATTTTTTTCCTTTTAAATAAAGCGAAAACTAACGAGGAAATTTCCCCAAATGCTATTCACTAAAGATATTCGTAAGGTAGCCAAAAGAAGAGACTACTCGAGGCGCTATGGACAGTGCGCAACTCTCCGGAAAACGAAGAATTCTCATTGGATTACTCAATATGGGTGTTGTAATTCAATCACCAAAGGTATTTTGAATATTTAAAAAATAAATGAAGCGAAAACCAACGAAGGCATCCGATAGTAAGTTTGTAAGGAGAGATCTCCAATGAAAGTGGTGAAAATGTGTGGAAGAAATACAGGCGCGCAGATTCTCCTCTCGGTATTGAGGTATGTAGGGCACTTAATCCTCTACAGGATTCAAATTAACGAACAGATTTAAATGGCGATTCATTGCCCCTTTGTGCTAGTTCGTATCTCCGGGTCGGTAGGTTTTAAGGGGCCATATCCCATAGCCCCTCGAAGTCTTTAGCTCGCAAGAAAACCCTGAGTCGTTCAGGAGAATTGCGTGCCCATACGGTCTTTAACGTCCCAGTTAACCTTTTTTCGGCATTTCTACCGTCCCCATCCCATACCGCACCAGAGGGCACGGTTCTGAGACTCCAGAGTCATGCACCTGGGTGAATTTTACAGATTCTTAAACCTGAGTACCTCCAACAAACTGAAGATCTATTACGCATGTATTCGCTCAAAACTCCTGTATTCCTCGGTCCCTATAAACGCGAGTCCCGAGACCCAAGCCATTAAGCTGCAAAAGGTTCAAAATAAGGCTGTCTTAATTATAACGAGAACCCGAAGGAGAGAGAGGAAATGACAAAGTCAGGGCCATGATGAACTGGGGTTGACCTCCATAAACGGGAAGCTCCAACGTAGAGTTAATAAGATCTGGGACACTGTACACCGGCGCCTCCCTCCCGAGTTTGTGCTCGAGCACATAGACTTTAATGACGTAAGACACGCTAAATCTTTTAGAAGCTGCACATTACTCATTGACAATGGCGTAGACCCAATGTTCACTTAGATTTTTACAATACCCAACCAACACATTGCCAAACACAACCCCCTTTCACTTAATTAGTCAAGTGCTAATTTCCCCCAAATTTTAGCGCGATTAACTCGCCAAAGTTTTTTAAGAAATAAACCCACAAACAAAATACCCCCCAATTTTTTAAAAATAAACCAAAAAACAAAATAACCCCCCCCCCAAAAAAAAAAATCTCCAACAAGCAGTAGAGACTAAAAATCCCCTCTACTATAAAGGCTTGAATGCCCCTCTCTCTCTCTCTCTCGAGAGAGAGAGAGAGAGAGAAAACGCAAAGAAAACCATGGATACCCTATCACCAGAGACCTGGCTTTCATTCTACTTTTCATTTTCGCTTTCCTATTATTTTTCCCCAATTTTCCCCACTATTTCTGCTACTAAAATCCTTTGCTTCTATATTCCTCAATTTATATGTCCAAGGTCCGTAGAACCTACCAATACCAATAACTAAAAAAAAAGAACCCGCCCTTGGAAAGAGAAGTCCGGCATCTTAACCAATGGTTTTCTTCCTTTTAAAAGAACCCCTACATCCCGACGACGACACTAGGGGAGAAGCTACCACCAAGACCCCCCCCCCTCTTCACACACACACACCAAAAAGAACCAAGCTTTGAATAGAAAAGTTGGACCATTAAAACCCCTATCCTCTGCCCCAATAAGCGTGGCCGGATTCTGAATCGCTACCGCTATTTTAGGCTCTAAACAACCACGGATAGACACACGAAGTCGTGTACGGAGAGAGGGGGGGTGGGACGTACGAAGGTGCACACGCGAAAGGAGAGCTGCCGGCTGTTGTCATGTCCGGTATCGATAGGTGGGTGGGATTGATAATCGGAAAGCAATATTCCGAGACCCCCTCGGGGTAGGGGCTAAACAAGGATGTTCCCCTCTATTATTTAAACCTCCGGCTTGCTCCCAGACACGCGCGCACACTTTCCCTCGTAGGCTTAGAGCTACACACGTACCTCAGGTAGGCCTCATTCTTACACGTCTCTTTAAATACCTTACCCTCCCCAGGTAAATGAATCTGGTTAACTTGTGAAACGGGAATGAGACCGGATTTCTCAAAACGGGCTTAACGCCATCTTTCCCTTTAAGGATCTATGCAGGCATGACCAAGAATAAGGGGAGATCAGACTGAAGAAAACTGAAATGGGAGAGGAGAGGGGGGCTGAGGAAGAGAGAGAGACCCTTGAAGAGGTTAGACGCACGAGGCGGTGTACTCGACGCATATTCCTTCATTAATGCTCGCAGGATGTCAAAAAATGTTATTGTCATTCGTAATCATTTTCATATTTGTTCTTCGCCTACGAAGAACCATTATAAGACTGGATGAATTTCCAAGGTCCTGTTTGCTAGAGCAATGGAAACATCGCACTGAGGGACGTTTTGGTTATGTAAATTTAGATATTACTAAATAGATATTTGTTATTATCTAAATTTAGGCAATGCTAATTAGTTATTTGGTATAATTATCTAAATTTAGGCGATGTAAACACTAAACCAGTTATTGGGTAAAATTATCTAAATTTTAGATAAATTAAAGACATCTTTCGATGGATAATTTTATACCCGACGCAACCTAAAATAAAAAGATATTAAATACAGGATTGAAAACTTTTGTACTGCCTGTATGTCAGTGATTTATCCGAATGCAAACATTATTAATGTTTTTATTTGATTATTGTAAAAATAAGTTTGAAAATTTGTTTATGTTCGAAGGAACGAATGTATGTATGATTATCTAAATTTAAGCAATGCTAAATTGGGACCTTGTAAAGATCGGTAACCCCAATGTACCCATGTAAAGGATTCGCTACCTCACATATTAGCTTGTAAAGACCCGCAACCCCTTAACTATGCTTAATAAAATCTTAAAATATTTACGATCAATCAATCAAGGATAGTCAAAGAAGATAAATACATTTTTATTAATAACATTTCCAGGTTAAAAAAAAAGCGAACATGTAACAATAAAACGATAAATTATATTATATTATAACCTACATTCTTGAAGATATGAATTTTAAAAAATCCCTTTTGCAACCTTGCATGATCTTGATAGCTGATTTATGACTTCCCCAATAGCTTTCATTCAATTGATTGTGTATGCAGACCTGTTTGTGAGTCCACAAAACAAACATAATGGTTGACCGAGGTCTCGTTGAATATTTGAGTATGCTTCCCACTGTTCCAGGCCTGACCACTTTTTTCATTATGGGTAAGAGGGTCATGACACTACGAAATTTTACTATCTCCATATAACCTAAACAAGGCACTGCACTTGTATCCAAAGGACCGAATACCCATATAGGCTCATTTGGTACTTATCCTCTATGGTACTTAGGTTTATGGGAAAAAACATGATTCGTTAATTTGAACAGTCTTCGCCACGAAGCTTAACGGAATGTTTTTCGACGTAATTTGTGCATATTTCACGGAAAAAAATAAAAATGTCTACTACTCTTAGTTACTCTTGAAAGATTTAATCAATTTGCAGTCTGAGTAACACTTATATCTTTACCACAAATAGAATATTGCTTCTATCCATTTCTGAAGTGACGATGTTTTTTCTTGGGCAAATTAAAAAAAAACTTTTTTATTTTTTTGTCAGGCTATTGAAATCGCATCATATTGTATTATATATAATTTTTAACTAATTTAAAAATAGGGGGCTTTTCCCCCTATACCCTCCACTTAATCATGTGTGTGGGGGGGGGGGTAATCCCCCCACAATAAAAAATCTCGTACAATAACATTCGAAAGCCTAACCTTAAATTCGAATTCAAAAGGCGATTGCTAAATGTCGTTAGGCCTCTAATTTTTCTACCGCGTTCCTTGACTTTAAAAATATAAGCCTTACTCCTGAATGCTATTTAAATCAATCGTATTTTCTTTAAAATTCATTACTATGAAATTTCCATATCATATTTTCATTCAGAAAAAAAATCACTTCAAAATAGAATATGATGCGATTCCAATTAACACTGTGGCTCCCAAGATGGCGGCTAATCTATTTTTCGTCATAGCACCATAATTACAAATTTGCCTACATTAAGTAGTGAAATGTTATCTATATAGTGTATATCTACGATATACACAGAGGTGGGCACTGAATACATTTAAAGTATTTAAATATTAAATATATGAGGAAAATGTATTTAAATACTAAAATACATTTTGAAAATGTATCTAGTATTTAAATACTAAATACATTAAATATATTTAGATACATTTTTAAATACATTTCAAATACATTATATACATATAATGCCAATCGATAGGACCATTGGTATCACAACCGAAAAATATCCATTAAAATGAAATTGTATATTATAATTACTAATGTAGGATTTGATGACAATTGGACTTAGGTACTACAAAAAAAAATACAAAGTTCTATAGAATTAAATTTCAGTTAGTTATTTATATCATCATTATATTTAAGTAATATCAGTTGCCGAAATGTTTCGTCAGATAAAGAACTCCGTTTTGTAGATAAGTTCAATCCTTCTAAAGAGAAGAGCCGTTCCACAGGAACTGACGACGGAAGGGTGGTGTTGTATTTAATAAATAACTTTTTTATGTGTGGATATATATCTAAACTTTGAAGTTTTTTTTATTTGAATCCTGAAGGTAACTGAACATTTATAAATCTGCGCTTGATCGTGTTTGAGTGAGTTTTGTAAATCCAAAATAATCGTCACTGTCCGATACACCACCGGATGATTCAGCTTCGGGTTCCTCTGCTAAATTCTCAATTACTTGAATCATAATATTTTTAATAGAGTCTTAGAGGCTTGAACTGCCCCATGAAATACTGATATCTAACCAGCGGTGTTTGAAGAATGGATGGATTGTGGATGCAATAATGGCATCTGTAACGCTGGCTTCATTTGCCAAGGTCAAATAAGATTGGTAGTGCTTTCCAAAATTTCAGAGAACGCGACTGAAGGCTGTTCAGCTTTTTCTCCACAATGAGCAATGTAGGGAGCAATTCTCCATAAAAAAGTTTTTTTTCTCCCCGTAGGCGATCAATTGCCACTGCAATAGGAGCCAAAACTGAGACACCCGAAGAAATTCAATTTCGTGACTTTTGAACACTGGAAGTCAAGGGACGTCATGAGTTGATGTAATTTGTCCTTGTGTTTTAAAAGTAATGACAATTCATCAAAAAGAGAGTTCCACCTTGTAATGCAAGGCACATTTAATGAGCAGTTGATAAGTTTTGTTCCATAATGCTTCTTTGTTCGCAGCATGATTGATATTTTCAATGCCTGTTTTGCATCAGTTGTGGCGACGAGACTAAGTGTGTGTGAAGCACACCGCACATGCTTAGGTAGACTGAATTCAGCTACATGGGTCAGACGAAAGGTCTTCTTCCTGATCTAAGGCACTTCTCATTAAGAAACTATCTTCCAGCTCATGCTCACCCTGATCTTCTTCACCTACCTGGATTCCATATTCTGAATGTGTGGACACATTCGCAGTAGTGACTGCAAATTCCTTAAACGCTTTAACAAAATTAGAGCCGTTATCAGTGACGGTGCTCGTGATTTTCTGCAGGGGGATATCGTATTCACTGATGATATCCTCCATATGTTCAGCAATCCTGATGTAGTTATGTTCTCCTTTGAAGCGACAGCATGCCAATACTCCACTGTGCCGGACAAGAGCAGCTTCCTTAAGCTGGAAGAAAAATGAAATAACAGTCCAATGTTTGTCTCATAAATGTTTCCATAAATTTTACATATTTATATAATCGAGATAAATTCCACCAACAAATAGGTCTGCTTTCAGCCAAGAGCTGATAATACATTTTAAATTTCATATTTCATAAAGAGCAAAATCTTAACATACCCAATGAACTGTAACGCCCCCAAAACTACGGTGACGAGTTGACCAAATATCTGCAGTAAGACATAAGTAAGAGGTGCTGTTTAGTTTATTCTTCAGTCGAGCTCTTGTCACTTTCTCTTCTTCTATAAGATTTCGGCCTAGCGTCCGCCTTCAAATGATGTCAACTGAAGAATTTAGACCTGCGGTAGTGGAATGTGTGATTATTGGGAGTGAAATTGATTTTCACAGTGAAATGAGAATATATGGTATGCATATAAAATTTTATATATAAAATATAGCTATATGAATATCCTATATCTATATAGGACTGGTACATTAATTCATAAATATATTATTAGTCCTTCGCATTCAGAATTACATAGTAAAATATTGACTTTCAGTATTGTTAGGAATATATACATTATCAAGCTTTATTTCATACACTTTTGACTGGGGGGGGGGGCATGTTAGTTTTAACATAATGATATACAGCCTATTAAATAATATATCTATTGCTACTATAAAGAAATACATCGTCATAGGAATTCATCTAATAACTACATATTATAATCGATCAATAATTGTACTAATTATTCCTGAAAAAAATTTATTCAATAATATCTTCAAGTAAATGATAGCGCGCTTTAAGTATACATATATGTATGTGGATTCTCATGAAATTATTGCAATACCAGGCAATGGCTTCGCTACTAAGATTAAAATTTAAAATATAAAAAAAAGCAGCCATGGTTAAATTTTTATAAATTTTCCGAACTTTGTCAATTATAATAATTTTAAAAATGAACTCTAAACTACTCCCTCCCCCCCTTTCAAAAAATCTCGTTGCTAAAATATAATTTTATAGATAAAATAAAAAGTGTGCTGCTGCCTTACTTATATTTTAATAAATTTTCTGAACTTCACCAATTGTAATTCATTTTCTATTAAAACATTATAAAGCATTGGTTAATCCTATTTATTTTTTCTGAACTAAACTATTTTGTTTTTTAAAACTAAAGAAATTCTTAGAAATTACCTTGATAAAAATTAAAATATACTTAAGTCATAACCAAACTAAGATAAAATTATTATTCAAATGCTCAAAAAAATCCCCTTCTTAAATTATAGAGTTAGTGATGATGATGATTAATAATGATGATAATAAGCTCACCGGAGAAAAAAATTAGTCACTTGTAACCATAGTAAGGGCCCCGAGCACGCCACTTTGCTCCATATGTTCATACCATGGAATTCCCTGTGTAATGTTCTTTCTCAAATGGGTGGTGAAGCACCAGAATTGACGTTTTGTAGCAATTCCTGCCTAGAAGCAAATCGATTTGCAATTACAAGCCTGGAGATTCTACGACGGTCCCTGTCTGTCAACACCTTCTTCCGTCCGCATTCTGGCGATAGTTTTTCGCATTTTGGGAGTTCTGCCATTGCTTGTAAATCAGGATGACCGTACTCGTTGAAACACTCCCAAATTCCGCCACCAACTTCACATGATCTTTGGCACGGCCAAATGTAATTACACATTTTTTACATTCCATGACGTCGCTTTTCCGGCCCATTTTAAGTAGAGCTGATTTGCTATCTACAGCTCTTCACGCCGTCCGCAAGACAAATAAAGCCTAACTAATGTTTCGATGTAAACTAAGCTACGCCTCTCGGCTGCCTAAGGTTCATACACGCTTCAGATGTTAAATTATGTTTTTTCTCCCTAGGGGACTAATTTTCTGCTTGTTGAGCTTATTAACCTATGTTGTTTGGTTATGTCTTCCTTTATTTAATTTCGTTATATAACCTGTACTAATACTATAATTGTAAACAACATTTGTAACTCAGAACTCACCTTTAATTAATCTCACAAAAGCTGGTTGCTCCATGGTTGATAGGGGATGCACACCTTGTATGATAAAATCTGCAAACAGCTTATCAACAACAGATTGTTTGACCTTCTTGTTATCCCCCCCAAAACACGCCGGCAATGTCGTTATTTTAACACCGCTGCATGAAGGACCATCGTATAATACTGGGAATTTTTTTGTAATCTTTTCTTTGAGCTGTCACGTAGTTATCCGCTTTTTGCGCCAAAACAGGATGCTTTCTCTGTTGATAAATGTGCATGATCATATAATTTAAGGACATTTGTTTCACGTTGCCATAATTCACGTTAAATTCAATCAGCATATAGTATAAATAAAGGTGTTGCAAAACGAAGCAATAGGTTCGTGCATGGTAAACCTACGCTACTTAACATTATCATTAACATACCCAATGTAAATACTAAATATTTAATCTTGTCAGAGTAAAATATGACAACTTCCAGAAACGGTAACGTATTACGTAATACCTTTTATTCTATCCATGGGGGTCATTGAGGTTGGCCCCACAGCTTTTCAAGTGTCTTCCGAACCACTTACCCGCTGAAGAAAACATCAAAATTGAGAGACGCTTTCAACGGGCCATAACCATTCAGTGAGCCTAAAGAAGTCTTATCTAAGATAAACTCCGACCTAACCGATCAATTTCCAGAAAAATATAAAATTATATTTTAAAATATTGGGAATCAGTTGGTATCGAAACTTTAAATGATATCTGAATCGTAATTTTTTTTTTTATAAATATCCCACCACTAATTTAGATGATTCACATACCTAGACAATACACGCCAATATCGTGCTTAACTTTTTTATTCAATTATATTTTTTAATGTCGCTCCCGATATTAATTCTTCATTTGACTTTGACTTTGTTTAAGTGGGTGTGCATGTGAGGGGTGTGTGGAGAGATAGAGAAAATAGACAAGTGGAGAAGAGAGAAAGAAGTGTGGTAGAGGTGCAAAGAGATGCCTAGGGTCTGGTGATCAGACTTATCACTTTAATTTATTTTCTTGGATGCGTGAATTCATTGAGGTTGTATTCGGTTTTGTTAATAATTATAAAATTATAATTATTATGGCGTTCAAGCCCTTTGTCTTAGCAACTTTAGTTTTTTATGGTTTATGTTGTGCATTGCCTACTTTGTATATGTTTTAAATATATTTAAGTGCGTGCTTATTGTTTTGTTTTATTGTGTGTGTGTGTTTTAATAGTATTATTGTTTCTTCTTTCTTCTTTGGGTGTTTTCTTCTATTGAAGTTCTTGTCGTAATCGGGGGGTTTTTCTTGTCTTGGTAGGGTAGTCTTTTTCGGTAATTTTTCGAGTTTATTCATTTTGCTTAATTTTGATCTTATATTCACAGGTTTCTTTATCTCATTTTACGCATAGAACGGCACTTCGACTCCGCCAGCCACTCGGTTGGCGGAGCTGGGGAATCTGGGGCGACAATCAGCTCTTCGGTTCTGGTTAATCATCTGGGTGATTTCATCACTCAGTTTACGATTAACCAGATCCTGCATTTTCCGGGTCCGTTCTTCAATGACTTTGTTAATGGGAATAATCCCCGCCTCTCTGTGCAGGTCTTCTTGCCGTCTTCTTTCATGCCTGCGTGTACCCGTTATTAGGTACATGCATTTATTTTGCACTACTTGAAGACGCCTCTTTTGTGTTTTTGAGACACATGAGAGGGTGGAGGCGGGGTAAAGCAACGTAGATCTTACAAGGGCATTGTAGATCTTCTTCTTGTTGCTTTCACGTAGATTTCTGAAACTATATAGAGTTCTGACAGCGGCCGAGGCTCGAGAAATTCTTTCTTCGACGTGCTTTTTGTACCCGGTAGAGGTGATTTTCATACCGAGTACATTGCATTCGTTGGTGTAGGGGTATCGCGTATCCCCCACACGCACGTCTGCCCTTAAGGTGCGTCCGATGGGGACCACCTTGAATTTCTCTTGGTTTGTTCATATCTTCCACTGAGCCTCGTAGTTGTTAAGGTTCGCGATTTCCATCGCTGTCATGCGAGCTTGCCACGGCGCATTCCTCCATGGGGATACGATTATCTGGCTGAAATCATCGGCGTATTGAATATTGAGGGAATTGGGGTACACAGGGGCTGGGACGTCCGCGGTGTATATCGAGTAAAGGGTGGGGGACAGACACCCCCCCTGCGGGAGGCCCGCAGTGAGCGGAAACTTTGGTCCGTCCGTGCACCCTAGACTGACATATGCCGCTCTCTCCATGACATAGTCACAGAGTTCTTTCTAAGTTTTCACTTAGACCCAGCCGTAAGATCTTATACTGCATGCCCCGCTGCCACACCTTATCAAACGCCTTTGACACATCCCGACAAACGATATCCACATAACTCCTGTCCCGTTTGGCTTGGGAAAGCTTTTCCGTTATGACATTAATTGCCATTTCCGTACTTCGCTTCTTTCTAAACCCGAATTGGCAAGGGTTGTAGAGGGAGTTTTCTTCCAGGTGAGACACCAGTCTTCCGTTGAGGATCTTCTCAAAGAGTTTCCCGCCAAATTCCAGGAGTGAAATTGGGCGGTAGCTCTCTCTCAACATGGGGTCCTTTCCGTGCTTGGGCAAGAAGATCATTTTTGCCGTCTTGTAAGCATCTGGAAAGTACCCTGTATTCAGACATGCGTTAAAAATTCGTCTCATTCCTTCGATGATGTTGGCTGGTGCCTTTTCGAAGTTAAGCTTCGTAAGTCCCGATTGGCTTAGGGCTTTCTGTCGGAATGAGCGGAGTGCGCCAAGGATCTCTTCTTCGGTGATCTCGGCGTCTCCGTCACGCAGTCTATCCACCTGGTGATGAGGATGCGTTCGATGTATTTCCGTGTTAAGCTCGTCTACGATGTTGTTTTCGAACTCTATATCAAAATCTTCGTTTTCATCTTCCGATATGCTGAAGATTTTTTCCCAATAACGCCGGAATATCACTTCGATGATTTGAATTATATCAATATATTGTATGTGCGTTGTTTACTTTTGTGGTTTAGTTATAGAAATTGATATCTTGATATCTTGTTTATTTTCAACATGGCCTCGCAATTAACCAATCAAATGTCTATATTCCAATATATCATCATTGTAAAATAGCAAAAGATTTTCTTGGAAGAAAGTACGACATTTTTAATTAGTAATCGAGTGAAAAACGATTTTATCTCTACCTGGAGTTGTTTGAATACTAGTTTTAAAGCAAGTGAATTTTAAGGCCGTGAAAATATGACAGATAGGGTTGCTTTTGGCTAGTATGGAATGGACCGGAAAAATCGGCCACGGACAACTCGGTACTGATTAATAGTACGGGACCGAATTGTCATAGGCCAAGCATATTATGACTTCAGAGATGAACCAAGGAAAACCTTTTAAAAACACTAAAACCGCAGGGGAATTTCAGTAACTAAGAGGTCTTTTTAGGTAGTAAAAAAATCTGAAACTAGTCTTATATGTATATATGTTAAAACTGTTAAATGTGTTATTACCATTTTCTGTGAACTTTCGTGATTAAAAGCTCTGCACGAAATCTAGGGATTCTTAACACGCGCTAACGAGAAAAAGAGTAGCCGAGTGCTTTTCATCATCATTATCACTAACTCTATAATTTAAGAAGGGGATTGAGTATTTGATGAATAATAATTTCATCTTAGTTTGGTTATCACATGTTTTTTATCAAAATTATTTCAAATAATTCTTTTATAATATCAAAAAACAAAATGGTGAAGTTCAGAAATAAATATAAGTATCGAAATTTTGTGAATTTTTTAAAACCCAAAGAATTACAGGTGGTGAAATTCAGAAAATTTATTTTTATATATCTTCTTATAACTGTATTTTCGCAACGTGATATTTTGAAAGGAGGGAAATTTAGTTTAGAGTTCCTTTTTAAAATTATTATAATTGTCAAAGTTCGGAAAATTTATAAAAATTTAACTACGGTTGCTTTTTTTAGATTTTAAATTTTAATCTGAGTAGCGAAGCGCAAGCTTCCCCCGTAGCGGGGAGTGGCGAAGCCATTGCCGGGTGTATTTATTAACGAAGACTTGTATCTATATTTGGGCCTATTTAAAAGATCGCGTTTCATAATTAGCCTCTCTTCCTTCCTTCAGATAGCCCGATTTCTCCCCTACCTTGTCGCTTTTCATACAACCTCTCCCACAACTTTCTCTGGTCAGCCTCTAATTTCAAAGGGTAGAATGCTGACCTTCTTCTCAAGCCAACCACCCCGGATCGGGGCTGAGGGGGGAGGGGACATTGTCCCCTAACCCCTGAGCTCCGGTTCGGGATGGGGGTTTTTTAACAACCTGCTTCATCCCCACCCATACCTTCCTCACATCCCTTTTCCTCTCCTCTTCACAACCTATATTTTTTACGCCGTGTCCAAGGTGGAGCCGCCATGCCGATGGACTGCCAGGCCACCAGGCGGGAGGGGTGGTCCCGAATGGCGGCGCCTGGCTCTGCCGGGCTTGTAAGCACCTCTCGCAGTGCGGGCTACTGCGAGGGGTGATGAGCTATTGCGTCCCGTGGCAAAAATAGGGTCACCATGCCCATAGATGAACAACAAAAAAAAAAACCCAAACCCCTTTAACTCCCCCTTGCTCATCGACGGAGCCGCCCTTGGGCAGCTCCACCGAAAAAATGGAGGTCCCCCCCCCTGTGCTTGCACAGGGGACCCTCCATATTTCTCTAACCGGAGAGGAGGCTTACTCATCTCCTTCGCCTACGGGTGCAGGGGACTTCCCCTCACCCCCTTCTCTGGAGGTGCTTTCGGGCACCTCCCTTTTCCCAGCGGCAGTCCCATCTTTTCTTTTCAAGGGGACTGCCAAGAAAGCCAGCAGGCAGCCCTTAGCCAGCCGCTTCCCATCAAAGCGGCTCGGTAGGGCAAACCCCCTTAGGGGGGAGAGGGAAGCCAGGCCCCTTCGGTCGCTTCCCTCAAAAGACCTGCTGGCAAGAATTTTAAACCTTGCCGGGGTCAAGGCCTGTGCCTCCCCATACAAGACTGGCGACACTGCCAAGGGGACCTGCGATGTCCTGGGAGGGGATGGCCAATTGGAGGCCCCTCCTGTGATAGACATGGTCCTTGAGGAGACCCAGCCCCAGACGGTAGGGCCTTCCATGGGGGGGAATTCGGGCTCGGCGCCAAGCACCGAACCCGAATCCGCCCCTATGCAAGGTCCTCCTCAAATGGCTGAGGGCTCCGAGGCAGTAGAAGGAGGGGAGGGATCTCCTCCGACAGGTGCCCCTACGACAACCAGGACCTTCTCCATTTCGGAGAGGGACCTGGCTGAGGCTGGTCCATCTGGCCTGGGGACTTCTGCCGGCGGAGGTGAAAAGCGGGTTCATTCCCCGCCCTCCTCTCCGAAAAAGAAAAAGACTAAAAAGACCAAAAAGACTCAGGGTTCCTCATATCCGCGCGGGCTGCGGGGACGGATGGGTCTGCTGCCACTCTGGCAAGCGACCAAGCCAAGATCGGCACATCCGCCCCCTCTGCCCCCCCGGTTGCGGAGCCCCTGACAAAGAAGACTACTACCAAGAGTGCACAGGGCGGAGCCTCGATGACATCGGGGCCCCTGATTCAGAGGTTACCTGGCGTTTTCGAGCCCGCTGGCTTCAAACGCTTCCTCGTTATTCGCTCCACTGATGGCACCATGTTGTCCAAGGGCAACATGATCCATCAGCGGAGAGGATTAGCTAGTGCAATTGGTAGAGAGCCGAAGGTAACCCGTTTCTCGGACGGGAGCCTTCTGGCGAATGCGGCGAATCCCGCCGAGGCGGCCAGGATTAGTGCTCTTCGGACACTTCATGGCACCCCGGTGAGTGTGACGCCGCACTCTACCATGAACTTTGTGAAAGGAGTAGTTTATGCGAGGGAACTCGTTGACTACTCCATTGAAGACATCACCTTAGAGCTGGCCGACCATGGGGCGGTCAAGGTCGAACGTGTGATGAGAAAACAGGGAGGGGCCTCGAGACCCACCCATACACTCTTCGTCACGTTCGACTGTGACAAGCTCCCTGAGTCGGTGCGTGCCGGTTGGTACCGCTACCGCGTGAAGGCATTCGTGCCACTGCCGCGGCGGTGCTATTACTGTCACCGCTTCGGCCATACGAATCGCTCATGTAGACGTGCAAAGTCGGGGTCACCCGAAGTCTGTGTAAATTGCTCCAAGGTCGCACACGATAAGTCCAAATCGTGTGTGGCCAAGTGTGTCAATTGCGGAGAGCCGCACCCTGCTTCTTCGAAGCAATGTGGTGCATATCTCCTTGAGAAAGAAATCCTGGCCGTTCAGGCCCAGGATCGACTCTCATTCCGCGAGGCAAAGGACTTGGTCCTGGCGCGCCCGGCTCTGCCTGGGACGTCATATGCCTCAATAGTTAGGAAGGCACCCTCTGCTCCCGGCCCATCCAGGCCAACGAGCACGGTTGTTTCCGCGCCCATTCGGAGCCCTTCTGCGGGCTCTACCCAACCCGGGCGCTCCCCTGGTAAAGCTGGCGGCAAAAAGGGCTCATACCCTGCCCCGGCTAAAACCAGGGCTCCCCCCTCTTCCCCCAGCGTGACCGTTTCCCGTAAGGCGAAACGGCCACGCGCCTCCACCGAGTCGTTAGACTCACAGGAGGGAACACCCCTGAAGATGGTCGCTAGGCCATCTTCCGGGGTTCCTAAAGCTGTCCCCCGAAAGGAGGACAGCAACAAAGGAGCTTTGGCTCCTTCGCCCACGTCCCGAGGTGGAGCGAGTGGCTCGGAGACGGTGGTTCCTCGAAAAGAGGCCCCCCCGCCTCCGAAGCCGCAACGCCCGCCTAAGGTTTCGAGGCGGAGGGAGGAAAAGACTCGCATGGCGAGCCCAACCTCCCCCAATAAGTCCTCGAAGACGACAGCGCCTTCAGCGCTTTGTCCGGCCAACAGCGCCCGGGGTTCTGCCCCCGGGAAGCGTACGGCCATTCCCGTGAGGGTCTTCAATTGGAGGAGGGCCCCCGCGTCTCCTCCGAGCTAGGCCTGGAGGGCATATTCCTTCAATGGAATTGCCGTGGACTCCGGGCCAACTGGGAGGAGTTGCGGAGGCTCGTCTCGTCCCGTTCCCCGTTAGCTATTTTTTTGCAGGAGACCATGCTAGGTGCGTGCCCCCTCCCTGCCCTCCCGGGGTATAAGGGTCTTGCGACCCCACCACCTCGGGATGGCCGGGCTGGGGGATGCGCAGTTTACACCCGGCATGATGTCTCCGTTCTTCCTTTCTCTTTAGATACCTCCTTTCAGGCAGTGGCTGTGCAGCTGCACCTGGATAGGAGGTATATAATCATTTCTGCGTACATTCCACCGTCAGCTGACTTCGACGCGGGGGACTTCCGCGTCGAAGATCTGAACGGCAGGCATCCTCTCTGGGGAGATTACTCCATAAATCCCAGGGGACAAGTCCTTGCCGATCTGATCGAAGAGCTTGAGATGGGTGTCCTAAACGTGGATGAGTTTACGCATCACTGTCCGAGAACCGCTTCATTTTCTTGCCTTGACCTATCTTTGTGCTCTTCGGATGCACAGCCTGATTTTGATTGGGGGGTGGTCGATGACCTCCATGGTAGTGATCACTTTCCCATTCAAATATCATTTTCAGGGCAACTGCCGCCTGAGAGACCACCTCGGTGGTGCTTGGCGCGGGCGCGGTGGCCTGCATTTCAGGAAATGACTGAATTCTCTATCTCAGTCGAGGAGTTTAGGTCGGTAGATGATGCCGTTGAGTTCTTCTCTGGCAACCTCATCGCCGTGGGCCTGACTACTATTCCTAGGACGTCTGGCCGTTTTGCACGCCGACCACTCCCATGGTGGTCGGCCGAGTGTGAGACGGCCGTCAAACAGAAGCGTTATGCCTACATGCGCTATAAGCGCCGCCCGAACGATTTCACTGTCGCTGAATTTCGTCGGGCTAGGGCTAGGTTCCGGTATATTTCGAAGCACGCCCGCCGCTCTTCTTGGCGGGCATACGTGTCTTCACTTAACGGGAAGACCCCTTTAGCTGAGGTGTGGAAGCGAGTCAAAAGGATTCGGGGCAAGTTCTCGCAGGACCCCCCTCCCGTTCTCCAGGAGAATGGGACCGCAATCTCGGACCCCGCGTCCGTGGCGGAATCCTTAGCGACCGCTTTTTCCGCATTCTTAGCCGTGATGCTGCTCCGCCAGCATTCAATGCACGTCGTGATGTCGCGGAAGGCCGCCGGCTGGACTTTACCTCCAGAGGCGGAGAACCCTTCAACGACAAGTTTACTGTGAGTGAGTTGCGCTCCGCTCTCGCTTCGTGCGCGGACACCGCCCATGGTCCGGACGATGTCCCGTACGCCATGCTTCGACACCTGGGTGAGCGAGGCATGGCCTTTCTGTTAGATTTGTTCAACAGGATCTGGGTGGAAGGTCTTCTCCCAGACTCCTGGCGAATCGCTACTGTGCTCGCCTTTCGCAAGCCGGGGAGAGATCACTCTACTCCGACCGGTTTCCGCCCAATCTCTCTAACCTCTTGCGTGTGCAAGTTGATGGAGAAATTGGTAAATGTTAGATTAGCCTATTTCCTGGACAGCGGAGGCCATCTGTCTTCTGCACAGTGTGGCTTCCGTAAGTTCCACTCCACGTCGGATGCTCTGCTCCGACTGGAAAATGCCGTCTGCGAGGCTTTCCTTCGTAGACAGCACTACGCCACGGTGTTTTTTGATCTGGAGAAGGCCTATGATACCGCATGGCGATACGGTATCATGGAGACTCTCCACACGATGGGGGCGAGGGGACGCCTCCCAATGTTTATATCTGAATTTTTGCGAGATCGTCGATTCCGCGTACGGGTGGGGGGAGCCCTCTCCGGCCCAAAGGAGCAGGAAGAGGGTGTCCCGCAGGGAAGTGTCCTCAGTGTCACACTCTTTGCCCTGAGCATCAACGGCATCACCTCGGTGCTGCCGGAAGATGTTCTCGCTACGCTCTACGTGGACGACCTTTCGATCTCTTTTGGCGCGGCCCAGATGCCAACTCTGGAGCGCCGACTCCAACAGGCATTGAACCGCGTCTCGCTATGCCGAAGCGCACAGGTTTCGGTTTTCTTTTGCCAAGACTAAGGTGGTGCACTTCTGCCGCCACCCACGGCTTCACCCCGACCCAGATTTGTTTCTTAATGGGGTGCGCCTGGATGTGGTTGAGTCGCACCGTTTCCTTGGTCTTGTATTCGACCGACGCCTCACCTGGGAGGCTCACATTCGCAGCCTTAGGGTCTCTTGTACCCGCGCCATGGACATTCTCCGTTCCGTGACGTTCAGCGCTTGGGGCGCTGATAGGGCTACCGCCTTACTTTTTTATCGATCCTTTGTTCGCTCGAAGCTCGACTACGGATGCGAGTTTTATGCATCCGCAGCCGAGCGTTCATTGCGGAAGGTGGATTCGATCCACCACACCGGCCTTCGCCTTGCGACCGGTGCCTTCCGCACTTCCCCCATTGAGAGCCTGTTGGTCGATGCTGGGGAGATGCCACTCGCTCTGCGCCGCGTGCAGTGCATCACTCGCCTGTACGCGCGAGCCCGGCGCCTCCCTCAGTCGCCAACAGCTCTCACTGCATCCGCAGCTGATCTCGATGGTGCCTATGCCGCCGAGAGACGCCAGTCATACCCTAAGCCCTTTGGGTTTAGGGCCAGGAAACTCCTTCGAGAGGTAGATATAGCTCTCGGGCCGGTGGCGCCCCTGGTTCTGCCCAGGACGCCACCCTGGAGGGTACCACATTTGGCTATTTGTCGCCACGCCTCTGCTCCCAAAGCTTGTACTGCGCCGGGAGTATTGCGTTCGACCTTTTTGGAGCACACATCGGGTCACGCTGGTACCGTGCCAGTGTATACGGATGGCTCCAAGTCCCAAGAGGGGGTCGGCTTCCACGCCGTATCCCCTCTGTTTGAAGTCAGCGGGGCTCTACCAGGCGCTGCGTCTGTCTTCACGGCCGAGCTGGTGGCAATACACCACTCGGTACGGGAGATTACGCGACGTGCCCGGTTCGGAGACCGGATTGTGATTTATAGCGACTCACAAAGCGCCCTGAGTGCTCTCGGGGCATTGGAATCTCCGCATCCCCTGGTTCGCGAAATCCGTGACGCCACGGTTTTGGCGAGCCGGGCAGATGTCGAGATTATCTTCTGCTGGGTTCCTGGACATGTAGGAATTGCGGGGAATGAGGGCGCCAAAGAGTCCGCGAGGACTCTGCGACCGGACCAGCGTTTCGCTCTTCCTCACACTGACTACATGGCAGGAATACGGGCAGCTCTTCGGACTGCTTGGCAAAGAAGATGGGAGACGGTCGAGGGGAACTTAAAGTTGCGTGCCATTGCGCCGCGACTGTTCCCATGGACCTATCCCCCAATGCCGCGGCGGCTTCAGGTTGCTTTCTGTCGTCTTCGAATCGGACACACTCGTGTGACGCATCGTTACTTGGTGGAGCGCTCGCATGTGCCCTATTGTAACGACTGCGTCGTTCCCCAGACTGTTCGGCATATTCTTGTCGAATGTCCCAGTCTGGGTGATCTTCGCGCACGATACCTGTCTCGGTACCGGGATGGGCGGGGTCGCTACCGCCTGTCCCTTGTACTCGGGACGAGTGCGTGCACCATGACTGGTGGACTTATTGACTTTTTGGGGGAGGCCGGCCTTCTCCCCTTTATTTAAGGTTCCTTTTTTTTGTTATTGTTTTGTTTTAGGTTGCACTCTCCTGCACCGGGGTGAGGGGGACCTCCCCCCGCTGCCGGAGATTGCTTCGATTGTTAAGTTTTTTCAATTTATATTGATTGTTAAGTTTTCATATTTTAACTTTAAAGTAGCCTAGTTCTAGGCTGTCGTGTTTTTCGGCGACTTATGCCCAAGTGGGTAGTTGCCAGATGGGCTCTATAAAAAAAAAAAAAAAAAAAAAAATATCGCGTTTCATAACTTGATTTTATCTGCTTTCTGAACCCGCGGTCAGCTAAAAGTCGACGAGATTCACTCAAGCTTGACATAGGCCTAATGTCTCGTTTCTTTCGCCTATCTAAAGGAAAAGATAGCTCTAAAATTCTTGATTTCAAGTGTAGGCTTATATATCTGATCGGCTCGATGGGGAAGGTGTACTTCTGAGGGGTTAGGTTCTATTTGTAAAATGGCCGATTAATAATTAGGAATGCTGAGGTTTTGTGCTCTTTGAAGCTTTCGATGTTTGCGATAGGTGAAAGGAGGGAGCGAGGTAGTTTCTCGATGGAATAATTGGGGGGTGGGGGAGTTTTTCTCGATGGGCTGGATGATAGTTTTCTCAATCGCATGATTTTATGGTCGAGTTTACTATATTGAATAGTTTGAGGGCGAGTTAGTCGATAGGATAGTTTAGGTCCTGTGGCGTTCTCCTTTGAATCGTTTAGGGCGGCGGTTTTTCGATGGAATATTTTGAGTTTCTTTTTTTAATCCAATGGGCGGTTTTAGGGGGTTAATTTTCTCGGTCCGGGGGTTTTGGAGATGATTTTTTGGGGGTTTTCTCGATCAATTTGTTTTGGTTAGTGAGTTGGCGGATTCCCGTTTTTAACGTCGTTTATAATTAGTTAATTGCACCACCCACCTCCTTTCTCGCACGAAATCCCCCACCTGGATAATGAAATTGACAGATCAGAATGCCAAACCCGAGGGTAGAACCCTTCATGGCCCAAAGGAGAGCCATCCATTCCGCTTCAGGGGACTATGGATATGCAAACCCGTTCGGCAGGTTCCAGGACGGAAGAGTGATGTGTTGTATGTACGCATGCCTAGAACTCGTCGCATCGCTTGATTTGCGGTAACTCCCTACAAACGCCGAGGTTGTTTGTCTTCTCTGGGAATCGAACCCAGCCGTGAAAACTCAACGCCTTATCCACTCTGTAAACGAAACCTGTTATTTTTAATGTTTTGCCCTTCCGGCCCCAACACCCGCAGGTGGATCTGCGGCTATATATCCTGCACATATTTTCACTTCTTCCATTGTCGCCACGTTGCAGATTTTTGCAAACTGCAGCAGATGCCCTTGTTAGTTTTCGCGAAAATATTTCCTATATTCTAGTATGAGTGAAAATGCTCATTTTGGTTACATTATTTGTAATTTAAATTGACACATAGCCATAATTATTGAAAATGTCCTCTTTGGTCCCATCATTTTTAATTAAAATTGCCCCAGTCATTATCTTTGAACTAAAAATATTTTCATTTTAATAAAATTTTGCCCGAGGAAAAAATCTAAAGAACTTAGAAAATTCACGTTTCCGGTCCCATAGTCAGGTCGTGGTACAGGAGAACACAGATGAAGTAATAAATAAAAGAACCTACCCCCCCCCCCCCCGAAACCCTAATAAGATGAAGGGTACTGCTATCTCGTGCTTCATTAACTCTTAATGCCCGGGATAAGTGATTTGATGGGATTAACATTTCTATCGCCAACTGGTGTGGGAAAAGGATGTGACTCTGTGGAGAGAAGTGGGGGGTGGGGGTGCCAGCGGTGTTGATGCGCACCAACCACTGCGAAAACAGTGGAAGGTTGAAAGCATTAATATTGTATTTTGCGGGGTAAAATTTTAATGACTTTTCTTTATATTTGCAGGTAAATATTCGGCAATGGTGCAGAGGTTGCCTCCTTGGTGGTCGTGAGTAGGTTTTCTTCTTTTGAGGTTCATTCCCTTGAGTTCCAGTCCCTCTGAGGTTTGTTTTGATGGGGGAAATAAATACATTGCTAAAGGTTTTGTCATCGATCTCCACTCATATGAGTTTTATCATCGATCTGCTGTCATTATGATGCCTTTGATTTCTCTCTGGTGGACCTACTGATTAACGTGGAATCCGAACCACGGGGATCTAAAGCGTATGGCAGCCGCCAGAATGTCGACCCGAGTCTGACTCCATCCGGCTACTAACCACACCCCCTGTGCTTAACTTCGCTAAAATCTCAAGCGGTGTTTCCACTCGGCTAAGCTCTAGCCGTATTTTGATGGGGGGGTATTTTATAAAGTTAAGGGTGGGGATGAGGGACGGGGTTTCATGTATACACCCCATTTGTAGGGGTTGATATGTATAAACGGCAAGGAATTGAGGAGGTTTTGCTTGTATAAACGCGGCAGTCATAAGATGTGGATCGTAGGTGGGAGGGAGTCTTGTATAATCTGTATAGTGTGTACATGTGTACGCCCTATATGGTTTCACATGTATTATTTTAAAACTCGTTAGTGCAAAAATACCATAGGCATCTGGCAGTCGAGAGGTGTTCAAACTTTTAAAAAGGGCGGTTTTCTCACGTTTTGAGAAAAGATTGCTAATAGTCGCAACTCAGAGCAGTAATATGACGTTGTCTTGGCGCTCAAAAGAAATTATTGAATACGACAATTATTCAAAAAGTTCGTGGAAAGTAATAATGCGATTGCCCTCAAAACTTGTAACCTAATAAAATATACTTCTTGCTCGTACCTTCTACTATATTTACTACCACTCTAGCACTGTCTAGAAATTAACCACTCCGTGTGGAAATCTAATTTCGCGTAACATGTAAGTGAAATTTTCACTCTGCCTAACTGTATTTTTTTATTTAAGAAGCAGTCGACCAACGAGGACTTATTAAGCAGAAAGTTTGTAAAGAGTGAAGTTAATGGAAGTAGAGATGCTCGATCGCGTTTTTTAAAATATTTAAAACTCAAAATTACCCCGGCTGGTGTGGTGCTTATCGTGTCATTTACACACCATTCATTAAATGCTTATCTATTATGTAATAGAAAACTTATTTAATGTGAAATCATGTTTATCAAATATATATATATATATATTCTTTGGTGTTTTTTTTCGGCTCTTAGTAGATTTCGGCCCGAGTACGGTCATGGCCAAAGGTTTTGAGGCTATATTTTTTTCATGTAAGAAAATTAATACAACTAATCAAACTTATTTTGTTTTAATATGTTTGTAACATAATTCGATGGTGAAATATACACAATGTTAGAGCAAAAACCCTTTTTATTAATAAATACAGTCAATTGATGGGCACAGTTCTTCAAAACTGCTTCAATTCGTTTTGACATGCTAGACACAAAATTTGCGATGATGTCTTGACTGATATTACTCCATCTTTGTTCACTCAATACCCGCCATCTTTGTTCACTCAACACCTGCCATCTTTGTTCACTCAATACCCGTCATCTTTGTTCACTCAACACCCGCCATCTTTGTTCACTCAATACCCGTCATCTTTGTTCACTCAACACCGGCAATTGCCCACAATTGGATGGCTTCTGTTTATTAACCCTGTCCGACCCCAGCTTATCCTCTTCTCCTTCCTTCAAAACACTTGTGTTTCCTCCCTTTTCATACAACCTCTCCCACCACTTTCTTTGGTCAGCCTCTAATTTCAAAGGGTAGATGCTGACCTTCTCAGCCAACCGTCCCGGATCGGGGCTGAGGGGGGAGGGGCGAACGTTCCCTAACCCCTGAGCTCCGGTTCGGGATGTTTTTTTTTAAAAACCTGCTTCATCCACACCCATACGTTCCTCACATCTCCTTTTGTTCTCACTTCAGCATCTATCCTTGATTTTACGCCGTGCCCAAGGTGGAGCCACCATGCTAAAGGGCTGCCAGGTCACCAAGCAGGAGGAGGGGCTTTAAATGGCGGCACCTGGCTCTTCCAGGCCCGTAAGCATCCCTTGCAAAGCGGGCTACTGCGAGGGGTGATGTGCTATTGCATCCCGTAAAAAAAAGAGGGTCACCATGCCCAATGATGAGTATATCACAAAAATCCCATTAATTCCCCCTGTAACAACGACGGAGACGCCCTCGGGCAGCTCCACAGAAAAAATGGAGGTCCCCCCCCCCTGTGCTTGCGCAGGGGACCCTCCATATTTCTCTAACCGGAGAGGAGGCTTACTCCTCTCCTACGACTAAGGGTGTAGGGGACACCCCTCACTCCCTTCTCTGGAGGTGCTTTCGGGCACCTCCCTATTTCCAGCAGCAGTCCCTCCTTTTCTTTTTAAGGGGACTGCCAAGAAAGCCAGCAGGCAGGCCATTGCCGACCGCCCCTCGTGTAAGCGGCTCGGTAGGGCAAACCCCCTTAGGGGGGAGAGGGAAGCCAAGCCCCTTCGGTCGTTTCCCTCAAAAGACCTGCTGGCAAGAATACTAAACCTTGCCGGAGTTAAGGCCTGTGCCTCCCCACACATGACCGGTGACGCTGCCAACGGGACCTGCGATGTCCTGGGAGGGGATGGCTAACTGGAGGCCCCTCCTGAGATAGACATGGTCCTTGAGGCAACCCAGTTACAAACGGTAGGGCTTTCCATGGGAGAGATCCTAGATCGGGGCCAAGTACCGAACCAGAATCCGCTCCTATACAAGGTCCTCCTCAAACCGCTGGGGTCTCTGTTAGTGGGGGAGGTCTCCTCCAACCGGTGCCCCTGCGACCACCAGGACATTCTCCATTTCGGAGAAGGACCTGGCTGAGGCCGGTTCATCTGACCGGGGGTCTCCTACCCGCGGAGGGGAAAAGCGGGTTCATTCCCCGCCCTCTCCTAAAAAGAAAAAGACGAAAAAGACTCGGGGCTCATCTCCATCCGCGGGGGCTGCGGGGACGGATGGGTCTGCTGCCACTTTGGCAAGCGACCAAGCCAAGATCGGCACATCCGGACCCTCTGCCCCTGTCGGATGCCGAGCCCCTGACTATGACAAAGACCAAGAGTGCACAGGGCGGAGCCTCGATGACATCGGGGCCCCTCATTCAGAGGTTATCTGGAGTTTTCGAGCACGCTGGCTTCAAACGCTTCCTCGTTATTCGATGCACTAATGGCACCATGTTGGCCAAGGCCAACATGATCCATCAGAGGAGAAGATTAGCTAGTGCAATTCGTAGAGAGCCGAAGGTGACCCGTTTCTCGGACGGGAGCCTTCTGGCGAATGCGGCAAATCCCGCCGAGGCGGCCAAGATAAGTGCTCTTCAGACACTTGATGGCACCCCGGTGAGTGTGACGCCGCACTCTACCATGAACTTTGTGAAAAGAGTAGTTTATGCGAGGGAACTACTCCATTGAGGATATCACCTTAGATCTGGCCGACCATGGGGCAGTCAAGGTCGAACGTTTGATGAGAAAACAGGGAGGGGCCTCGAGACCCACCCCTACACTCTTTAGTCACGTTCGACTGTGACAAGCTCCCTGAGTCGGTGCGTGCCGGTTGGTACCTCTACCGCGTGAAGCCATTCGTGCCACTGCTGCGGCGGTGCTATTACTCTCACCGCTTCGGCCATACGAATCGTTCTTGTAGACGTGCAAAGTCGGGGTCACCCGAAGTTTGTGTAAATTGCTCCAAGGCCGCACACGATAAGTCTAAATCGTGTGTGGCCAAGTGTGTCAATTGCAGAGAGCCAGACCCCGCTTCTTCGAAGCAATGTGGTGCATATCTTCTTGAGCAAGATATCCTGGCCGTTCAGGCCCAGGATCGACTCTCATTCCGCGAGGCTAAGGACTTGGTCCTGGCGCGCCCGGCTCTGCCTGGGACGTCATATGCCTCCATAATTAGAAAGGCACCCTCTGCTCTTGGCCGATCCAGGTCAACGAGCACGGTTGTTTCTGTGCCCATTCGGAGCCCTTCTGCGGACTCTACTCAACCCGGGCGCTCCCCTGGTAAAGGTGGCTGCAAAAAGTGTTCATACCCAGCCTCGGCTAAAATCAGGGCTTCCCCCTCGTCCCCCAGCGTGACTGTTTCCCGTTAGGCGAAACGGCCACGCGCATCCACCGAGTCGTTAGACTCACAGGAGGCAACACCCCTGAAGTTGGTGTCCAGGCCATTTTCCGCAGTTCCTAAAGCTGTCTCCCGAAAGGAGGACAGCAAAAAAGGAGCTTCGGCTCCTTCGCCCACGCCTAGTGGTGGAGCGAGTGGCTTGGAGACGGTGGTTCCTCGAAAAGAGGGCCCCCCGCCTCCGAAGCCGCAACGCCCGCCTAACGTTTCGAGGCGGAGGGAGGAAAATACTCACATGGCGAGCCCAACCTTCCCCAATAAGTACTCGAAGCCGACAGCGCTTTGTCCGGCCAACAACGCCCGGGGTTCTGCCTCCGGGAAGCGTACGGCCATTTCCGTGAGGGTCTTTAGTTCGAGGAGGGCCTGGAGGGCATATTTCTTCAATGGATTTCCCGTGGACTCCGGGCCAACTGAGAGGAGCTACGGAGGCTTGTCTCGTCCCGTTCCCCGTTAGCTATCTTTCTGCAGGAGACCATGCTAGGCGCGTTCTCCCTGCCCGCTCTCCCGGGTTATAAGGGTCTTGCCTTGACCTATCTTTGTGCTCTTCGAATGCACAGCCTGATTTTGATTGCGGAGTGGTCGATGACCTCCATGGTAGTGATCACTTTCCCATTCAAATATCATTTTCAGGGCAACTGCCGCCTGAGAGACCACCTCGTTAGTGCTTGGCGCGGGCGCGGTGGCCTGCATTTCAGGAAATGACTGAATTTTCTATCTCATTCGAGGAGTTTAGGTCGGTAGATAAGGCCGTTGAGTTCTTCTCCGGCAACCTCATCGCCGTTGGCCTGGCTACTATTCCTAGGAGGTCTGGCCGGTTTGCTCGCCGACCACTCCCATGGTCGTCTGCCGAGTGTGAGACGGCCCTCAAACAGAAGCGTTTTGCCTACATGTGCTATAAGCGCCGCCCGAACGATTTCGCTGTCGGTGAGTTTCGTCGGGCTAGGGCTAGGTTCCGATATATTTCGAAGCACGCCTGCCGCTCTTCTTGGCGCGCATACGTGTCTTCACTTAACGGGAAGACCCCTTTAGCTGAGGTGTGGAAGCGAGTTAAAAGGATTCGGGGTAAGTTCTCGCAGGACCCCCCTCCAGTTCTCCAGGAGAATGGGACCGCAATCTGGGACCCCGCGTCCGTTGCGGAATCCTTAGCGACCGCTTTTTCCGCATTCTCTAGCCGTGATGCTGCTCCGCCAGCATTCAATGCACGTCGTGATGTCGCGGAAGGCCGCCGGCTGGACTTTACCTCCAGAGGCGGAGAATCCTTCAACGACAGGTTTACTGTGAGTGAGTTGCGCTCCACTCTCGCTTCGTGCGCGGACACCGCCCATGGTCCGGATGACGTCCCGTACGCCATGCTTCGACACCTGGGTGAGCGAGGCATGGCCTTTCTCTTATATTTGTTCAACAGGATCTGGATGGAGGGTCTTCTCCCAGACTCCTGGCGAATCGCTATTTGTCTCGCCTTTCGCAAACCGGGGAGAGATCACTCTACTCCGACCGGTTTCCGCCCAATCTCTCTAACCTTTTGCGTGTGCAAGTTGATGGAGAAATTGTTAAATGTTAGATTAGCCTTTTTCCATGTCGGATGCTCTGCTCCGACTGGAAACTGCCGTCTGCAAGGCTTTCCTTCGTAGACAGCACCTCGCGACGCTGGCTTTCGATCTGGCGAAGGCCTATGATACCGCATGGCGATACAGTATCATGGAGACTCTGTACACGATGGGGGCGAGGGGACGCCTCCCAATGTTTATATTTGAAATTTTGAGAGATCGTCGATTCCGTGTACGGGTGGGGGGAGCCCTCTCCGGCCCAAAGGAGCAGGAAGATGGTGTCCCGCAGGGAAGTTTCCTCAGTGTCACACTCTTTGCCCTGAGCATCAACGTTATCACCTCGGTGCTGCCGGAAGATGTTCTCGCTACGCTCTACGTGGACGACCTTTCGATCTCTTTTGGAGCGGCTCAGATGCCAACTCTGGAGCGTCGACTCAAACAGATATTGAATCGCGTCTCTCGCTATGCCGAAGCGCACAGGTTTCGGTTTCTTTGGCCAAAACTAAAGTGATGCACTTCTGCCGCTATCCACGGCTCCACCCTGACTCAGATTTGTTTCTTAATGGGGTGCGCCTGGAAGTGGTTGAATCGCACCGTTTCCTTGGTCTTGTATTCGACCGACGCCACACCTGGGAGGTTTATATTCGTAGCCTTAGGGTCTCTTGTACCCGCGCCATTGATATTCTCCGTTCCGTGACGTTTATCGCTTGGGACGCTGATAGGGCTACTGCCCTACTTTTTTATCGATCCTTTGTTCGTTCGAAACTCGACTACGGATGTGTTTTATGCATTCGCAGCCGAGCGTTTATTGCGGAAGATGGATTCGATCCACCACACGGGCCTTCGCCTTGCGACCGGTGCCTTCCGCACTTCCCCCCGTAAGGGGCGCGGCGATTTGCCATCTTGGCCGCCGTGCTGACGGGACTCAGCACCCCGTCCGGCCCCAGCTTAGCCTCTCTTCCTTCCTTCAAAACACTTGTTTCCTCTCTTTTCACACAACCTCTCCCAGAACTTTCTCTGGTCAGCTTCTAATTTCACAGGGTAGATGCTGACTTTCCTTTCAGCCAACCGTCCCGCATCGGGGCTGAGGGGGTGGGGGACAATGTTCCCTAACCCCTGAGCTCCGGTCTAGGGTGGCTGGTTTTTAACTACCTGCTTCATCCCCACCCATACCTTCCTCACATCCCTTTTCCTCTCCTCTTCACAATCTATTAATTTTTACGCCGTGTCTAAGGTGGAGCCGCCATGCCGATGGACTGCCAGGCCACCAGGCGGGAGGGGTGGTCCCAAATGGCGGCGCCTGGCTCTGCCGGGCTTGTAAGCACCTCTCGCAGTGCGGGCTACTGCGAGAGGTGTGCGCGATTGCATCCCGTGTTTAAAAAAGGGTCACCATGCCCAATGATGATTAAAAAACAAAACAAACCCAACCCTCAACTTCCCCTGTTACATCGACGGAGCCGCCCTTGGGCAGCTCCAGCAAAAAAATGGAGGCCCCCATCCTGTGCTTGCACAGGGGACCCTCCATATTTCTCTAACCGGAGAGGAGGCTTACTCCTCTCCTTCGCCTACGGGTGCAGGGGACTCCCCCTCACCCCCTTCTCTGGAGGTGCTTTCAGGCACCTCCCTATCTCCAGCGGCAGTCCCTCCTTTGCTTTCTAAGGGGACTGCCAAGAAAGCCAGCAGGCAGCCCATTGCCGACCGCCCCTCGTGCAAGCGGCTCGGTAGGGCAAACCCCCTTAGGGGGGAGAGGGAAGCCAGGCCCCTTCGGTCGCTTCCCTCAAAAGACCTGCTGGCAAGAATTTTAAACCTTGCTGGGGTCAAGGCCTGTGCCTCCCCACACCACCTGACTAGTGACAATACTGCCAAGGGGACCTGCTTTGTCCTGGGAGGGGATGGCCAACTGGAGGCCCCTCCTGTGATAGACATGGTCCTTGAGGAGACCCAGCCTCAGACGGTAGGACCTTCCATGGGGGGGAATTCGGGCTCGGCGCCAAGCACCGAACCCGAATCCGCCCCTATGCAAGGTCCTCCTCAAATGGCTGAGGGCTCCGAGGCAGTAAAAGGAGGGGAGGGATCTCCTCCGACAGGTGCCCCTACGTCAACCAGGACCTTCTCCATTTCGGAGAGGGACCTGGCTGAGGCTGGTCCATCTGGCCTGGGGACTTCTGCCGGCGGAGGTGAAAAGCGGGTTCATTCCCCGCCCTCCTCTCCGAAAAAGAAAAAGAAAAAGACTAAAAAGACAAAAAAGACTCGGGGCTCCTCTCCATCCGCGGGGGCTGCGGGGACGGATGGGTCTGCTGCCACTCTGGCAAGCGACCAAGCCAAGATCGGCACATCCGCCCCCTCTGCTCCCCCGGTTGCGGAGCCCCTGACAAAGAAGACTAATACCAAGAGTGCACAGGGCGGAGCCTCGATGACATCGGGGCCCCTGATTCAGAGGTTACCTGGCGTTTTCGAGCCCGCTGGCTTCAAACGCTTCCTCGTTATTCGCTCCACTGATGGCACCATGTTGTCCAAGGGCAACATGATCCATCAGAGGAGAGGATTAGCTAGTGCAATTGGTAGAGAGCCGAAGGTGACCCGTTTCTCGGACGGCATCTTTCTGGCGAATGCGGCCAATCCCGCCGAGGCGGCCAAGATAAATGCTCTTCGGACACTACATGGCACCCCGGTGAGTGTGACGCCGCACTCTACCATGAACTTTGTGAAAGGAGTAGTTTATGCGAGGGAACTCGTTGACTACTCCATTGAGGACATCACCCTAGAGCTGTCCGACAATGGGGCGGTCAAGGTCGAACGTGTGATGAGAAAACAGGGAGGGGCTTCGAGACCCACCCCTACACTCTTAGTCACGTTCGAAAGGGACAAGCTCCCTGAGAAGGTGCGTGCCGGTTGGTACCGCTACCGCGTGAAGGCATTCGTGCCACTGCCGCGGCGGTGCTATTACTGTCACCGCTTCGGCCATACGAATCGCTCATGTAGACGTGCAAAGTCGGGGTCACCCGAAGTCTGTGTAAATTTCTCCAAGGTCGCACACGATAAGTCCAAATCGTGTGTGGCCAAGTGTGTCAATTGCGGAGAGCCGCACCCTGCTTCTTCGAAGCAATGTGGTGCATATCTCCTGGAGAAAGAAATCCTGGCCGTTCAGGCTAAGGACTTGGTCCTGGCGCGCCCAGCTCTGCCTGGGACGTCATATGCCTCAGTAGTTCGAAAGGCACCCTCTGCTCCTGGCCCATCCAGGCCAACGAGCACGGTTGTTTCCGCGCCCATTCGGAGCCCTTCTGCGGGCTCTACCCAACCCGGGCGCTCCCCTGGTAAAGCTGGCGGCAATACGGGTTCATACCCAGCCCCGGCTAAAACCAGGGCTCCCCCCTTTTCCCCCAGCGTGACCGTTTCTCGCAAGGCGAAACGGCCACGCGCCTCCACCGAGTCGTTAGACTCACAGGAGGCAACACCCCTGAAGATGGTCGCTAGGCCATTTTCAGGGGTTCCTAAAGCTGTCCCCCGAAAGGAGGACATCAACAAAGGAGCTTCGGCTCCTTCGCCCACGCCGCGAGGTGGAGCGAGTGGCTCGGAGACGGTGGTTCCTCGAAAAGAGGGCCCACCGCCTCCGAAGCCGCAGCGCCCGCCTAAGGTTTCGAGGCGGAGGGAGGAAAAGACTCGCATGGCGAGCCCAACCTCCCCCAATAAGTCTTCGAAGGCGACATCGCTTCCAGCACTTTGTCCGGCCAACAGCGCCCGGGGTTCTGCCCCCGGAAGCGTACGGCCATTCCCGTGAGGGTCTTCAATTCGAGGAGGGCCCCCGCGTCTCCTCCGAGCTAGGCCTGGAGGGCCTATTCCTTCAATGGAATTGCCGTGGACTCCGGGCCAACTGGGAGGAGCTGTGGAGGCTCGCCTCGTCCCCTTCCCCGTTAGCTATTTTTTTGCAGGAGACCATGCTAGGCGCGTGCCCCCTGCCTGCCCTCCCGGGGTATAAGGGTCTTGCGACCCCACCATCGCGGGATGGCCGGGCTGGGGGATGCGCGGTTTACACCCGGCATGATGTCTCCGTTCTTCCTTTCTCTTTAGATACCTCCTTTCAGGCAGTGGCTGTGCAGTTGCACCTGGATAGGAGGTATACTATCATTTCTGCGTACATTCCACCGTAAGCTGACTTCGACGCGGGGGACTTCCGCCGCGTCGTGGCACGGTTGCCGAGGCCCTATCTCTTGCTTGGAGATCTGAACGGCAGGCATCCTCTCTGGGGAGATTACTCCATAAATCCTAGGGGACAAGTCCTTGCCGATCTGATCGAAGAGCTTGAGATGGGTGTCCTAAACGTGGATGAGTTTACGCATCACTGTCCGAGAACCGCTTCATTTTCTTGCCTTGACCTATCTTTGTGCTCTTCGGATGCACAGCCTGATTTTGATTGGGTGGTGGTCGATGACCTCCATGGTAGTAATCACTTTCCCATTCAAATATCATTTTCAGGGCAACTGCCGCCTGAGAGACCACCTCGGTGGTGCTTGGCGCGGGCGCGGTGGCCTGCATTTCAGGAAATGACTGAATTTTCTATCTCAGTCGAGGAGTTTAGGTCGGTAGATAAGGCCGTTGAGTTCTTCTCCGGCAACCTCATCGCCGTGGGCCTGACTACTATTCCTAGGACGTCTGGCCGTTTTGCACGCCGACCACTCCCATGGTGGTCGGCCGAGTGTGAGACGGCCGTCAAACAGAAGCGTTATGCCTACATGCGCTATAAGCGCCGCCCGAACAATTTCACTGTCGCTGAATTTCGTCGGGCTAGGGCTAGATTCCGGTATATTTTGAAGCACGCCCGCCGCTCTTTTTGGCGGGCATACGTGTCTTCACTTAACGGGAAGACCCCTTTAGCTGAGGTGTGGAAGCGAGTCAAAAGGATTCGGGGCAAGTTCTCGCAGGACCCCCCTCCCGTTCTCCAGGAGAATGGGACCGCAATCTCGGACCCCGCGTCCGTTGCGGAATCCTTAGCGACCGCTTTTTCCGCATTCTCTAGCCGTGATGCTGCTTCGCCAGCATTTAATGCACGTCGTGATGTCGCAGAAGGCCGCCGGCTGGACTTTACCTCCAGAGGCCGAGAACCCTTCAACGACAAGTTTACTGTGAGTGAGTTGCGTTCCGCTCTCGCTTCGTGCGCGGACACCGCCCATGTTCCGGACGATGTCCCGTACGCCATGCTTCGACACCTGGGTGAGCGAGGCATGGCCTTTCTGTTAGATTTGTTCAACAGGATCTGGGTGGAAGGTCTTCTCCCAGACTCCTGGCGAATCGCTACTGTGCTCGCCTTTCGCAAGCCGGGGAGAGATCACTCTACTCCGACCGGTTTCCGCCCAATCTCTCTAACCTCTTGCGTGTGCAAGTTGATGGAGAAATTGGTAAATGTTAGATTAGCCTATTTCCTGGACAGCGGAGGCCATCTGTCTTCTGCACAGTGCGGCTTCCGTAAGTTCCACTCCACGTCGGATGCTCTGCTCCGACTGGAAAATGCCGTCTGCGAGGCTTTCCTTCGTAGACAGCACTACGCCACGGTGTTTTTTGATCTGGAGAAGGCCTATGATACCGCATGGCGATACGGTATCATGGAGACTCTCCACACGATGGGGGCGAGGGGACGCCTCCCAATTTTTATATCTGAATTTTTGCGAGATCGTAGATTCCGCGTACGGGTGGGGGGAGCCCTCTCCGGCCCAAAGGAGCAGGAAGAGGGTGTCCCGCAGGGAAGTGTCCTCAGTGTCACACTCTTTGCCCTGAGCATCAACGGCATCACCTCGGTGCTGCCGGAAGATGTTCTCGCTACGCTCTACGTGGACGACCTTTCGATCTCTTTTGGCGCGGCCCAGATGCCAACTCTGGAGCGTCGACTCCAACAGGCATTGAACCGCGTCTCTCACTATGCCGAAGCGCACAGGTTTCGGTTTTCTTTGGCCAAGACTAAGGTGGTGCACTTCTGCCGCCATCCACGGCTTCACCCCGACCCAGATTTGTTTCTTAATGGGGTGCGCCTGGATGTGGTTGAGTCGCACCGTTTCCTTGGTCTTGTATTCGACCGACGCCTCACCTGGGAGGCTCATATTCGCAGCCTTAGGGTCTCTTGTACCCGCGCCATGGACATTCTCCGTTCCGTGACGTTCAGCGCTTGGGGCGCTGATAGGGCTACCGCCTTACTTTTTTATCGATCCTTTGTTCGCTCGAAGCTCGACTACGGATGCGAGTTTTATGCATCCGCAGCCGAGCGTTTATTGCGGAAGGTGGATTCGATCCACCACACCGGCCTTCGCCTTGCGACCGGTGCCTTCCGCACTTCCCCCATTAAGAGCCTGTTGGTCGATGCTGGGGAGATGCCACTCGCTCTGCGCCGCGTGCAGTGCATCACTCGCCTGTACGCGCGAGCCCGGCGCCTCCCTCAGTCGCCAACAGCTCTCACTGCATCCGCAGCTGATCTCGATGGTGCCTATGCCGCCGAGAGACGCCAGTCATACCCTAAGCCCTTTGGGTTTAGGGCCAGGAAACTCCTTCGAGAAGTAGATATAGCTCTCGGGCCGGTGGCGCCCCTGGTTCTGCCCAGGACGCCACCCTGGAGGGTACCACATTTGGCTATTTGTCGCCACGCCTCTGCTCCCAAAGCTTGTACTGCGCCGGGAGTATTGCGTTCGACCTTTTTGGAGCACACATCGTGTCACGCTGGTACCGTGCCAGTGTATACGGATGGCTCCAAGTCCCAAGAGGGGGTCGGCTTCCACGCCGTATCCCCTCTGTTTGAAGTCAGCGGGGCTCTACCAGGCGCTGCGTCTGTCTTCACGGCCGAGCTGGTGGCAATACACCACTCGGTACGGGAGATTACGCGACGTGCCCGGTTCGGAGACCGGATTGTGATTTATAGCGACTCACAAAGCGCCCTGAGTGCTCTCGGGGCATTGGAATCTCCGCATCCCCTGGTTCGCGATATCCGTGACGCCACGGTTTTGGCGAGCCGGGCAGATGTCGAGATTATCTTCTGCTGGGTTCCTGGACATGTAGGAATTGCGGGGAATGAGGGCGCCAAAGAGTCCGCGAGGACTCTGCGACCGGACCAGCGTTTCGCTCTTAATCACACCGACTACATGGCAGGAATACGGGCAGCTCTTCGGACTGCTTGGCAAAGAAGATGGGAGACGGTCGAAGGGAACTTAAAGTTGCGTGCCATTGCGCCGCGACTGTTCCCATGGACCTATCCCCCAATGCCGCGGCGGCTTCAGGTTGCTTTCTGTCGTCTCCGAATCGGACACACTCGTGTGACGCATCGCTATCTGATGGAGCGCTCGCCTGCGCCCTATTGCAACGACTGCGTCGTCCCCCAGACTGTTCGGCACATTCTTGTCGAATGTCCCAGTCTGGGTGATCTTCGCGCACGACACCTGTCCCGGTACCGGGATGGGCGGGGTCGCTACCGCCTGTCCCTTGTTCTCGGGATGAGTGCGTGTACTTTGACTGGTGGACTTATTGACTTTTTGGGGGAGGCCGGCCTTCTCCCTTTTATTTAACGCGATTTAATTGTTGTTGTTTTTGTAATTGTTTTGTTATTGCTTTGTTATTGTTATTGTTATTCCTTTTTATTGTTTTCTGTTTAATTTTTTAAAGTAGCCTAAATTAGGCTGTTTGTTTACGGCAACTTATGCCTTAGTCGGCAGTCGCCAGATAGCCCCTTAATTAAAAAAAAAAAAAAAAAAATACTGTGAGTGAGTTGCGTTCCGCTCTCGCTTCGTGCGCGGATACCGCCCATGGTCCGGACGATGTCCCGTACGCCATGCTTCGACACCTGGGTGAGCGAGGCATGGCCTTTCTGTTAGATTTGTTCAACAGGATCTGGGTGGAAGGTCTTCTCCCAGACTCCTGGCGAATCGCTACTGTGCTCGCATTTCGCAAGCCGGGGAGAGATCACTCTACTCCGACCGGTTTCCGCCCAATCTCTCTAACCTCTTGCGTGTGCAAGTTGATGGAGAAATTGGTAAATGTTAGATTAGCCTATTTCCTGGACAGCGGAGGCCATCTGTATTCTGCACAGTGCGGCTTCCGTAAGTTCCACTCCACGTCGGATGCTCTGCTCCGACTGGAAAGTGTCGTCTGCGAGGCTTTCCTTCGTAGACAGCACTACGCCACGGTGTTTTTTGATCTGGAGAAGGCCTATGATACCGCATGGCGATACGGTATCATGGAGACTCTCCACACGATGGGGATGAGGGGACGCCTCCCAATGTTGATATCTGAATTTCTGCGAGATCGTCGATTCCGCGTACGGGTGGGGGGAGCGCCCTCCGGCCCAAAGGAGCAGGAAGAGGGTGTCCCGCAGGGAAGTGTCCTCAGTGTCACACTCTTTGCCCTGAGCATCAACGGCATCACCTCGGTGCTGCCGGAAGATGTTCTCGCTACGCTCTACGTGGACGACCTTTCGATCTCTTTTGGCGCGGCCCAGATGCCAACTCTGGAGCGTCGACTCCAACCGGCATTGAACCGCGTCTCTCGCTATGCCGAAGCGCACAGGTTTCGGTTTTCTTTGGCCAAGACTAAGGTGGTGCACTTCTGCCGCCATCCACGGCTTCACCCCGACCCAGATTTGTTTCTTAATGGGGTGCGCCTGGATGTTGTTGAGTCGCACCGTTTCCTTGGTCTTGTATTCGACCGACGCCTCACCTGGGAGGCTCATATTCGCAGCCTTAGGGTCTCTTGTACCCGCGCCATGGACATTCTCCGTTCCGTGACGTTCAGCGCTTGGGGCGCTGATAGGGCTACCGCCTTACTTTTTTATCGATCCTTTGTTCGCTCGAAGCTCGACTACGGATGCGAGTTTTATGCATCCGCAGCCGAGCGTTTATTGCGGAAGGTGGATTCGATCCACCACACCGGCCTTCGCCTTGCGACCGGTGCCTTCCGCACTTCCCCCATTGAGAGCCTGTTGGTCGATGCTGGGGAGATGCCACTCGCTCTGCGCCGCGTGCAGTGCATCACTCGCCTGTACGCGCGAGCCCGGCGCCTCCCTCAGTCGCCAACAGCTCTCACTGCATCCGCAGCTGATCTCGATGGTGCCTATGCCGCCGAGAGACGCCAGTCATACCCTAAGCCCTTTGGGTTTAGGGCCAGGAAACTCCTTCGAGAAGTAGATATAGCTCTCGGGCCGGTGGCGCCCCTGGTTCTGCCCAGGACGCCACCCTGGAGGGTACCACATTTGGCTATTTGTCGCCACGCCTCTGCTCCCAAAGCTTGTACTGCGCCGGGAGTATTGCGTTCGACCTTTTTGGAGCACACATCGTGTCACGCTGGTACCGTGCCAGTGTATACGGATGGCTCCAAGTCCCAAGAGGGGGTCGGCTTCCACGCCGTATCCCCTCTGTTTGAAGTCAGCGGGGCTCTACCAGGCGCTGCGTCTGTCTTCACGGCCGAGCTGGTGGCAATACACCACTCGGTACGGGAGATTACGCGACGTGCCCGGTTCGGAGACCGGATTGTGATTTATAGCGACTCACAAAGCGCCCTGAGTGCTCTCGGGGCATTGGAATCTCCGCATCCCCTGGTTCGCGAAATCCGTGACGCCACGGTTTTGGCGAGCCGGGCAGATGTCGAGATTATCTTCTGCTGGGTTCCTGGACATGTAGGAATTGCGGGGAATGAGCGCGCCGATGAGGGCGCCAAAGAGTCCGCGAGGACTCTGCGACCGGACCAGCGTTTCGCTCTTCCTCACACTGACTACATGGCAGGAATACGGGCAGCTCTTCGGACTGCTTGACAAAGAAGATGGGAGACGGTCGAGGGGAACTTAAAGTTGCGTGCCATTGCGCCGCGACTGTTCCTATGGACCTATCCCCCAATGCCGCGGCGGCTTCAGGTTGCTTTCTGTCGTCTTCGAATCGGACACACTCGTGTGACGCATCGCTACTTGATGGAGCGCTCGCCTGCGCCCTATTGCAACGACTGCGTCGTCCCCCAGACTGTTCAGCACATTCTTGTCGAATGTCCCAGTCTGGGTGATCTTCGCGCACGATACCTGTCCCGGTACCGGGATGGGCGGGGTCGCTACCGCCTGTCCCTTGTACCCGGGACGAGTGCGTGCACCATGACTAGTGGACTTATTGACTTTTTGGGGGAGGCTGGCCTTCTTCCTTTCATTTAACCCAGTTTAATTGTTGTTGCTGTTTTTGTTATTGCTTTTTTATTGTTATTGTTATCTCTTTTTATTGTTTCCTGTGTATTTTTTAAAGTAGCCTAGAACTAGGCTGTTTGTTTACGGCGACTAATGCCTAAGTCGGCAGTCGCCAGATAGCCCCTTAATTAAAAAAAAAAATTCCGCACTTCCCCCATTGACAGCCTGTTGGTCGATGCTGGGGAGATGCCACTCGCTCTCCGCCGCGTGCAGTGCACCACTCGCCTGTACGCGCAAGCCCGGTGCCTCCCATCAGTCGTCAACAGCTTTCACTGCATCCGCAGCTGATCTCGACGGTGCCCTTGCCGCCGAGAGACGCCAGTCATACCCTAAGCCCTTTGGGTTTAGGGACAGGAAACTCCTTCGAGAGCTAGATATATCTCTCGCGCCGGTGGCACCATTGGTTGTGCCCAGGACGCCACCCTGGAGGGTACCACATTTGGCTATTTGTCGCCACGCCTCTGCTCCCAAAGCTTATACGGCGCCGGGAGTATTGCGTTCGTCCATTTTTGAGCACACCTCGTGTCACGCTGGAACCGTGCCAGTGTATACGGATGGCTCTAAGTCCGTAGAGGGGGTCGGCTTCCGCGCCGTATCCCCTCTGTTTGAAGTCAGCGGGGCTCTAACAGGCGCTGCTTCTGTCTTCACGGCCGAGCTGGTGGCAATACACCACTCGGTACGGGAGATTACGCGACGTGCTCGGTTCGGAGACCGGATTGTGATCTATAGCGACTCACAAAGCGCCCTGTGTGCTCTCGGGGCATTGGAATCTCCGCATCCCCTGGTTCTCGAAATCCGTGACGCCACGGTTTTGGCAAGCCGGGCAGATGTCGAGATTACCTTCTGCTGGGTTTCCTGGACATGCAGGAATTTCGGGGAATGAGCGCGCCGATGAGGGCGCCAAAGAGTCCGCGAGGACTCTGCGACCGGACCAGCGTTTCGCTCTTCGTCACACCGACTACATGTCTGGAATACGGGCAGCTCTTCGGACTGCTTGGCAAAGAAGATGGGAGACGGTCGAAGGGAACTTAAAGTTTCGTGCTATTGCGCCGCGACTGTTCCCATCGACCTATCCCCCAATGCTGCGACGGCTTCAGGTCGCTTTCTGTCGTCTCCGAATCAGACATACCCGTGTGACGCATCGCTATTTGATGGAGCGCTCGCCGGCGCCCTATTGTTACCACTGCGTCGTCCCCCAGACTCTTCGGCACATTCTTGTCGAATGTCCCAGTCTGGGTGGTCTTCGCGCACGTTACCTGTCTCGGTACCAGGATAGGTGGGGTCGCTACCGCCTGTCCCTTGTACTCTGGACGAGTGCGTGCACTTTGACTGGTGGACTTGTTGAATTTTGGCGTGAGGCCGGTCTTCTCCCTATTATTTAACCAGGTTTTTTCTTTTGTTTTGTTGTTTTTTTCCCTTATAGGTTGCACGCTCCTGTCCTGGGGGGGACCTTCTCCCCAACGCAGGAGCTTGCTTACTAGTTTCCTTTTCTCTTTTTAATTTATAGTGTTGTTTGGGTGTTGGTTTTTTTTTGTATTATTGCATTAGATTTTAAAGTAGCCTAGTACTAACCAGTTTTTAATTGGCGACTAATGCCCAAGTAGGCATTCGCCAGATTAGCTCTTAAAAAAAATAAAATTCTGTTTATTAATCGCCAGTTTGATTATCGCTCCCAAATTCTCTATTGGATTCAAATCTGGCGAATTCCAACGTCAAGGTCCCAAATGTTCAATGTTATTTTCAGCCAAGTACTTTGTTATTGATTTTGCTTTGTGATAAAGTTGCGCTATCATACTGAAAAATAGTTATCACTCCCAAATTGGTCCGGAGTTGTGAAAAGGTGCTGATTCACGTTTTATTCTCATTTTGAGTTCATGGCAGTATTCATGTGGAAAATTGTCCGGATGCTTCACCGTGCGCACGACACGACTCGTGAAAGCGCTCCCCCTTTCTCCCCTAACGAGGGATATTCCAGAAGCTCCAAGCAAGAAGAAGGGGAGCTTCATTAAAAAATATCACTTTTCCCCATCTTCAACAGTTCAATCTTGGAGCCTATTCGTAAGGTTCTTGTTGAGATGAGGCTTCTTCGAAGCCCTTCTCGACTTAAAACGCCTTGCCGAAAAGTATCCGCCTCACTTGTGGTTCGCGCTGAATCCGTCACACCCGCTCTTTCCTATCGTGGGTAAGCTTGACACTGTAGGTCACCTGATCCTTGAGTTGGGAGCTTACCAGGAGACGATTTTGCCGTTCATTTGAAGCAATTAGGCGTCCAGAAGACTTCTTTACAAGAGTGTCACCATTCTTTTTAAAGTCCTTAATGATCCTTAAGATGGTCCTCCTTGATGTAATACCAATACCAACTAACCTTTTATTTCAGGCCAGTTTGGTGTGCAGAGCAACAATAGTTACACGCTTTTGTTGGAAAAGAACCATTTCTGGAATTGAAAAACATTAAAACATTTTCGCAAAAATATATTCCGAAATAGATTATAATTACAAATCATTCATTTATTCGGTATTTGACATTATTTTGCCTTTTCGATGGAATAGCAAACCTCCAGAGACTGCAACACCTCCTATAGGAACAGGACCAGAACGCGATTTTTAATTCAGCAAAGGAATGCAATTTTTTTTCTTATTTTTTTTTAAATACTGACATTTTAATAAACCTTGAATATTTAAATATTCGAACAATTAGGCCTATCACCTAAATTTTAAAAACGATAGAAAAAATATAATATATATATATATATATATATATATATATATATATATATATATATATATATATATATATATATTAGTCTCAAAACTTATGGCCATGATTGTAGTCCCTCCTACCCTCGTAACTCGTACGTGTGGATCCGCAAATATTCACTTTCTCTTACCTCAACACTCGGGGAAACTTTCCTAAAAAAATGCTGCACTCGTTGGTTTTAGTTTAAAAAATACTCTTCATTTAATAATATCAAGAGTTCATTTATTGTAGGCTTACAATATAATGGTTTCTTACATTTAAGTAGACTAGTTTGTTAAATCTTAAAGGGACTGGTTTCATTTTTAAAAGGCACTGGTTTCTTCAGTTATCGTTAGTTCGTATATTCTCATAACTCTTGATCCTGTTTCGAGTACGATCAAAAAGTTTCCATCCAGTTGCGCAGTCTCACGGTCCCGAGCGCCCCAAGTAGTCTCGTATTTTGACTAATCGGGGAGCTATAAACCGTTCCCATATTTTCACTTTTCATAACCTCAACATTTAAATAAAATCATCACAAGCTTTTTAGTGAAAATGCTTTCGTTAGTGTTTGCTTCTTGAACCTTACAAAATGACAAGTACTTCTTGAACCTTACAAACTGAATTGTGCTTCTTGATCCTTGCAACTGATTTCGAAATGCAAAGGCCGTCGTGTGTTGAAATTAGTTATAACTTTAGATCCCAAATTTTCAAGTCTTTATCATGTTATCTTGAAATTAGTAAATTCTCCTTCAGGATCTTTTTTTTTTAAATTATTTGGCGTCTCCGCTAGAAGAGATCCTGAAGAAAACATGTTGAGGAAATTAAAAATTTATATTAAGATTAAAAAATAAATCTAAAAAGGTTAGTAAGTTCCTTACCCATTTTCTTTGAAAATCGGGTTTTTATCCGATACTAAATACTTCTTTAATAATGAAGTCAATACTTCAGTATTCACCCCTTTGTTAATTATTTTTAAGAGGCTTTGTTCAAACCTAAACTCCCTCTGATTAGTTTTACTATAAATAGTGTATTTTAATGTTTAGTTCAGGGACAGGTCGATAATTATAATTACTACCGGTTTCTGTAACACGAAATAATTTTTTTTGTTATGATGAAAATGCTTCTAAGGTGAGATTAACTTTAATCCAAGCAGCGAAAAGTATTTCTAATATATTATTATTAAAAACGAGGGCATTTCTTGCCTGGAAGTTTAATACAAGTTTGTAAAGAAAGTTGTGAATTTAAGTGATGTGCAGCTGATAAGGGTAGGGGGCACATTTCTCGAGAAACCTACCCACATCCCGTAGGCAGAATAGGCCATGACACTTGGTTTTTTTTTAACCACAAACCTTAGGACTTCTTATATCGGCCTTGTTACACCCCAAACCCCTAAAACGAACTTATTTTCGAGAGTTTTTATGGGGTAAGTGGGGCAATAGATAAAATTGCCATGGTTGCACCACACAATGCTCCATCAGTTCTTTATGCCGGTTGGGCCCCTTCCAGGACATAACCGTATTTCCTTTTCTTCCCTTCGTTATCTCGCTTATTCTTGGGATCATTCGTCTTTGGTCTTATTCTCTGGCTTCACTTAACCACATTTGGATAGACCTTCCTGGAGGGGGGGGGAGTTGAATACTGCATGAATAAATGGATAAAGCCGCCGTTCTCCTCACCCGTGACGCTTGTCATCTGAGGCTCGCCTTCATTTATTTGGGTTGAGAAAAACGAAAACAATTTTAAATGAGACGTTTGAGTATGTACGTATTGTATGCGCGTGTACGGGATCACTTTTAGGAACACACTTCACACACAATTCAGGTTCATCTTTTGTTTTACTCGGCGAACATCTAATGTTTTTTTTTTCAAATTATGCGATTGCATCTGCAAAGTTAGCTTTTGCGCGGGTTTAAGGGGGTTGGGGTGGGGGTTACCTTTCCCACTTACAATTCGAGGTCCTCGGTTTCACAAATGAGAATGTTTTCATTAAAGTTGAAGAAGGCTGATGATGCGATAACCCCGCACTACGGCTCGATGATATATATATATATATATATATATATATATATATATATATATATATATATATATATATATATATATATATATAATGAAAATTAATGCAATATCGCAAGAAAAGATGAGGAATTAAACCACATTCTCCGAAGACAATTTAATTCAGAACAGTTTCGGTGTATCTCACACCCTTTTTCAACTGACACTGGATAGAAAATATTTGAAACTGCTTAACTACATAACACAGAGTCAGGTCTTGAAAGATCCCCTCTTTTTTCCCCCAATCCCCTACTTGTGGCTAGTCAGGGGGGGGGGTTAGGCCTAAACATATTGAAGGGCTGACATTTCGCTATTTTTATTTCCTTTCGTGTATTACAGGATTAAAAAAAAATTGACCCTCAGATAGATTTAAATTAGGAACTGATGATATCAAGCTCGATTCTACGATTCTTCTCTTAACATAGTTAGCCGATTTAAATACCATTTTACTTCCATTGAAATCGATCGAATGATTCAAATCTCTAACATGACAATATATTCCACTGCTTTGACTGCGCACTCTAATATCTCTTTTGTGTTCATACAATCTCTTGTCTAGATTTCTCCCCGTTTCCCCTATATAAACTTTGTGGCAATCGTTGCATGGTATTGCATATACTCCTATGTTATGATATTCTTTGGATTTCCTAGCCATCATCAATTGGTTTGAGGAATTATTATATTTAAAGAGGGGATCTTTCACGACCTGACTCTGTGTTATGTAGTTAAGCATTTTCAAATATTTTCTATCCAGTGTCAGTTGAAAAAGGGTGTGAGATACACCGAAACTGTTCTGAATTAAATTGTCTTCGGAGAATGTGGTTTAATTCCTCATATATATATATATATATATATATATATATATATATATATATATATATATATATATATATATATATATATATATATATATTAGAATACACAAATTAAAGCATTGATATTATATCGACAAAAGTGTTAGATTATCCAAAAAGTATCCAACACACCCACAGATTTAGTTTTAAAGCGATAATAAATAGTTCCAGAGTGGTTTACGTGACAGGAATGCTGTAGAACTTTCTAGAAAAATACTCTACTTCGTCCACGTGAAACAGCGGACCTCAGTCAGTGTCTGAGAGTTGCATGCCAACGAAGTCATCGTTTAACACTTTAATTCTAATATGGAGAAGACTTAAGAGTTGCCAAAAAGGAGCATAGAACTAATTGTTCAGTTACATAAAAGTGGTTTGGGCTATAGAAAAATTTCATCTATGCTAAAAATACCAATCTCAACCATTGGTGACACGATTCGCCGGTTCACGTCATATCAGTCCACTTCAATCTACCACGTTCAGGGCGTCCTATCTAAAATTCCAAACCCCGCGGCTAAACATATAGGGTCTCCCAAGATCATAGCGGAAAAAATGAAACACGTCTTTTTTCACTTGCTCGTGTTTTGCTTCTGTTCACACACGCATAAGAAGAGTTTCTGCGAAATTAGATGAAATTCGGAGAATATTTAGGGGTCGCGACAAACTGTACAATTTTTTAATATCCTTCAAAAACAAAGAAAAAAACTGAAAAGATCCCATCCCACATTTTTAGAAATAAACTTATAAGGAAACCAAAACAGACAGTTTTCATTGTTTTCATTCAGAAAGCCTTCCTTTTAAGGTCCTCCTTCTGTTCCCGCCCCACAAGTTTCCGATGACAGTGGACTAACTGCAGGAGATACTTCTGTGCGGCCTACTTTGTGGACCCCCTCCGCCGTACACAAATCTGCCAGGCGTCGGTTCAAAGAGATGTTCCTCGAGTGAGCGGTCGGGGTTGGGCTTCTTCTCGGGAGCATCCCGATCACGACATGTCTGCGGGTTTCAACCCACAGTCGTCCACAGCTCCCATGACCGTGTGGAGAATCTTACATGTAGGGCCTATCCTGCTTCCTATGATGTAGTAGAGGTCGTTGCCACTTGCCATCAGGGCAACGACTGAGCTATCAAAAATCTGAGATTTCTCCGCCACTACTCTAATTTGGTGATTGCCCCGTCCTGGCAGGCAGCTTACCTTCATACTGGTGCGAAGGTCGGCGCTAGCAGGGGTTGCAGACCCCGTGCTTGAGAATCACCAATAAGGTTTACCCTCGCACATTTGGCTGCAGAGGACAGTCTTCCCTTTCACAAGCGACTTGTCTGTTTCCTCTTTCTTCTCCATATTTCTCTTCATTTTTTCCTATCTTCTTTTGGCTTCTCTTCTTCTGTTTCTACTTTATCTTCTTCTTTCCCTTTCCCTTCTTTCTCTTCTTCTTTCCCTTTCCCTTCTTTCTCTTCTTCTTTCCCTTCTTCCTCTTTCTTTTCTTCATTTTGGCTCGTTGAGCCAGTCCCGCAGCAGCTGGCTCCAGTTCTGTCTCGGGGTCCTTCTCCTCGTGTTTGGTTTCTTCTACTTTTTCCCCAGCAATGATATTTTCCTTTTTTTCCTTCTTTTTCTTTGTTTCAGGTTCCTGCCCTTTATCAGGAATTTGACTCGGAGAAGGAGATTGCCCGTTTTCCTCACGGAGACTCTCCAACTCGTGCTCCAGTTGGCTTAACCTGGCTTCATACTTCCTTTTGAGTTCTGAGGCCTGGTTTGGGAAGCTTGCTTTGATCTCCTCCAGGCGCTTTGCAAAACCATCCTCCAACGTGCAAAGATCGCAGACACTCAACGGGGTCAGCTTACTGACACTCAAGCCAGCAAACTGCTCCGTGTCCAATTTGTTTTGCTTTTGTCATTTTCGCTTTGTGCCGTGATAATAACAAAATAATGAACAATGAAATTCTGTAATCTGGGACCAATGCAATAAGTAAAAAGAGGAGTTGTGAATTAATCCCGCACGTAGCCTCGTTCACCTATCTGACTTCAATTTTCGGCCAACATCAGAATCAACCACCTTTTTATGTCAGTTCACCGCCTCGTAAGGTCCTTCCTAGGACGTACAGCCCATGTAGTGCCGCAGCTCCCAACTAAGCAGCACAAGTGGTCCCATAAAGACCACTGATTTTTCGACCGGGGAACAAACAGGTTCAAGCTTCGCCAGCGGTCGTACTAGTTGCCGTCAAACGGCCAGATTTAAAGCAACTGCACCTAAGGGAAGAATAAAAAGAGACCGCTGCAAATGCCCACGGCCACCTCCGGGACTTTGCACTGGCTTGGCATCCAGCAAGGCTCAGAAGCTCTCTCACATTTTTTAATGGTGAAAATCTGTGTTTACGGGAACCATGTATGTACAAACCTCTAGAATAATATCTTCTCACGGGTGGCGAGGGGGGTGTGGAGCGCTGGTACTAAGAATTACCTAACGCAAAGGACCCTTGAATGAGGACTACGACGACCTGCATGGGTCACTATCCCAGGAAAGAGACCGAAGAAGAATGACACGAGAGGTGGAGCTTTCGCTACCTGGGTTCGATTCCCGATTTTTCAGAGAGCTGGCACCAATCAGACGCTGCGCTGTTTCTGAGGCATTGCGTGCAGTTAGCGGCTTCCGCATTAGTCACCACGCATACAACCACTAACACACCCGTTCCATTTCCTCGGACTGTGCAGAAGGGATTTTCATCTCTAAATTTTCCCCGACGCGAAATGGATGACTCTCCCTTGGGCCATGGAATGTTCTCTGATCGCTGAATGGTGACAAAAAGTACTACCTACTGCATTGTACCCTGCCTCAACGAGGATCGTCTCCTGTTGCCATCGATCTTGATAACGATCGCCATTCTGATCTCTATGTGAAGTTCATTATACCGTTGAAAATAATGAGAGAGAGAGACAGGGGGGGAGCGACATAGAAGAGAGAGAGAGAGAGAGAGAGAGAGAGAGAGAGAGAGAGAGAGAGAGAGAGGACACAAAAAATCCAGTCTCAAGAGTAAGAGTGGGGACAAAAATATCGGTCTGTAGGGAGCTAGTCTCAAGCTTGTACAAAGGCAGTCCTATCAATAAACAGATGGAGGGGGAAAAGGGGAGGGGGGATATTAGCCTCCTGCACACGGAAACTTTTGTGTCCGCGTTCGTTGTGAACCGAACCTAGGGCCGCAAGTCAGACGTAAATCTGTAATACCGGGTTGGGTGGGCGAACTGCCTGAGTTGTTATATTGGATCTCATTTGGCCTCTTACGGCAAATACTATCCCCACTCCCTCAGGAGACTACAATGTCAAATCTAGGTGCAAAATAGGGGTTCAATCCCCAACCAGTCACTTTAACGATCCATTGATCAGAGCAGTTTTCGATCGTGTTAGTGTCATTTTTGTGATTGTCCACACCACGTCTCCCTCTCTCTTCCTGGGGTAATGAGGGCAGGTAGGGACCCCGCTGTCTCCACAAATGTTCATCTTAACGCTAATGGAACCGAGAAGAATAGAATTCCGTTCAGATCCGAGAAGGTTGCCCCGTGAAGCCATGGCTCCCCTAGTGCGTTGCCAGCGAGTAGTTCCGATCATTGGGAATAAGCCGTATGTTATCTCTGTGAAACGGGGCCGCGATAAGCTCTGATCGTGCTATATCTCGTTCAGGGCTAGGGTGGTTGCTGGGAAAGGGGGTATTGTGGGCATAATCATTGTTGGGTATAATCGTAATCAAATTATCCCGTGGCTAGCTTTGAGATCGGGCAGTTTTGAAAGTACATCGCTTCATGAGCTCTTCATTTCGTTACGGAATCGCTGTTTATAATTCAAATCATTATTACATCTCTGGGAATAGTTTTGGGGTCGTCTATAAAGCGAGGCTATTGGGTCTTCAGACCAATTGGCTTTGTTGCGGACCGTCTCTGGCTTTGTAACGGCCTCGGCATGGTGCTACAGCCCTGAAGCTGGTCATGTAGCGCATTTCCCTAAGGCTCGTTATTTGGGAGATAACAACACCCTGTGAATTATTTTATTTATTCCTTAAATTCTGGGGCTAACCCGCCCCCCCTCCCGATGGGACCTCCCTTTTCTCGGGCCTAGATTTACCAAAGTGCTTCGTTCGGGTCACATCTCAATTTTATTAAACTTACTCGAATTTGCATATGGCTGGTTTATGTGGTGGTTGTGGTATGATCGTAGTGGTTTGTGTGTGTGCATGAAGAATTGAATCCAGTCCCATCTTCTACTTTATCCATACCTGCCTTGTTTACCCGTTTAAGGTCATGGCGACGACCATATATAGTATATTCAAATGATTCGGCAACCTTGCTGTACTGAAGCATTTTACCCCTGGGGAAGTGATGGAGGTAGTATATATATATATATATATATATATATATATATATATATATATATATATATATATATATATATATATATATATATATATATATATGGAAAAATATCCAAGACAAATTGGTGCGGTTAAGGTAATGGCATTATTAGACAACTGCTCTGCTTCAGGTCCAGCAAGTGATCCTATCCTCCTCAAACTGGAAAACTATACTTAAGGATGGCCCATCCTCCACCCCCTAAAAGCTGGTTTCAAAGCCACCCCTTTATATCGTCTTGCTTACCGTCACAGAAAACTGTTAATATTAATATATTAACAGCGTTGACTAGCCATAAACGCTCGAAAGATGGAAAAATATCTAAGACAAATTGGTGCGGTTAAGGTAATGGCATTCTTAGACAACTTCTCTGCTTCAGGTCCAGCGGGTGATCCTATCCAACTCAAACTGGAAGACTATACGTAAGGATGGCCCATCCTCCAGCACCCCAAAGCTGGTTTAAAAGTCACCCCTTTATATTGTCTTGCTCAGCGTCACAGAAAACTTATTATTAATATATTAACAGCATTGACTAGCCAAAAACGCTCGAAAGATGGAAAAATATCTAAGACAAATTGGTGCGGTTAAGGTAACAAGGAGTAACAAGGAAAATAAGTATCCTAGAAGACCTTACCGTCTATTCAATGAGGGTACCTTTGGACTAGCGGTCGAGCGGGCACATCCTCGTTCAATTGCCATACGTCCTCCCTAAACGACCACTTTTCAAGACTTTGTCTAGTCTTGTCTTGAACTCCCCGTAAGGGGCGCGGCGATTTGCCATCCTGGCCGCCGTGCTGACGGGACTCAGCACCCCGTCCGGCCCCAGCTTAGCCTCTCTTCCTTCCTTCAAAACACTTGTTTCCTCTCTTTTCATACAACCTCTCCCACAACTTTCTCTGGTCAGCCTCTAATTTCACAGGGTAGATGCTGACCTTCTCGGCCAACCGTCCTGGATCGGGGCTGAGGGGGGGGAGGGGACAATGTTCCCTAACCCCTGAGCTCCGGTCTAGGGTGGTTGGTTTTTAACAACCTGCTTCATCCCCAAATCCCTTTTCCTCTCGTCTTCAAAATCTATCTTTTTTTACGCCGTGTCTAAGGTGGAGCCGCCATGCCGATGGACTGCCAGGCCACCAGGCGGGAGGGGTGGTCCGAAATGGCGGCGCCTGGCTCCGCCAGGCCTGTAAGCACATCTTGCAGTGCGGGCAACTGCAAGAGGTGATGAGCTATTGCGTCCCGTAGCACAAATGGGGTCACCATGCCCAATGATGAAAATAAAAAAAAAAACCCAACCCCCAAATTCCCCAAGAACATCAACGGAGCCGCCCTCGGGCAGCTCCACCGGGAAAATGGAGGTCCCCCCCCTTGTGCTTGCGCAGGGGACCCTCCATACTTCTTTAACCGGAGAGGAAGCTTACTCCTCTCCTACGCCTACGGGTGTAGGGAACTCCCCCTCACCCCCTTCTCTGGAGGTGCTTTCGGGCACCTCCCTAATTCCAGCGGCAGTCCCTCCTTTGCTTTCTAAGGGGACTGCCAAGAAAGCCAGCAGGCAGCCGATTGCCGACCGCCCCTCGTGTAAGCGGCTCGGTAGGGCAAACCCCCTTAGGGGGGGAGAGGGAAGACAGGCTCTTCGGTCGCTTCCCTCGAAAGACCTGCTGGCAAGAATATTAAACCTTGCCGGGGTCAAGGCTTGTGCCTCTTCACAAAAGACTCATGACGCTGCCAAGGCGACCTGCGATGTCGTGGGAGGGGATGACCAACTGGAGGCCCATCCTGTGATAGACATGGTCATTGAGGAAAACCAGCCTCAGATGGTAGGGCCTTCCATGGGGGGGAATCCGGGCTCGGCGGCAAGCAACGAACCCGAATCCGCCCCTATGCAAGGTCCTCCTCAAATGGCTGGGGATTATCAGACAGTACAAGGAGGGGAGGGATCTCCTCCGGATGATGCCCCTGCGACCACCAGGACCTTCTCCATTTCGGAGAACGACCTGGCTGAGGGCGGTACATCTGGCCTAGGGGCTTCTACCGGCGGGGGTGAGAAGCGGGTTCATTCCCTGCCCTCCTCTCCAAAAAAGAAAAAGACCAAGACCAGGAAGACAAAGAAGACTCGGGGCTCCCCTCCATCCGCGTGGCTGCGGGGACGGATTGGTCTGCTTCCACTCTGGCATGCGACCAAGCCGAGATGGGCACATCCGGCCCCTCTGCCCCCCCCGGTTGCGGAGCCCCTGACTAAGACAAAGACCAAGAGTGCACAGGGCGGTGCCTCGATGACATCGGGGCCCCTGATTCAGAGGTTACCTGGCGTTTTCGAGCCCGCTGGCTTCAAACGCTTCCGCGTTATTCGCTCCACTGATGGCACCATGTTATCCAAGGGCAACATGATCCATCAGAGGAGAGGATTAGCTAGTGCAATTGGTAGAGAGCCGAAGGTGACCCGTTTCTCGGACGGGAGCCTTCTGGCGAATGCGGCGAATCCCGCCGAGGCGGCCAAGATAAGTGCTTTTCGGACACTTCATGGCACCCCGGTGAGTGTGGCTCCGCACTCTACCATGAACTTTGTGAAAGGAGTAGTTTATTCGAGGGAACTCGTTGACTACTTCATTGAGGAAATCACCCTAGAACTGGCCGACCATGGGGCGGTCAAGGTCGAACGTGTGATGAGAAAACAGGGAGGGGCCTCGAGACCCACCCCTACAATCTTCGTCACGTTCGACTGTGACAAGCTCCCTGAATCGGTGCGTGCCGGTTGGTACCGCTACCGCGTGAAGGCATTCGTGCCACTGCCGTGGCGGTGTTATTACTGTCACCGCTTTTAGCCATACGAATCGCTCATGTAGACGTGCAAAGTCGGGGTCACCCGAAGTCTGTGTAAATTGCTCCAAGGTCGCACACAATAAGTCCAAATCGTGTGTGGCCAAGTGTGTCAATTGCGGAGAGCCGCACCCTGCTTCTTCGAAGCAATGTGGTGCATATCTCCTGGAGAAAGAAATCCTGGCCGTTCAGGCCCAGGATCGACTCTCATTCCGCGAGGCTAAGGACTTGGTCCTGGCGCGCCCGGCTCTGCCCGGGACGTCATATGCCTCAATAGTTAGAAAGGCACCCTCTGCTCTTGGCCCATCCAGGCCAACGAGCACGGTTGTTTCCGCGCCCATTCGGAGTCCTTCTTCAGGCTCTACCTAACCTGGGCGCTTCCCTGGTAAAGGTGGCTGCAAAAAGGGTTCATACCCAGCCCCGGCTAAAGCAAGGGCTCCCCCCTCTTCCCCCAGCGGGACCGTTTCCCGTAAGGCGAAAAAGCCACGCGCCTCCACCGAGTATGTAGACTCACAGGAGGCAACAACCCTGAAGATGGTCGCTAGGCCATCTTCGGGGGTTCCTAAAGCTGTTCCCCGAAAGGAGGACAGCAACAAAGGAGCTTCGGCTCCTTCGCCCCGGCCCCGAGGTGGAGCGAGTGGCTCGGAGACGGTGGTTCCTCGAAAAGAGGGCTCCCCGCCTCCGAAGCCGCAACGCCCGCCTAAGTTTTCGAGGCGGAGGGAGGAAAAGACTCGCATGGCGAGCCCAACCTCCCACAATAAGTCCTCGAAGGCGACAGCGCATTCAGCGCTTTGTCCGGCCAACAGCTCACGGGGTTCGGCCCCGGGGAAGCGTACGGCCATTCCCGTGAGGTTCTTCAGTTCGATGAGGGCCCCCGCGTCTCCTCCGAGCTAGGCCCGGAGGGCATATTCCTTCAATGGAATTGCCGTGGACTCCGGGCCAACTGGGAGGAGCTGCGGAGGCTCGTCTCGTCCCGTTCCCCGTTAGCTATCGTTTTGCAAGAGATCATGCTAGGTACGTGCCCCCTGCCCGCCCTTCCTGGGTATAAGGGTCTTGCGACCCCACCACCGTGTGATGGCCGGGCTGGGGGATGCGCGGTTTACACCCGACATGATGTCTCCGTTCTTCCTTTCTCTTTAGATACCTCCTTTCAGGCAGTGGCTGTGCAGCTGCACCTGGATAGGAGGTATACTATCATTTCTGCGTACATTCCACCGTCAGCTGACTTCGACGCGGGACTTCCGCCGTGTCGTGGCACGGTTGCCGAGGCCCTATCTCCTGCTTGGAGATTTGAACGGCAGGCATCCTCTCTGGGGAGATTATTCCATAAATCCCAGGGGACAAGTCCTTGCCGATCTGATCGAAGAGCTTGAGATGGGTGTCCTAAACGTGGATGAGTTTACGCATCACTGTCCGAGAACCGCTTCATTTTCTTGCCTTGACCTATCTTTGTGCTCTTCGGATGCACAGCCTGATTTTGATTGGGGGAGTGGTCGATGACCTCCATGGTAGTGATCACTTTCCCATTCAAATATCATTTTCAGGGCAACTGCCGCCTGAGAGCCCACCTCTGTGGTGCTTAACGCGGTGGCCTGCATTTCAGGAAATGACTGAATTCTCTATCTCATTCGAGGAGTCTAGGTCGTAGATGAGGCCGTTCAGTTCTTCTCCGGCAACCTCATCGTCGTGGGCCTGACTACTATTCCTAGGACGTCTGGCCGTTTTTCACGCCGACCACTCTCATGGTGGTCGGACGAGTGTGAGACGGCCCTCAAACAGAAGCGTTATGCCTACATGCGCTATAAGCGACGCCCGAACGATTTCACTGTCTCTGAATTTCGTCGGGCTAGGGCTAGATTCCGGTATATTTCGAAGCACGCCCGCCGCTCTTTTTGGCGGGCATGCGTGTCTTCACTTAACGGGAAGACCCCTTTAGCTGAGGTGTGGAAGCGAGTCAAATGGATTCGGGGCAAGTTCTCGCAGGACCTCCCTCCCGTTCTCCGGGAGAATGGGACCGCAATCTCGGACACCGCGTCCGTGGCGGAATCCTTAGCGACCACTTTTTCCGCATTCTCTAGCCGTGATGCTGCTCCGCCAGCATTCAATGCACGTCGTGATGTCGCGGAAGGCCGCCGGCTGGACTTTACCTCCAGAGGCGGAGAACCCTTCAACGACAAGTTTACTGTGAGTGAGTTGCGTTCCGATCTCTCTTCGTGCGCGAACACCGCCCATGGTCCGGACAATGTCCCGTACGCCATGCTTCGATACCTGGGTGAGCGAGGCATGGCCTTTCTGTTAGATTTGTTGAATAGGATCTGGGTGGAAGGTCTTCTCCCAGACTCCTTGCGAATCGCTACTGTGCTCGCCTTTCGCAAACCGGGGAGAGATCACTCTACTCCGAACGGTTACCGCCCAATCTCTCTAACCTCTTGCGTGTGCAAGTTGATGGAGAAATTTGTAAATGTTAGATTAGCCTCTTTCCTGGACAGCGGAGGCCATCTGTCTTCCGCACAGTGCGGCTTCCGCAAGTTCCACTCCACGTCGGATGCTCTGCTCCGACTGGAAAATGCCGTCTGCGAGGCTTTCCTTCGTAGACAGCACTACGCCACGGTGTTTTTCGATCTGGAGAAGGCCTATGATACCGCATGGCGATACGGTATCATGGAGACTCTCCACACCATGTGGGCGAGGGGACGCCTCCCAATGTTTATATCTGAATTTCTGCGAGATCGTCGATTCCGCGTACGGGTGAGGGGAGCCCTGTCCGGCCTAAAGGAGCAGGAAGAGGGTGTCCCGCAGGGAAGTGTCCTCACACTCTTTGCCCTGAGCATAACGGCATCACCTCGGTGCTGCCGGAAGATGTTCTCGCTACGCTCTACGTGGACGACTTTTCGATCTCTTTTGAAGTGGCTCAGATGCCAACTCTGGAGCGTCGACTCCAACAGGCATTGAACCGCGTCTCTCGCTATGCACAAGCCCACAGGTTTCGGTTTTCTTTGGCCAAGACTAAGGTGGTGCACTTCTGCCGCCATCCACGGCTTCACCCCGACCCAGATTTGTTTCTTAATGGGGTGCGCCTGGATGTGGTTGAGTCGCACCGTTTCCTTGGTCTTGTATTCGACCGACGCCTCACCTGGGAGGCTCATATTCGCAGCCTTAGGGTCTCTTGTACCCGCACCATGGACATTCTCCGTTCAGGGACGTTCAGCGCTTGGGGCGCTGATAGGGCTACCGCCTTACTTTTTTATCGATCCTTTGTTCGCTCGAAGCTCGACTGCGGATGCGAGTTTTATGCATCCGCAGCCGAGCGTTTATTGCGGAAGGTGGATTCGATCCACCACACCGGCCTTCGCCTTGCGACCGGTGCTTTCCGCACTTACCCCATTGACAGCCTGTTGTTCGATGCTGGGGAGATGCCACTCGCTCTGCGCTTCGTGCAGTGCATCACCCGCCTGTACGCGCGAGCCCGGCGCCTCCCTCAGTCACCAACAGCTCTCACTGCATCCGCAGCTGATCTCGATGGTGCCTATGCCGCCGAGAGGTGCCAGTCATACCCTAAGCCCGTTGTGTTTAGGGCCAGGAAACTCCTTCGAGAGGTAGATATAGCTCTCGGGCCGGTGGCGTCCCTGGTTCTGCCCAGGATGCCACCCTGGAGGGTACCACATTTGGCTATTTGTCGCCACGCCTCTGCTCCTAAAGCTTGTACGGCGCCGGGAGTATTGCGTTCGTCCTTTTTGGAGGACACCTCGTGTCACGCTGGAACCGTGCCAGTGTATACGGATGGCTCCAAGTCCCAAGAGGGGGTCGGTTTCCCCTCTGTATCCCCTCCTTTTGAAGTCAGCGGGGCTCTACCAGTCGCTGCGTCTGTCTTCACGGCCGAGCTGGTGGTAATACACCACTCGGTACGGGAGATTATGTGACGTGCCCGGTTCGGAGACCGGATTGTGATTAATCGCGACTCACAAAGCGCTCTGAGTGCTCTCGGGGCATTGGAATCTCCGCATCCCCTGGTTCGCGATATCCGTGACGCCACGGTTTTGGCGAGCCGAGGGATGTCGAGATTATCTTCTGCTGGGTTCCTGGACATGTAGGAATTTCGGGGAATGAGCGCGCCGATGAGGGCGCCAAAGAGTCCGCGAGGACTCTGCGACAGGACCATCGTTTCGCTCTTCGTCACACCGACTACATGGCATGAATACGGGCAGCTCTTCGGACTGCTTGGCAAAAAAGATGGAAGACGGTCGAAGGGAACTGTTCCCATGGACCTATCCCCCAATGCTGCAGCGGCTTCAGGTTGCTTTCTGTCGTCTCCGAATCCGACACACTCGTGTGACGCATCGCTATTTGATGGAGCGCTCGCCTGCGCCTTATTGCAACGACTGCGTAGTCCCCCAGACTGTTCGGCACATTCTTGTCGAATGTCCCAGTCTGGGTGATCTTCGCGCACGATACCTGTCCCGGTACCGGGATGGGCGGGGTCGCTACCGCCTCTCCCTTCTACCTGGGACGAGTGCGTGCACTTCGACTGGTGGACTTGTTGACTTTTTCGGGGAGGCCTTCCTTCTCCCTTTCATTTAACCAGTTTTAATTGTTGTTCTTATTGTTTTCGTTATTGTTTTGTTATTATTTCTTTTTTTTGTTGTTTCCTGTTCAATTTTTTAAAGTAGCCTAGTACTAGGCTGTTTGTTTACGGCGACTTATGCCTGGTCAACAGAATTGCTTTTGACAACCTCCATCGGAAGTGCGCTCCAGCTACCGCAGATACTGCACGTGGAAAATTTCCTACACAGATTGCGGTTGTAACGCTTCAGCTCAAGTTTAAAGCCGTGATTTCTTGTTCAGATCTCATTAAGTCTGAAAATATCCCTTTAGTCAACATTGTCAAGCCCTCGAAGTATTTTGAAAACTTCGATGAGCTGACCACGCAGTCTACGGGTTTCCAACGAGAACAGATCTAATTTCCTTAATCTATCTTCATAACTTTTATGTCTGATAGAGGGAATCTGTTTGGTTGCCCTGGCTTGCACGCGTTCCAATCTCGCAATTTCCTTTCGAAATGAAGGACTCTAAAATTGTACGGCATACTCCAGGTGCGGTCGGACAAGTGAATTGTACAGACATAGTACTATTTCCTTGTTCTGATATCCAAACTGTCGCTTTATATAACCATAACATCCTCTCGGCTTTCTTCTCCGCCTCAATACACTGCCTCGAGAACTTGAGATCACTTTTTATATTTACACCTAAGTCCTCGGTGTCGGTTTTTAAGAGTAGTGCCCTTAAGGATATAGTTAGATTGGAGGTTTCGGTGGCCGATATGCATCATTTTGCATTTGTTCACGTTAAAAGGCATTTGCCACGTTTCCGACCACTCTCCAATCTTCCCAAGATCTTCCTGCAGGTGGGCAGTATTTCCATCCTTTGCATCGTTCATACCAAGCTTGGTATCATCGGCAAATTTAGAAATCTTGGCAACCATGTCACCGTCCATGTCGTTGATATAGTAGTTGTCCCAGGACAGAAACTTGAGGCACTCCGCCAGTAACGGGCACTCACTCAGAAGCCTGTCCATTCAGCACCACCCGTTGCCGTCTGCCACTTAGCCATTTTTCTATCCAACCTGCTACGTTTCCGTCTATGCCCAGAGCTTGTACTTTCCGGAGAAGGCGGCGGTGTGTTACCTTATCAAAGGCTTTCTGAAAGTCCAAATAGACCACATCAACCGCCTTGTCGCGATCGTGCTCACTGAAGACCAAGTGGAAGAATTCCACAAGGTTCATCTGGCATGACCGTTGCCTTAGGAAGCCGTGATGGGAACTCCTCAGTAGCAGGTATGACTCTAAATGCGACGTCATTTTGTCCACCATGATGTTTTCTATGAGTTTACTGACTATCCGACAAAACTATGCCTTGGCTAACTGGGATCGTTACGACTCAGTAATTACGCACCAGCTGACCTAAGCGAGGCGGCATTGGAGGAGATCGACGCGGAGCTGGAGAGGATAACTACGTCCATACTAGAAGCGGACCGCGAGTGCATACCCAAGACTGGGTATAAAACACCTCCTCAGCCCAGATAGACAGATGAGATGACAGTGATTAGACGGGAAGGTCCTAACCGGGAAAGAAGCTCGCTCCTTCGACGCTTAAGCACCGAGTTAAAAGAGGCTATCAACCCCCTCCAGGGGGAAATTTGGAACACCTGATACCCAAAGTCGATAGCGAGCTCAACCCGGCTAAATTCTGCCGTTAAGTCAAGAACTTAAAGGAACTAACACCAATAACACAGGCTCGAATAAAAGAGAACGGATACTTTATAGAGGACCCGGCGGTTCTGGAAGACAGATTCAGGAATTTCTGGAAAACATCTTCAGGATCACCCCAGAAGAAAACGAAGAGTTCGACCGAGAATTCGAAGGCCAACTGATCGAAGAACTGAATCAGGTTATGCACCGCACGCACCCACAACATCAAGTAGAAGAAGGCAGGGAGATGGCTGACCATGGCCGTCCCATAACACCAAAGGAGGTTATGGCCACTGTGAGAGCCTTTTAACAAAAGGCACCAGGCTGGACGGGCATCACCAGAAACAACTTGGTAAATGACCCCAAAGCAGATCATTCAGGGAATTACAATCATTTACAACGCTTTCCTGAATACGGGTTACTTCCTTGAGGGTTTTAAGATCGCTAAAATAATCTTCATACCCAAGGGCGGTAAATTCCCTGATCAACTGGTAAATTACAGGCCAATCACCATGCTGGAATTCGCTGCGAAAGTCTACGAGAAACTCCTGGCTGACAAGCTCCAAGAACAACTAGCCGAGCTAGGAGCTCACAACCCTCAGCAGCACGGGTTCCGCAGTGTATGAGAAACGGAGGCCGCCCTCCCCCTCTTAACGGAAAAACTCGCTTGCAGCAAAGCTGAGAGAAAGTACGTCGACGTAGTGCTGCGGGATGTAAAGAAGGCCTTCGATAAGGTATGGTTGAGAGGGCTACAATTCAAGATCCTCAACTTCCAGCTAAACCCAATCCTGGAAAGGGTCCTTTGTAACTATGTCACGGATATGAGAGCCCAAATCGCAATCGACGGCTGCAAAGGACCCAAATTCGAACTCGAGGCGGGAGTTCCACAAGGCAGCTGTCTGTGTCCTTTGTTGTACCTCGTGTACACAATTGACCTACCTGCTCCAGTGAGGTACGATTCGATGTATCGGCAATACGCAGATGACATCACTCAAATCGTCCTAAGTCCATTCATGAACGCTGGAAGCCAAGCAAGGGCGACAGCTGCCGAGATTGACAACATTAATCGCTACGAAAAAAAGTGGAAGATAAAAAACAATCGCCAGAAATTCACTATAACTCCAATGAACCGCCGGAAAGCGAACTCTATCCGTACTCTAACGAGGGAAAGGTGCTGGGCTTACGACTCTATAAAACAGGTTACAAGGCCCATGTAAATACCAGAGTCACCCTAGCCAAAAGAGAACTGAAGAAACTGAACCGTTTCCGAAGCCTTAGCGTGCCAAATAAGAAAAAGCTGTACATGGCCCTGGTACGCTCCGTCCTAGTATACCCAGCTGTGATCACGCAGATGGCAAGCTGTACCTCTCTCAGAACGATGCAGAGGGTACAGAACAAAGCCACACTGCTGATAACTGGCACGTAAAGGATCGACCATATTCGGCAATCGGTTCTACATGAAAGAATCGGACTAAAACCGATCAATATGGAGATCCAAAGTCTAGGGAGAAAGACTTGGGACAAAATCGATCACGAAATATTCCCAACTCTAAACAACGATCTAGACATACGAGGAAACAGAAGACGCGCAGTTGGAAGAACAGCTCTATTCCTAAGCGGAAGAACCTGTGCGAGAGAGAACATACTACCTACTCGTATATATACTTAGAATTATACAAAGGAAATTAACCTTAATAAAAATAGGCGAAGTGTCCAAATTCAAATTCAAAATCAAAACTCAATTGAAATCAAACTCAAACCAAAGAGGCGAAGTGCCCAAATTCAATATAATTCAAACTTAAATCACCGAAATTAACCAACTATATTAAGAAGAGGAAGAGAGATTGAAATAAACGATAAAGATTAAAATAAACGAAAAGAGGCGAAGTGCCCAAACTAAGACTTAAACTGAAAATAATAAATGAATAACTTAATAAAATAAATATAGAGATAATTAGCAAAATAAAAAACAATTGAAAGGCTTGAAAGCCACGACGTAGGATCAAATTAAACAAAACAAATAATATATATATATATATATATATATATATATATATATATATATATATATATATATATTTGTTTTGTTTAATTTGATCCTACGTCGTGGCTTTCAAGCCTTTCAATTGTTTTTTTTATTTTGCTAATTATCTCTCTCTCTCTCTCTCTCTCTCTCTCTCTCTCTATATATATATATATATATATATATATATATATACATATATATATATATATATATTATATTTTATTTTGTTTAATTTGATCCTACGTCGTGGCTTTCAAGCCTTTCAATTGTTTTTTATTTTGCTAATTATCTCTCTCTCTCTCTCTCTCTTTCTCTCTCTCTCTATATATATATATATATATATATATATATATATATATATATATATATATATATATATATATATATATATAACAATGGAAGAACCTGGCTGTCATCGACAGTCAGCACCATTATTGACGGAAGAATAAAATTTTGTGAACTAAACAATAAGAAAACATGCTAGTGATGCCCTAACACCAGGGCAACCTAGTAAAAATTTTTTCACACTTTTGTAAACTTACCACACATTTCATCACTTTCATTAATTAATTTCTTTCACTTCACTTTCTGCCAGATCCTCACTCCACTCAGTACATCGGTAAAGGAGGCAAGAAATTCTTATAACGCTCTGAAGATGATCGAATAAGATCGAAAGCTTAGCAATTTAGTTTGGTTTTTGCCAAACACATTCATTTAAAAAAAAGAGATGAATAAAGGACAAGTGATCCACCATCTACAAGATGGAATAAAAAAGATAGAAGAAAAGAAAGTTGCCAAAGGAATACACAATGGTCTTCAACAAAATTTGCATATATATATATATATATATATATATATATATATATATATATATATATATATATATATATATATATATATATCTTCATTCTCTCCAGGTAATTCGCTAAACTACCTAAAAAAAAAAGAATAATCTTTTGTATGGTATCTCTCGCGACATGAGGTCGTACGTTCTCTTGATGAAAGAACACTTCTTCTTTTAATTAATGTTTGCCTCAATTCTTCAAGTACTGCATACAAACTGTCTGAGCACAGTAGACCTCTTTGGTGATAATCTGATTTAGGATAGGAATTTCAAAAGAGATTATGCCATTCATATTCCATCAAACGGACAAGAGAATTTTCTGTTCCGACTGGAATATTGGCTTTTTGCAAGTACTAGTCCATTGTCTAGAACGTATAATATTATTTTAGCTAACTCATTTTTCGTCTCCTGTAATAACCCCACTATTGGTTAACTTTGTAGTCGATAAAGGAGTGATGAACAAATTTTTTTTTTTGCTGTAATTTCACATTTAAATGGCGGTGCACAGGGGAATGAGTTGAATATAATTTTTCAGCAATTTATTCAACAGTTACAATCGGATTTTCTTCCACTGTTTCTTTTGAAATATCTTGATTAAATTCCACTGGTCGTCCTGAACGAGGTTCATCTTTGAGAGTAACGTTTCCCATTAAAAAAATCAGAAACCATCTTTGGCACTGATTCGCACCGTATATATAATTGACACGACTTTTCTGCTGTTAAATTATCATTACCTTTTTTAAACTCCCAAAGCATAACATTTCGAATGTGCTCTTTGAACATTTCCATAATATTCATTTAATGTGAGACATTAAATTAACAATAATAATACCAAATTAATATCCCCGAAAATGATATGTCTAAGATATGCCTTTTGGGTTATGCTAAGACTTAGAGGCTTAGAGTACAGTAGACCTGGTTAGTATAGAAACAAACCTGCTTTCGATTATTTATATCCATAAATTAATGATAAACATGAAAAAGATATAAAGCTTGACACTATCTCATGCCACACCTTATTGATATAGATACAAATAATTCTGAAAACATTCAAGTCCTTCAACTTGAAAATAATCTTGCGTGCGCCTTCTGATCCCGAGTAGTCTCCTCTCGCCCTTGCTGCTAAGCACGCTGTTGTGGTGTACGAGGTTTAATACCCATTCTCCCCATCTCCTACCCATCCTAGTGAGTACCCATCGCCTCTTCATATGAAAGCACGGGGTCTCACACATACGAACTGTAGATCGCGTGAATGAGCCGAACACGGGCGCATTGGGATAGGGGAAGAAGCGATGCGGTATAGGTATTCCGAAGGGAGAGGATGTTTTCAGATTTGTGTCTGGAGGGGGTGAATGTCTATTTGTGAGTGTGTGTGTGTGTGTGTGTGTGTGTGTGTGTGTGTGTGTGTGTGTGTGTGTGTGTGAACTATGAGCCTTTGCGGATTCTGGTTTAGCTCGGCCTCGGGGCGAAGGAAATTGATTTTGAATTGATTTTGCATTTTTAATGCATCGATACGGCCTATTTTCGCCTGTCCGCGCCATATTTGCATTCAATGGGTATAATTCGGGAACGGCTCATCATCCAGGGTGCTCGCGCATACCTACCCACGAGGCCTACTTTTGAAACTGAGTGTCAGGTGGCCCTCGTGGGCAGTCAGGCTGAATCTAGTAAGGATTTCGTGCCCTACCGTCCCCAAATCACAGGAAGAAAATTAGGTCAGGTTCTCGAGTCTTCTCTCTCTGGTTCCAACCCCCTCCCCGTCTAAGCGTTATGATGTTTACTGGACTTATGAACGTTCCACACATTTTCATACCCGACTTCACTACTTCCTGGCAGATGCCCTCGTTGGTTTTCGCCATTGATACTGTACAATCCGGATTGCTTCAAATCTGAGGTGACGCTTCCCTTGACTCAATGTCCCAGTCCTGGAGGGGAGGGGGGGGCTGTAACGCAACGAACTGTGCGCGCCATTTGTGACGTCATAAAATGTGGAGAGCAAGCGGGTCCTCCTTCGGGACCACATGAGAGCTGTCCCTCCTGTTTAATTTTTAATTGGTCATTTTTTATTATTTTGCTTCTTTTTTCTATTTTTTTTAGTTCGTTTTTTCCTCTTCTTTTAAGTTCCCAGCGCATCGCAGCCGGCAGTTCATTCCACATTCTCAGGGAAAATATAAAATGCGATCCCGTACTAGGAACAATTAGTTGGGGCAGAGCCAGAATCTCGGGTTCTCAGGAGCTGGGAAAGAGGGAGCTGCGGCATTTAAGCTATTATATTTGAGGACCTTAAAGGAAATTCTGTATCGAATAGGGAGCCTTTGCAGATCGCGAAGCGGGGGAGTTGCACGAAAGAAACGTCCCCGCCCGGTAAGAACCCAGACTGCAAAGTTGTGGTCCAGCGAGAAGGAAGTTGCAGTATTCTAGTCAATGTGGGAGGTGATGCGGCCATCGATGGCACTGCCAAAGTTATTGTGGCGAATACGGAAACGAATGCAGGTAATATTAGGGAGAAAGCAGAAAGATGATTTACTGACGTTAGCAACGTTTCAAAGAGAAGCTACTATGCAATGTGACTCCCAGATTTGTAACTATTGGAAAAGGGCATGGGAAGTGCCAAGGTCAAGAGAGGGAGAAATAGCTTTCTGGCGAGCCACATTCGCGGGAATGCCCACCGATAGTAAACCACTGTTTTGTCATGGTTGAGTTTCAGAATATTGCTTCAGAGACATTCAATGATGTTATAAGTGGATAGTAGGTTTCTAAGATTCTCTACAAACGAGGCTTTGGTATTAAGGATAGATAGATTTGCATCTTTAGCATTTTATGACATAATGAGCAAGATTATAAAACAGAACACCAATAAGGACAAGATATATGCGAAACTGAAGCGAACCATGAACACCAAAACCATCTCCGCCGGTCGAGAGATATCATTTGTGTAGATAAAGACGGGAGCGCAACCTCTTAAGAGCAATAGCAAAGACACCCAGGAATTCACGGGGGCCGATGAAGAAGTGCTATCTATAGTAGCTACCCAATGCTGCGAAGAGGTCCAGAAGTATCAGCATGTAAAAGTGACCCGCGTCGGCTGCACAATGATGGTGGTCTGTTTCATGTAGGCAAGACGATTCAGTGTTGTGTCCTGCCTTAAAACCAGACTAAAAAATCTCAGCTTTCGTGGAGGACAGGTGATCTAGAATCCGACCAACTCATGCCTTTCAAGGTCTTTTGTGTTCAGTTTCGGTTTATTTACGATAGGACGAACAGCAGCGTGCTTGAAGTAAAACAGTACTATTCTAGATGGTAGGGAGGTATTATAAATCTCAGTGAGGTAAGGTAGAAGAGAATTGATGAGCTTGCGGCAACGACTCCGAGGAAATGAGTTTAGGTATAGCACGTCTTTTTTGACGAGAGAACGAGGAAAGTTAATTCCTCAGGGAACACAGCGCGATAGAAAGTCAAGGTGTTTCGTGGTGACGAGGAATAGAGGCAAAGGGTTTGACGAAATGGTTTTTGACTTGTCAGAGAATTCAGCAGGGGAGAATGGGGGAATGGGACTAGGGTTTCAGAGGGACAGATAGATTAGCAAGAAAAACTTTACAAGCTCTATGGCTTGGTTTTGGTTTTCTGCAAGGATACCGCGGCCAATTTCGACGGTGTTTATCCCGATGAGAGACGTCAATCATACCCTAAGCATTTTGGATTTATTGCTCTGAAACTACTTAGAGTGTTTGGTGTAACTTTCGGGCTGGTGGTGACGAGGGCACATCGTGTTACACCAGAGTCAAGGTGGTGTACACGGATGTCTCCAAGTCGGAAGGAGGAGTTAGTTTTCATGTTCTCTCTCTTTCTCTCTCTTTCTCTCTCTCTCTCTCTCTCTCTCTCTCTCTCTCTCTCTCTCTCATTTCCTCTCACTTTGTTGCCGGTAGTGCTCTTCCGGGCGCTTCGTTGTTCTTCTCTTCAGCGTAGAGTGGATTACCTGCCATGCCCAGTTCGGAAACCGATTTATAATTCATAGCGACTCAGCACGCTGTGTCCGAAAGGCACTGTAATCTCCATATCTGTAGCGTCATAGCTGATACAAGTCGGGAGGTAGCCAAGATTGTCTTATATTGGTTTCCTGGACATGAGCTCGCTGACGAGGGCACCAGACTGTCTTCATAGACTCACTGAACGGATCGGCGTTTTGCTCTTCCCCTCAATGTCTACCTGGCACAAATCAGGACACTCCTTCAACCGCATGTCAAAGAAGATGTGACCATTGCGCCCGAGTTTTCCCGTGGACATGCCCCAATGCCTCCACGGTATCAGGTCATTTGGTTGTCGCCTTCGAATCTGAAATATTCGCGGGACGGAGCTTAATTTATTTTTTGGTCCTCCAGATCGTGCGTAAACCACCTTTTGGTTGAATGTTGTAGTTTGGAAGATCCTTCGGGGGGGAGGGGGCTTTGCACATCAAACTGGTGCGATTTAATTTGGCTGCATGCTCAGACGGCCCGGGAGGGAGGAAGGCCTCCCTCGGCAACTGCGGGCACCTTGTAGATATTCGTTAATTGTTGCCGGATATTTTTTCTTTATATTTTACGTTTGAATTGACCAGACCTAAAGGTACGTTTTTTTTTTATTTTCGACAGCAGTGCCTTCGCTGGCTGTCGCTAGAGAGAGAGAGAGAGAGAGAGATATGGGAGGGGCGGTATAGATTGTTTAAAAATCTGCGTGGATACGGCGGGTGTAAGCTTCACGTGCAGACTTTAAAATGTAAAGGGAACGACCGTTTCCCAAATAATCCCTTAGAAAAGCCCAGTCAAATTATGACACTAGTGTCTATTTTAAATTTGCTATTTTTGCCCATTGTTCATAACAGTGTTATAGTTTTTTTTATTGTGTTGTATTTTTAACTTTGTTATAAAATGCAATATTCTTTTAACTGCCCAGTGCTCATACTTAATAGCCAACTTAAGTTAACATTGGTTGGAATATCTTCACTTGCCTCAAACTGGAGGGGGGGGAATATCTTCATTAAGTGAACTTGGGTTTTGAATACCTTCAATTGTTCGCGTATTTCGTTCTCGCCAATCACTACATTTATATTAGGATCCTGATTTGTATGTACTAACTTGAAGACTTAATGCTCCTGGAATGAGAGGTGAATCTATTGAAGCTAAACCCCTTACAAGAAATTGATTCTGAGCCCTTTTGTTTACTAACGCAGACGTCGCAAAGAAAAGAGAGTGAGAGGGCAAAAGCAAATGGTTTCCAAATGGTTATTATCCTCTCGATCCCCGAATGGTTGGGTGGTGTTTGGTATGGCAATACTAGTTACCTTCATCTTTCGTACCGATTGCTTCTCTCTTTCCGCGCGATGCACTCGTTTGTTAACTAAGGCCGTTCCAGGTCGATTTGTGGGACCATTCCGCGCTGCTTTTAGGGCCGTTCTACAGTGAGATCCCGGTTGATTTATTGGATCATTTGCGCTGGTTTTAGGGCCTATCCATGATGGTATCCTCGTCGATTTATACGACCATTCCAAGCCACGCCTAGGACCGTTCCAGGATAATATCCTGGTCGATTTGTGGTACTATTCATTGCTGCTTCTCGGAGCGTTCCAGGATGATATCCTGGTCGATTTGTGAGACCATTTGCGCTGCTTTTAGGGCTGATCCAAGATGATATCCTCACCGATTTATAGGACCATTCCCGGGTACTTTAACGCCGTTCCAGGATATCCGGGTCGATTTGTGGGACTTCTCCGTACTGCTTCTCCGGCCGATCCAGCATGATATCCTGTTCGATTTGTGGGACCATTGCTCTGCTTTTCGGACCGATCCAGAATGATATCCTGGTCGATTTATAGGACAATTCCAAGCTGCTTCTAGTGTCGTTCCAGAAGCAATATCCTAGTCGATTTGTGGGACCATTTCGTGCTGCTTCTAGGACCGTTCCAGGATGATATGCTAGTCAATTTATGGGACCATTCCGCGCTGCTTATATGGCTGTTTCACTGTGATATCCTGGTCATTTTGTAGGACCATTCAGCGCCTCTTCTAGTGCCGTTCCATGATAATATCCGGATGCATTTTGTCACCATTCCGCACTAATTCTAGATTTTTTTCTCAATTAGTTGTGAAGCGCCAGCTACCTCTATGCTAGCCGAGTGGATACGGCGTTATCCTCCCAACGTCTCGGTACCGGGTTCGATTCCGAATCCCGGAATAAGCGGACACAAACGTCAGCGCACGGAGAGATCTGGCTACCGATTGGTGGACGCGCTGTGTTCACCCCTGTGCTGTGTTGGGTAGATCTTACACTTCTCACCACACACATAACCAATTTCAACACTGCTTTCTTTCCTCGTCTTCACAGCGCAACACACACACACACACACACACACACACACACACACACACACACACACACACACACTCTGTTCCAAGGAATCCTGCCGATGGTTATCTATATCCACGTACCTCTGACGCGGAACAGGTCCCTCTACCCCGAGGCGATGAAGGTTCCACCTGATCGCATTTTGGTGTCAAAACATAATACTTCCTGGCACCTTTCCCCAAAAGAGGACCGGCTCCTGGCGCCCTCGGGCCGACCAGAGATTGTCATACTGACCTTTAGGTAGATTTTATTATCCAGTCGGGGATCCTCCCAGTATCATGGAAGGATTGGCGCTGACTAACTAACCTCTATGCTTGGTACTGGCTGGATTTGTGCTATGGGTTGTGAAGTTCAAAGGTGTCTGCGTACACTTGGCTATCTTTTTGTCTGCTTTTGTATTTATTTGTATATTTGAGTGTTGGGTTTGTATTTCAGTCTTCAGGTAGAGTTGATTTACATGTGTTTGCATAATTTTTCGTGTGTAATTGCGTGCTCGTCCTTATTTACTCTTGCGTATGCATCTTGGTGTGCTCTTGCGTGCGCGCCTTTTTTCTGATTGCAGGGGCGGCAAGATTCTTCGTGTGGCGGCTTCTTTTGTCCCTTTTTTTGTCTCATCGTCTTGACCCTCCCGTACAAGCCGTGGGGGGTGGGGGGGCGGGATCCCTGGTTGAATGTGCATCGGGGTCCCACGGAGATGCGAATGGAGAGTGGTGTGGAGAAATAAGGAAGAAGCGCCGGAATAGAGGAAACTAGTTGTTTGGGTTAGGGATTGACAGAGGGAGGGAAAAAAATGGTTAAGGGATTGGTGAAAGGTGGAGTTGAGGGAAGGTGTGGTGGGAGAGAAGCTGTTCCGACTCCACCAAAGCCCGAGTGAATAAAGAGAGGGTGGGGACGTTTACTTATAATTTACTTCCTTTTTCCTCTTTCCCGTCGGTTAGACCGAATTATTCTTAACGAGGATCTGTGTCCTTTTGTGGCACTCCTCTCTGCTCCTTGGCACTGCCCGCATTTGAGGGTCGGCACTTGAAGAATTTATGCTTGGTATGATAGACCGACTTGCCACTACGTGGTATGATAGACCGACCTGCCACTGAGTGGTATGATAGACCGACCTGCCTCTGCGTAGTATGATAGACCGAGCGATCACTTTGTGGTATGATAAACCGATCGGTCACTTTGTGGTATGATAGACCGAGCGGTCACTTTGTGGTATGATAGACCGAGAGGTCACTTTGTGGCATGATAGACCGAGCGGTCACTTTGTGGTATGATAGACAGAGCGGTCACTTTGTGGTATGATAGACCGAACGGTCACCTTGTGGTATAGACCGACCTGCCACTGCATGTTTTTTCGCATCTCTTTTTCATCACGAATACCCAAATCTAAGCATCGGTCAACCATTTTACCAAAGCGTTAGTTGGCATGAAACCGTTTCGAACACGGGTACCACTGTCACTGACACCCCTAGTTGGGTATGAAATTAAGGGAGAATTGCTTTGACTGGATGCCATTCACATCCGCACGTCTGGTCACCTACCCGCAAGAGGGATGCTCTTCCTCTCTTACCGGAGGTTATACGAGCTACGATCAGTCACTTCCCTTCTCTCATTTCTTAAGCGGATTCTTTAGATTCCTTCCCATATTTATTTATCTTTATCTGCATTTTATATATAATATGACCAGGCAATGGCTTCGCGGGGGGAGCTTCGCTACTAAGATTAAAATTTAAAATCTTAAAAAAATCAGCCATGGTTAAATTTGTATACATTTTCTGAACTTCGCCAATTATAATAATTTTAAAAGGAACTCTAACCTAAATTTCCCCACTTTCAAAATATCACGTTGCTAAAATATAATTATAGAAGAAGATATATAAAAATAAATTTTCTGAACTTCACCATTTGTAATTCTTTGGGTTTTAAAAATTCACAAAATTTCGATACTTATTTTTATTTCTAAACTTCACCATTTTGTTTATTGATATTATAAAATAATTATTAGAAATAACTTTGATAAAAAAACATAAGTCATAACCAAACTAAGATGAAATTATTATTCAAATTCTCAAAAAAATCCCCTTCTTAAATTATAGAGTTAGTGATGATGATGATGATGATGATGGTGATAAATGAATTTAACTAGGGCTCAACTCCTCCCTCCCCCCTTATTGCTGCCAAAGCTCGAAGGATCCGTAATCGCCATATCTTCATGAAATTGCTCCGTGCATCATTGCGGGACGCGAACCTTTGCACCTTACCCTCCAATATACATTTTTTAAGAAGGTTTAACGCCCTCTCTCTCCTTTTGTTTGGTCTAGGCAGGCGTCGAAAAGATAATGGGAGATTTAAACAAGGGTGCAAAAGATGGCTCGAGAGAGAGGGAGAGCATCACCTTCTCGTGGGACACTATGAGGGGTTCGGGAGGGCGTGCGGCTCTACCTGGAGCCCTACATGTGTGTATACTCCCATTTTTATTTAGTAGGTATGATTTATTTTTTAATGTTTTGGGTTTTTATTTTTTCCCCTTTGTTTTCTATTCTTTGTGGACATTTTATTTGATGTTTTTTTTTAATTAGAAATACATGCACAGCGTCGTTTAGGATATACACGCGTTAATGTATACACTCTTGCGTGTACTTCGTGTGTGTGGTCGAGCTCGTATTTATGCAAGGAGATCAGGCGATTTTCTTTGGCATGCAAATTTGGTCCGTCCTAATCGCTGGCAGGTTGACGCGGGGGGGGGGGGTCCTCATAAAATCCAAGGATCCTTCATCTCTTGGGGAAGGGGTTCCGCATAGAATCCAAGGGTCCTTCATCTCTTGGTAAAACAATTTTGGGCCTTGAATCTGAATATTACGCGTGTCTAATCCTTGGACAAACTGCGTCCATTGGGAGGAATTTCTTAATTTGGTCGTCTCATATCCGATGCCTTCCTTTTAGAGGGGGGGGGGGTGTGTGTGTTTAGGAGAGGTGAAGTATGGGGGGAAAAGAGTGCTGAGGGCGATGGGTTTGTTGGAAAAAGGTGAGGGAGATGGGGTGCTTGGGCAGTGGGTCCTGTGGTGTCACAATATAACACTGCTCGCTTATATGGGGTAATTATGGGTACGAAATTTTAGGCGGCGTTTTCTTTTCCTGCAGGTCTTTTTGGATATGTGGCACAATGGGATGGGAACTGGGGTCAAGAAATTGGACCTTATCATGGGACGTATTACAAAATAATAAACCTAACGAGAGATTGATTGGACGAAAGGAGGGAAGGACCTGCATTGATTAGGAAGATTGGGCTAGTTCAGGAGAGTTGCGTCTTCCCCCCCGTCTCGCCCGCGGGAGGTTGTTGGTTCGAATCCCTTTGGAGGTCGATGAATTTTGTCCCTCCCACTTAAGTTTGAGGAAGGAAGGGGATTTTTAGACTATTTTAAACTCATCTTGTCATTGTTCGAGGTCTTTGGCAATAAAGATGAAAGCGCTTGGAATCTTCATTTCCACATATTTCCATTATCCTTATAATAACTATAGAGTCTCCACTTTAAATAATTAACTCACTATCCAGCGTTCAAACGAGAATGGAGACGCACTTTGGGGGAATGTATGACGTAAGTTTAAACAACGTACGAAATTAAAGCCTTCTGTTCATTCCTTAGAAAACCCTCTAGAAGCTTAATACGTAAAACTGGAAGCTCAACAGAAAAGAATATTATCAAAGTTGATATAAATCTTTTTTAGGCAATCATCTGCTTCCCAAAAATCGTTGCTAGTTTATGGCGCAAGGTGTAAGAAGTGGGACAGACGATCCTAGAGATGCAAGTAAACCTCTTACTTCTAAGATGGAAGACATCAGCTCTCGCTCCTATTAAACTACTCCTGAATGGGGATGAAGAAATGTCGCCGACGGAATCATTCATTGGGATACCACCGATCTTTATGCTCCTGAGATCCCGGTGCGGGTTCACATATGAGGCATTCTACGAATTCCGATCAACAGGCAAACAGAGAAATCCCAAGAAAGATTCTTAATAAGAGAATTTTTCTTTTCTTCTGTTGGACTTCCAAGGGTTTTATAGGGAATTGAAAACAACATCAGCGACTTAATTTAAATTACATTTGAGTAGGAATACGCAGTTTACGGAGGGGTTCATATATTAGGTATTTCACGAATCTTTAATGTCAAGACTGACCAAGAACCAATCTCCCTCATCCTACTCTCCCTTTTTATTGGTTATTTTTATTGGCTTGTGAGAGTTTATAAAATTGAATTCACTGACGATGTCTTAAATGTATGACCAAAGCTTACATCAAACTTCTTCTCGGCTTTTCCCTAACTCGCCGTTCTTGATGAGTTGTAGTACTATCATTCGGTAAAAGACTCCGGTCAGAGGACCTATGAACGGATGCCCTTTCTGACTCCAACCTTTCCTATTTAACCGGGCTTGGTACCGGCAATGAGTTAGGCTGGCTTGTTCCTCCAGTGGTTAGGTACAAGTTTAGTACAAAAGCCTTTAACCTAAAAAGAAAAATTAATCTAAGCAAACCTCTTCTTAGTACGAAGATAGAAGGCGGCAGCTCCTATCAAACTACTTTAAATCGAAAGAAATATGTCCCCTGTAGCGTGCTGAGAAGTACAAGCGAGCGGTTTAAAAGCAGAGCTTGAATGGGTCTCTTAGAGACTTTTGATACTCAGGATGGCGCAGTGAATTCTCCGTTCGCCAACAGCGGTCCAGCGACGCGGGAAGCTGTTCGCAACTCGCCTACGTTACTTTCGGTTTTTTTATTTTTTCTTCGCCCCTTTTCCTACACCCCAACGGAATAGTTCACTGGGATACCAATCCTTATGGTCCACAGATACCCCGTGCGGGTTCACATATCAGATATTCTACAAATTCCAGGCGACCGACGAACCAGATATTCGAAGGAGGATTTTTAATAAGAGAATTAAGTGTCACCAATTTCATTCAAATTACTCCTGGATTTAAAAGAAAAGTGGTTAACCAACGATACTGTAAAATATCAATTCTTGAGTCTTGGAGAATAATCATGTACGGATTCATATATTAGGTAATTCACTAATCGAAGATGACCACGGTTTTTGATGTTTAATGACAAGAGCGACCAAGGATCAATCAATTTCATCCTACCCCCCCCATCCTCCTTTAAAGCCTGGTGTTCATTTCCTATTAAAACATAGAAGTTTATATAGGAAAAACTGGAATCTCAACAAAAGTGTAATAACCATTGCTGAAGCACTTGTCCCAAGTAGCTATACCTCACTCTATGTTAAATTTCGTTCAGAATAACAATTTAATATATTATTAATGATTTATGGAGTAGTCTTTAAGGTATATTTAGTTATAAATGTTATTTTGTTGTAAATATACTATATAGGACATTTACAATAGAATAAATTAAATTTAGTTTTTTTATTGCGGAATTTCAAGCAGTACATACTCTCGAAACATTTTGAGACGGTTTTGCTTCAAAACAGGGGTACCAAATTCACGAGATGTGGCCATTTCCCAGCTTATTTAGCTTATATATATTTAAATTTTAAATATAATAGATAGAACATTTAACAATAAAATAAATTAAATTTTGTGAGATTTACTACATTAATATTTGTGGTGTTTCAAGCATTACTGTCGAACAATTTGGCACGGTTTGTTCCAAAACAGGTTTCCTAATTTCTAAAATGTGGCCTTCATGGATATTGCGGCAGTCATGCGAGGTTATTCGAGGAATTATAAAATAGATCATTTCATCTTAGTTATCTTTCGTCCTAAAAACATTTTGAAAAATGTGTCGTAAATATTTGGGGCAACTGTAGAATTAAAAATGTGTAGAAAAAATATTTTATTGTCATTTTTCTGTTGTGTTTTGAAGAAACAATAATTGTTATTTTTTTTTTTACATCAAGGCTGTACTTGTATATATACATATATAATGATTGTATGCGTTGAGATTTTGAGAGGCGACTAATATTTAAATTTTGAATCTCGGTTAGCGACGGAGCCCCCGAAATATGCATCCGGGGAATTCCTTTTTTGGATTTATTCCCTGGCACTGATTTTGCCTCTATCCTCCTCCGTCTCCCACGAGTACCTCCTGATTTGCGAGTGATCGGTTGGCTCCCACATCCGTCTGTTATCCCACGACGAGCCCCAAAGGCAATGCCTTTGCCTCGTTGTACCTGTTCTCGAGTTTGTGCATCAGGACAGGGACACTCGAAAGGGCCAACTCGCGCTTCACATCAGTATCTTGAGGCGTTTCGGGGGACCGCGGATCGGTGTGTAAAGTGTGTTCGTGTTAGCGATCTGAAACTGCTTATTGCTAAAGTAGGTATGCGCGCATAAGATTGTGTATGCGCATGATGAAACTAGCATATATTTGTGCATTGTGACTGCGTAATGTGACTGCATAGGCGTAATGGAACAATGTGCAGGTGCGTTATGTGTGTGCAATGAGACGGTGTTTGGGTGTGCAATATGAGATTTTCTCTCTTTTTGTGGGCATTTTTTCTATGCATGAATGTATTGCAAATGTTTGGTGCTTAAGTGTTACAGACGGTGATAAGACAGCGCGACCTTTGAACCTAGTATGAGGCGGCAGTCAACGGTGTGATTTCGATTGCGCCACTCCAGTTTCCTAGTTTCCTGTTTTTTCTTAAATAAGTGAAAAACCAAGAAAGTTTTCGAATTGAGGTGTGTAAAGAAATCGGTGAAGTTGGGGAACTTGAAAATGTGTAAAACGCACGTAGCCCGAGTAAACAAGTCGCGCTAGGGGCCGGGAGGTTGTGCAACTCTCCTGGCTCTGCCTCAGCTCTTATCTGGACAAGGCGACCGGCGATGATTCTTAGTTTGTTGCCCAAGCGTGGGCAGGGCGGACGGAGGAAAGGTCGAGACTTGGGATGAGGGATTGTCGTCGACAGACGCTCAAAGCTACATGCTGAAGCTGCGCGCGAGCGTTGCGCCACGTAGAGAAGCGGCACCAAAGATCTGCCTTACTGTCATAGCTGTACAGAAGAGTGAAGATATGCCTTGCAAAACTTGGGCAGTAACATTGTGGTTTCTGTGCGGTGAAGCGGCGCAATAGCAACAGCTTAGGATCCATCACCACAGTATCCGGACTCTACGCCCTTCAATAATCCCCAGTCGGATCCACATTCTCTCATCTTTCTTTGGTCATTAATATGGCAGTAAAAAGTTGACTTTATTTTCAATGACTGATATGAACGAAACTTTACCCTACTTATTCTAGCGTTGGCTGATTGTCGTACATAATAAAGTATTTTCCAATATTTTTCGGCAGAAAGTTTCGGTCTAATTTTAAGAGTTTGTTAAGCATGGAGAATGATATCTCCACAGACGCTGTTGTTGGCTGACATTTAAAGAGATAAGAATAAATTGTTGGTGATATTTCAGGCCTACGGAGTTCAACTATTTCGCACATATCATTTTCCTTAAGTCTTCTTTCACTGTACTACTTGATCTCACAAGGATCGCCATCAAAGTTAATGATAGTAAGTCTCATATGCCTCTTTAATTGTGAAATCAGTTGCTTCCACCCTAGGCACCAAGCAAGCAATTTGACTGTAATTCATTTTAATGGAAAGTAGTTGCGTTGGTAAGTTTTTCTTAGACACACTATCTTTAGCTTTCCGAACGATAATTCCATCACCTTCAAAATTCTCAACAATGCATTTGACTCTTGGAAAATTGTCTGCATAATAGAAAGCAGCGATTAGCCAACTTGCCCAACGTGATGAAATTGGTTCTGGGGGAGTGCCAATTTCTTGAAACAAAGCCTTCCTCTCTTTATTTTTAACAGTAGATGCCTTGACGCATGCAATTAGAGCATCGACTTCTATAAAATGATCTTATATGTATTGCACAGTTATGTAACATATGTGCAACACGTTACATGAAAACGTCTTGTGGAAAAGTTTCTTGAGTGTTCCTCCACCCGACACCATATAACGAGCTGCATCAGATAGAAGTAAGCAGAAATTTTCTCTTGCTATCTCAAATTCTTTTATGGTATCATTAATCTTGTGTATGATATTTTGCGCATTAACAGATCCGACAAGAACATCACATTTGATTAAATATTTTTTTCCCACAAGTATGTATATTCAAATATTTAGAGCCTCTTCACTTATGTCAACTACGAGGAAAATTAGTTTCCCGTTAGTAGTTGTTTTATCCTAGCTGATTCACTCTCGGCCATTTTCATGGATATTGATCTACAAGTTGTCACACTGGGACTACTACACCCAAATCAGAGAATAATTGTTTTATATGAGGATGGCACAATTTATGAAGGGCTATGTCGGCTGACAAAAATGTAATCACTAGCTTTTAAGTAAAATATGAAGGCCTAAACTTTAACACTGTTTGTGTCTTTCCAGTTTCCACACGTTTAGGTAGGCTACGCTGGTGTTTTTGAGTCGAACGATGTTTCTCCACGTAAAAGTTTTTTTCATGCTTTACTATGACAACAAATTTGACAATAAAGTTAATTTTATCCTGAACAAATAAATTAATTGGAACATTTTTCAATTACAGCACGCACTTTAGAAATAGATGGCATCCCAACTTTAGGCATGTCTATATATATATATATATATATATATATATATATATATATATATATATATATATATATATATATATATATATATATAATTCAAAACTGACAAAAAGACCCAAAAGACAAGCACAAACGCGCACAATAGCCGTTAAACAGCAACTGAAAAAGGCAGGAGTTGCTAATTGGTAGGCTGCCAGTTGCCAATTAGTAGGCGAAAAGTTACCAGATATATTTTTATTCTATATTTTTTACTTTCTTGACTTAAAGAGTTTGTTGACCTGACGTGTAAAAGTTAACTTTTTGTTGACCTATTAACTTTGTTACTATACCCCCTACAGTCATTTTTAATGCATTGATAGCTGTTCTAGAGGAAAGTGTCTTGTAAAAGACAAGTTGACTTTATTGACTTTTAACTACTAGTCATTACACACAAATACAATATCTTGCATCTTTTTCACTAAATTTGTTCAGGCATTCGTTCGATATGCCTGTTGTAGGGGTCTCTGCCTGGGTGGAATTCACTAGACCACACAATAATCAAATAATTCGAGCACATGAGTACAAACAAAGGCTACTAGATATGGACACAGTCGTATTCCACATATACTTTACCAATTATATCACATTTTAGCATTTCAACGTTATCATCCATACACGTATTAATCATAGATTTTTGTATAACGCCATTGAAGGTCATGACCCTTCACCAAGCACCTTTCTATCAACTTAAGAAATGCGTGAGAGAATTTGTGTCTCTTCAAGGCACGTTTGAGTATATGGCAACAGGCAGACCATTCCAGATTCTCGGGGCAAATATGGAGGAAGCACGCTCATCCATCCATCGCTCTCAATAACTACGAGGAACATTCCTTAGTGTGTATGGGGGGGGGGCAGATCCAGAGGCTGGGATATGGTCAATAGGAGAAGTATGAGGCAGCTGTAGCATTTAAGGTCTTTGTGTAAGAAGGAAAACTTTTAATGTTGTTCTGTATCGAGTGGGGAGCGAGGGCAGATGAAGAAGCAAGGAAGATGCAAGAGAAAAACCTCCCCTGTGCAAAAGAACAGGGGCTGCAAAGGATTTTAATTAGTTGGAAGAGTGGAAGCCTCTAATTCAGCGAGAAGGGTGTCGTTGTAGTCAATGCGGGAGATGAGAATAACCTAAATGTCCGCCTCTAAGCTGTTGTAGTTGAAGTGGGAGTGGATGCAACGGAGATTACGGAGGAAGCAGAGCGAGGATTTAGATGCGTTGGCGACGTCTCTTTTGAGAACTATCAAAGGCGAGGCTCAGATTTGTTTACTGTATTGGAAAAGGTGGTAAGTGATCGAGCTGGTCAAATAAGGAGTAGCAATACTTTTGCAGCGAACCACATTCGCAGGAGTGCCAACCAGTAATACTAGGTGTAGCAGGGTGTCTACTGCCCTTGAAGTCTTTAAAAAGCCCTTGAATTTATTTTTTGCCGTTGAAATCCTTGAAAGGTCTTTGAATTTGATGAAAAAGGTAGATGGGCCTTGAATTTTAAAAATACATCATTGAGTGATTGTTCAAATGTTTTTCAAATTCACTATTTATATACTTTTTAATGTCTATTAGGAAAATAGTAATATTTAAGTCAATCTACTCACTAATGTGAGTGAACATATGTATGCTTTGGATGTATTGTATTTTATGATGGATGCTCGCTATACTTCTGTGACTCGCTTGGATACCTTTTTTGCACTGGTGAGTTGATTTTGGTTACGCTTTGCTTATAACCCCTTTTTCCCTTAAATACCTCACCTTCATCAATGCCCCATAATGTTTATTGCACTTTTTTAATTTAAAGAAAAAAAAACAAGTAGACACCCTGTGTAGGTATCTTTCCTATTTTTACTACCACTTCTATGTCAATCTGCTAATTTTTTCGCCTAAAAAGTAACTGTTCCTTACCATGCAAGATTATCAGTTGCTTCATTCAGTTCTACCTTCTTTCACATACATATGCTCGCATTACTCTTAATATCCTTAATCTTACCTTTATTCATAACCGATTCACATCTTTTATACAGTTATGTCTACCATGCATTCTACCTTTTAAATTTTGGTATTTCTTTCCAAAACAGTTTACGCTTTCCACTTAATTTTCTTCCTAGCATTGGTTCCTCGCACTAAATTTTAGTATATTCAACATCGCAACACAATCATGCTTCATTGTTCCTTTTAACGGAACTTTCAAGCTTTTGTTCACCTGTCTGCTACCATTTCGTTTTCCACCAGTCATAGCAAAACCATGCACACTTGCTGCAATGTACGTCCCCTTCACTTTCATGATTGCCCTTTACTAGGTAGTCTTCTTTAGCCAATTTTTCTTGCCACTTATTTGTGTAAGATTACCTTTGTTGAACAGCATGAACACTTGCATCAGAATCTATAGGTTGGCCATTTTGTGATTGAAGTTATTTTTCTTAATGAAGTGGACTAGTGTTGATATTTGGGAGGGAACATTCCGAGTCCCCTAATTACATACTTGTTGCAGAACTGCCCTTCTCAAATTGGCTAGCTTTTCTTTTTGAATTGTTAGACTTCTGTCTGATCGATCTAGCGTTGTTTTAGAGCGTCTATTGTGGGCATAATCCCAACTTAGTATGAAATGCGCTAAACCGCTAACCATTGCTATAACAACCGGCCCATTTTGTTAATCAGAAATTTCTTGGGAATTGTGTTCTGGTTATGCTTTAGGGTGTGCCTATTACAACCTGTACTAAATGGGTACAGGGGAGAATCCGGATGTAGAGATGTTATAAAATAATCAGCTGGCTTAAATAGTTTCTACCTGAGAAGCTTATGCAGTAATATTATACTATTCATTTCTGAATATATATTTGTCAGTTGCAGTAATTTGTTGGAAGGAGGAATATGTTTCTATTTCTGTTCTCTCAAATGGTTTTCCTAGGGTACGTTGATATTCAGGTGAGTAAGCACGCGTTAACAAATCTTGAAGTTTATCTCAATGGTCGTCCAACTAAATCTTAATTGTATGTATGGGCCCATTTTGTCATGTGTAAGATGTCATCATTGTTATGAAAATATGGTCATAATTTATACGATCAACCCTGCATCACAAGTGTCTCACAACATGATGCCTTCCAAGAAACCTGTTCCCACATATTCTCCATAAGTTTGATATTTGTAATTTTTTTTTTTTTTAGTAAACATCGCTGGTAAACTTCATCTTAGGAATAATTGAAATCCTGAATCTTTAGAGCACGTTACTACCTTCCAGCCATCTGGTACACGTTGAAGGATCTTGACGATTTTTTCCGTTTCGATTTAGAAATTTCGGCTTTTTCTGGGTTGATTTGTGAAGGACTGGGTAATTTCGTTGAAATTATTAGAGGTCGAGTTTGTCTAATTTACCGTCCTTGCAAGTGAACTTGCTTTCATCGTTGAGAGGGAGAATAGATGCAAAAGAGATACTAGAGTCCTTTCTAGCGCCTCAAGTATTCTAGCTTCTTCCTATCCCTTTCGCATATTTCTAATTCTCCCAACCTTATCAATTTCTATACAAGCCGCTATTTAATAGCTTTATGGCGGAAATGTACTTGTTGGTTTAGTTTTTACGATTTATATATACTACGTTTAGTACACACACACACACACACACACCATACGTAAAAGGAGGTTTGTGTGACAGCATTGCATTGATGGAATTCAAAGATAAAGGCAAAAGATTGGGACTCAAAGTGAAGGGGTAAAAAGGTTTCACTCCTTCATAGATGTTACCCCTTTTTGCCTTTAATTGGTTCAACAAATATCGGTACGTGAATAAAATGTGGGATTGATTTCAACTGGGCCGTAATTCTAATGTGGAGGGTTCGATCTCACATGTACTGATGATTTGAACCGCGGAAATTGAAATTATTCGTCATTTCGGTGCCCCCTTTCCCGCGGGGTCGCACAAAAAGCACTTTATCTCCCCCTTCGAACAATGAAAGAGGGGTGAGGTCCCTTTGTGCGCGAATTTCTTTTGCTCTTTTTCGTTACTTGCGCCACGTTCCCAATTGGTTCGGTCATTGGCTTCCCAAAGGGATGGAATTCAGGGAGAATTAGGGCGGAAATGTCTCTTCCATTTTAAAACAGGGAGGGAGGCGGGGGGGGGGGGGGGGGTTAATTCGTGTTTTTGTTTTGAATTGGGTAATTTATGCATTGTTTTTTTTTAAGGGGGAGGGCATATTTAGATATGGGCATCTTTTTTTAATTCCTGTGTAATCTTTCTTATTTTAAGTTTGAGTGTGTTAATTGCTTGGCATAATTTTTCTTCTTGGGTTGTCTTGTATTGACGTTTTGGGTAAACTTGATTTTTATATAGTTTCATAAACAATTATTTTCTTGTTATGGTGAGTTTTTATGTAATTCGGTGCTTGTTTTGAGTTTGGGGGCAATTCATCTCCCCTTGTTCATTTTGCAATCCTAAAACTCGAGCAAACCGTAACATAGGCCATTTTTTCCCTTTTTTTGTGTGTGCTTCCCTCCCTTTGCCCACTAAAATGACGTTCCCTCCTCGGATTACACAGTTACTCGTCATTTTTCTGTACGCCTCACCTCCCGCGAGCGGCTGCTAAAAAGACCGAAGCCTCTTCTCTCATTTCTCCTTAATCGCCATTGTCGAGATTTGCAGTTGCGAAAGGGAAGAAAAGGATCCTATAATTTATGGTTTCTGATAAACAGCGGCAATGAAGGAAATTAATTAAATTTATAAAATAAAAAGTATCGAGAGGTTTAGTATGAGAAAATTCGCAATTTCCCCCAGGGGCCGCGCCCTTGAGGGGGAATCCCAGCTACATGGAGACTGGGGTGTGTGGGAGGTGAATCCCGTGGTTCATTTATGTTCGGTGGGGGTTAATTAAGAGTTCATATACTTCTTTTTTTGGATCCACCAAGTGGGAATTTGCTCCTTGGTGCTGGGTACGTAATGCCGGGGCAGCGGCTTGATAAATGGGGCAGTAAATTGAAGCGTAATCGTTACATTTCAAAGGGGTTACTCCAGCAGGGCAGGGCAGGGCAGGCCACTAATGCCCCGCGAACAGAGAGTTGTTAGTTGTTACACTCCATCCTAGCTGCGGGGTGCCCCGTCCGTAAAGGCGGAGTCCTTTGTGCTTTCTCGCCCACCCCCTTTTTTTGTTGCTCTTCTCGCCTTGGATTTTGTGTTCGATGTGGAACGAGGAAGGGGGAGTGTAGAACAGTTGTGCTCTTCCCCCCCGGTCCTGAGCGCCCCAAAGTGTAATTTGGGTAAGTTTTTTCTACACTACTTCACCGCTACTCGGTTTGCTGCTTTCTTTACAAATATTTCTCCTGTTCGAGGTTCGTTGGTTTCTGCTTTAATAAATATAAATATTCTTTTCTCTTATTTTCTCCCGCCCACTTTCCTCCTCTTTGTCTCTAGAAAGAGAGAGGGAGGTTTTCCTCTTTGTGTGTCTATCTAAAGAGGTCCTCTTTGTCTCTAGATAGAGAGAGAGGGGTCTTCCTCTTATCTAGAGAGGTCCTCTTTGTGTGTCTATGAGATCTCCTCTGGGTCTCTTGAGATAGGTTCTCTTGTCTATCTAGAGTGAGGTCTAGATCGAGAGAGATCCTCTTCTCGCTAGAGGTAGATGAGTCCTCTTTGTCTCGCGAGAGGTAGAGTGGGTCCTCTTTGTCTCTATAGAGGAAGAGAAATTCTCGTATTTCTTCTCTTAGAGGATGGGAGAGAGAGAGAGAGAGAGAGAGAGAGAATGGGATTCCTCCTCTACTGTATTCCTCTCCCTCTAAAACCGGTCATTAGCGATGCAGGAAGCCGGCATCGGCTATCCTGGTTTTATTTGATTGATTCGCCTCCATTCTCGAGAGGGAATTGCTCTCCGATCGCTGGCTCTCCATTGTAAAAGTTCCCCGAGTGAAAATCTTCACTCCAGCTGACGAAGCGGGAGGAGTGTCGAGCGTAAAGCAAGAATACATTTTCAAATCCCTCTCTTTTTCGGCTCCGCGTTCGGCTGACTTAATACGCGCCATCCACGTGTAATTTTGCGTTTCCAGGTATTCCTATTGTTATTAACCTCTAATGGGTATCGTATTTCAATCGATCCCTTCCGGGACTGCTCTTGCCTCGCACATATTCAGTATGAGATCTGATCTGGCACCGACTCAGATTGGTTTGGGAGATTCTTCGAGTTCATTCTCTGTTCCTATACGAATGTTTTCTAAATTCATGACAGGTGACCTCGTTGTTTTCTCTTTTTGCTCAGTAGTAATTTGAAAAATAGGTAATCGATATACACTTCGAGGGTATTCTGCCGACTGATACCCTAACTTCACGACCCTTTTCTCGGTCAAGACAAACTTTCCTGGCAGTTCATCCAGCATAGTAATAATAATAATATATTTTTGTATGGATCTCTTCAATGCCATGTACCTTCATAAATGCCTTTTTGTCAACGGAGGAAAAGCTTGAGAGATTAGGTGCATTTTGAAGGCACCCACCGGGGGGTAGAGCACCTCATCGGTATCAAATACGGAGCTGGATTTTTTTTCTGTTTATCAAATAAGTCCGATCTGGCGACCGTCGTCAAGAGCACAAGTCACTGCACTCATTTTCTAGCCTAATACTATAGGCCACATTAAAATACAAACCAAAGCAATAAAAAGAACAAAAAAAACTCTAAACCAACAAAAGAAAGCAATAAGAATGGCCGGTCGGAGTCGTCGAAGAGTGGAAGCCTATGAACCAGGAGAAGTGTTGACGGGACTCAGCACCCCGTCCGAGCCAGCGTAGCCTCTTCTTCCTTCAAAACACTTGTTTCCTTGCTTTTCATACAACCTCTCCCACAACTTTCTCTGGTCAGCCTCTAATTTCAAAGGGTAGATGCTGACCCTCTTCTCAGTCAACCGTCCCGGATCGGGGCTGAGTGGGAGGGGACAATGTTCCCTAACCCCTGAGCTCCGGTCTGGGGTGGTTGGTTTTTAACAACCTGCTTCATCCCCACCCATACCTTCCTAACATCCCTTTTCCTCTCCTCTTCACAATCTATATATTTTTACGCCGTGCCCAAGGTGGAGCCGCCATGCCGATGGACTGCCAGGCCACCAGGCGGAAGGGGTGGTCCCAAATGGCGGGCCTGGCTCTGCCGGGCTTGTAAGCACCTCTTGCAGTGCGGGCAACTGCGAGAGGTGATGAGCTATTGCGTCCCGTATCACAAATAGGGTCACCATGCCCAATGATGAGAAAATGAAAAATCTCCCCTTAATTCCCCCTTGCTCATCGACGGAGCCGCCCTCGTGCAGATCCACCGGGAAAATGGAGGTCCCCCCCCCTGTGCTTGCGCAGGGGACCCTCCATATTTCTTTAACCGGAGAGGAGGCTTACTCCTCTCCTACGCCTACGGGTGAAGGGGACTCCCTCTCACCCCCTTTTCTGGAGGTGCTTCCAGGCATCTCCCTATTCCCAGCGGCAGTCCCTCCTTTTCTTCCTAAGGGGACTGCCAAGAAAGCCAGAAGGCAGCCCATTGCCGACCGCCCCTCGTGTAAGCGGCTCGGTAGGGCAAACCCCCTTAAGGGAGAGAGGGAAGACAGGCCCCTTCGGTCGCTTCCCTCAAAAGACCTGCTGGCAAGAATATTAAACCTTGCCGGGGTCAAGGCCTGTGCCTCCCTACAAAAGACCCATGACGCTGCCAAGGGGACCTGCGATGTCCTGGGAGGGGATGACCAACTGGAGGCCCCTCCTGTGATAGACATGGTCCTTGAGGAAACTCAGCCTCAGAGGGTAGGGCCTTCCATGGGGGGGAATCCGGGCTCGGCGCCAAGCACCGAAGCCGAATCCGCCCCTATGCAAGGTCCTCCTCAAACGGCTGGGGATTCTGAGGCAGTACAAGGAGGGGAGGGATCTCCTCCGCATGATGCCCCTGCGACCACCAGGACCTTCTCCATTTCGGAGAAGGATCTTGCTGAGGCCGGTCCATCTGGCCTGGGGGCTTCTATCGGTGGGGGTGAGAAGCGGGTTCATTTCCCACCCTCCTCTCCAAAAAAGAAAAGGACGAAAAAGACGAAGAAGACTAAGAAGACTCAGGGCTCCTCTCCATCCGCGGTGGCTGTGGGGACGGATGGGTCTGCTGCCACTTTGACAAGCGACCAAGCCAAGACCGACACATCCGGCCCCTCTGCCCCCCCCCCCCCGGTTGCGGAGCCCCTGACTAAGACAAAGACCAAGAGTGCACAGGGCGGAGCCTCGATGACATCGGGGCCCCTCATTCAGAGGTTACCTGGCGTTTTCGAGCCCGCTGGCTTCAAGCGCTTCCTCGTTATTCGCTCCACTGATGGCACCATGTTGTCCAAGGGCAACATGATCCATCAGAGGGGAGGATTAGCTAGTGCAATTGGTAGAGAGCCGAAGGTGACCCGTTTCTCGGACGGGAGCCTTCTGGCGAATACGGTGAATCCCGCTGAGGCGGCCAAGATAAGGGCTCTTCGGACAGTTCATGGCACCCCGGTGAGTGTGACGCCGCACTCTACCATGAACTTTGTGAAAGGAGTAGTTTATGCGAGGGAACTCGTTGACTACTCCATTGAGGACATCACCCTAGAGCTGGCCGACCATGGGGCGGTCAAGGTCGAACGTGTGATGAGAAAACAGGGAGGGGCCTCGAGACCCACCCCTACCCTTTTCGTCACGTTCGACTGTGACAAGCTCCCTGAATCGGCGCGTGCCGGTTGGTACCGCTACCGCGTGAAGGCATTCGTGCCACTGCCGCGGTGGTGCTATTACTGTCACCGCTCCGGCCATACGAATCGTTCTTGTAGACGTGCAAAGTCAGGGTCACCCGAAGTCTGTGTAAATTGCTCCAAGGCCGCACAAGATAAGTCTAAATTGTGTGTGGCCAAGTGTGTCAATGGCGGAGAGCCGCACCCTGCTTCTTCGTAGCAATTTGGTGCATATCTCCTTGAGAAAGAAATCCTAGCCGTTCAGGCCCAGGATCGACTCTCATTCCGCGAGGCTAAGGACTTGGTCCTGGCGCGCCCGGCTCTGCCTGGGAAGTCATATGCCTCAATAGTTAGAAAGGCGCCCTCTGCTCCTGGCCCATCCAGGCCAACGAGCACGTTTGTTTCTGCGCCCATTCGGAGTCCTTCTGCAGGCTCTACCCAACTTGGGCGCTTCCCTGGTAAAGGTGGCTGCAAAAAGGGTTCATACCCAGCCCCGGCTAAAACCAGGACTCCCCCCACTTCCCCCAGCGGGACCGTTTCCCGCAAGGCGAAAAAGCCACGCGCCTCCACCGAGTATGTAGACTCACAGGAGGCAACACCCCTGAAGATGGTCGCTAGGCCATCTTCGGGGGTTCCTAAAGCTAGCCCGTGAAAGAAGGACAACAACAAAGGAGCTTCGGCTCCTTCGCCCACGCCCCGAGGTGGAGCGAGTGGCTCGGAGACCGTGGTTCCTCGAAAAGAGGGCCCCTCCGCCTCCGAAGCCGTAACCCCCGCCTAAGGTTTCGAGGTGGAGGGAGGAAAAGACTCGCATGGCGAGCCCAACCTTCCCCAATAGGCATCGACGGTGACAGCGCCTTCAGCGCTTTGTCCGGCCAACAGCGCCTGGGGTTCTGCCCCCGGGAAGCGTACGGCCATTCCCGTGAGGGTGTTCTGTTCGAGCAGGGCCCCCGCGTCCCCTCCGAGCTAGGCCTGGAGGGCATATTTCTTCAATGGAATTGCCGTGGACTCCGGGCCAACTGGGAGGAGCAGCGGAGGCTCGTCTCGTCCCGTTTCCCGTTTGCTATCTTTTTGCAGGAGACCATGCTAGGCGCGTGCCCCCTGACTGCCCTCCCGGGGTATAAGGGTCTTGCGACCCCACCACCGCGAGATGGGCGGGCTGGGGGATGCGCGGTTTACACCCGACATGATGTCTCCGTTCTTCCTTCTCTTTAGATACCTCCTTTCAGGCAGTGGCTGTGCAGCTGCACCTGGATAGGAGGTATACTATCATTTCTGCGTACATTCCACCGTAAGCTGACTTCGACGCGGGGGACTTCCGCCGCGTCGTGGCCCTATCTCTTGCTTGGAGATCTGAACGGCAGGCATCCTCTCTGGGAAGATTACTCCATAAATCCCAGGGGACAAGTTCTTGCCGATCTGATCGAAGAGCTTGAGATGGTTTTTCTAAACGTGGATGAGTTTACGCATCACTGTCCGAGAACCGCTTCATTTTCTTGCCTTGACCTATCTTTGTGCTTATCGGATGCACAGCCTGATTTTGATTGGGTGGTGGTCGATGACCTCCATGGTAGTGATCACTTTCCCATTCAAATATCATTTTCAGGGCAACTGCCGCCTGAGAGACCACCTCGGTGGTGCTTGGCGCGGGCACGGTGGCCTGCATTTCCGGAAATGGCTCAATTCTCTATCTCAGTCGAGGAGTTTAGGTCGGTAGATGAGGCCGTTGAGTTCTTCTCCTGCAACCTCATCGCCGTTGGTCTGACTACTATTCCCAGGACGTCTGGCCGTTTTGCACCATGACCACTCCCATGGTGGTCGGCCGAGTGTGAGACGGCCCTCAAACAGAAGCGTTATGCCTACATGCGCTATAAGCGCCGGTCGAACGATTTCACTGTCGCTGAATTTCGTCGGGCTAGGGCTAGGTTCAGGTATATTTCGAAGCAGTCCCGCTGCTCTTCTTGGCGGGCATACGTGTCTTCACTTAATGGGAAGACCCCTTTAGCTGAGGTGTGGAAGCGAGTCAAAAGGATTCGGGGCAAGTTCTCGCAGGACCCCCCTCCCGTTCTCCAGGAGAATGGGACCGCAATCTCGGACCCCGCGTCCGTGGTGGAATCCTTAGCGCCTGCTTTTTCCGCATTCTCTAGCCGTGATGCTGCTCCGCCAGCATTCAATGCACGTCGGCATGTCGCGGAAGGCCGCCGGCTGGACTTTACCTCCAGAGGCGGAGAACCCTTCAACGACAAGTTTACCGTGAGTGAGTTGCGTTCCGCTCTCGCTTCGTGCGCGGACACCGCCCATGGTCCGGACGATGTCCCGTACGCCATGCTTCGACACCTGGGTGAGCGAGGCAGGGCCTTTCTGTTAGATTTGTTCAACAGGATCTGGGTGGAAGGTCTTCTCCCAGACTCCTGGCGAATCGCTATTTGTCTCGCCTTTCGCAAACCGGGGAGAGATCACTCTACTCCGACCGGTTTCCGCCCAATCTCTCTAACCTCATGCCTGTGCAAGTTGATGGAGAAATTGGTAAATGTTAGATTAGCCTTTTTCCTGGACAGCGGAGGCCATCTGTCTTCCGCACAGTGCGGCTTCCGCAAGTTCCACTCCACGTCGAATGCTCTGCTCCGACTGGAAAATGCCGTCTGCCAGGCTTTCGTTCGTAGACAGCACTACGCCACGGTGTTTTTCGATCTGGAGAAGGCCTATGATACCGCATGGCGATACCGTATCATGGAGACTCTCCACACGATGGGGGCGAGGGGACGCCTACCAATGTTTATATCTGAATTTTTGCGAGATCGTCGATTCCGCGCACGTGTGGGGGGAGCCCTGTCCGGCCCAAGGGAGCATGAAGAGGGTGTCTTGCAGGGAAGTGTCCTCAGTGTCACACTCTTTGCCCTGAGCATCAACGGCATCACCTCGGTGCTGCCGGAAGATGTTCTCGCTACGCTCTACGTGGACGACCTTTCGATCTCTTTTGGTGCGGCTCAGATGCCATCTCTGGAGCGTCGACTCCAACAGGCATTGAACCGCGTCTCTCGCTATACCGAAGCGCACAGGTTTCGGTTTTCTTTGGCCAAGACTAAGGTGGTGCACTTCTGCCGCCATCCACTGCTTCACCCCGACCCAGATCTGTTTCTTAATGGGGTCCGCCTGGATGTGGTTGAGTCGCACCGTTTCCTTGGTCTTGTATTCGACCGACGCCTCACCTGGGAGACTCATATTCGCAGCCTTAGGGTCTCTTGTACCCGCACCATGGACATTCTCCGTTCAGGGATGTTCAGCGCTTGGGGCGCTGATAGGGCTACCGCCTTACTTTTTTATCGATCCTTTGTTCGCTCGAAGCTTGACTGCGGATGCGAGTTTTATGCATCCGCAGCCGAGCGTTTATTGCGGAAGGTGGATTCGATCCACCACACCGGCATTCGCCTTGCGACCGGTGCCTTCCGCACTTCCCCCATCGAGAGCCTGTTGGTCGATGCTGTGGAGATGCCACTCGCTTTGCGCCGCGTATAGTGCATCAATCGCCTGTACGCGCGAGCCCGGTGCCTCCCTCGGTCGCCAACAGGTCTCACTGCATCCGCAGCTGATCTCGATGGTGCCTATGCCGCCGAGAGACGCCAGTCATACCCTAAGCCCTTTGTGTTTAGGGCCAGGAAACTCCTTCGAGAGGTAGATATAGCTCTCGGGCCGGTGGCGCTCCTGGTTCTGTCCAGGACGCCACCCCTGGAGGGTACCACATTTGGCTATTTGTCGCCACGCCTCTGCTCCCAAAGCTTGTACAGCGCCTGGAGTATTGCGTTCGACCTTTTTGGAGCACACATCGTGTCACGCTGGTACCGTGCCAGTGTATACGGATGGCTCCAAGTCCCAAGAGGGGGTTTGCTTCCACGCCGTATCCCCTCTGTTTGAAGTCAGCGGGGCTCTACCAGGCGCTGCATCTGTCTTCACGGCCGAGCTGGTGGCAATACACCACTCGGTGCGGGAGATTACGCGACGTGCTCGGTTCGGAGACCGGATTGTGACTTACAAAGCGCCCTGAGTGCTCTCGGGGCATTGGAATCTCCGCATCCCCGGTTCGCGAAATCCGTGATTCCACGGTTTTGGCGAGCCGGCCAGATGTCGAGATTATCTTCTGCTGGGTTCCTGGACATGTAGGAATTGCGGGGAATGAGGGTGCCAAAGAGTCCGCGAGGACTCTGCGACCGGACCAGCGTTTCGCTCTTCCTCACACTGACTACATGGCAGGAATACGGGCAGCTCTTCGGACTGCTTGGCAAAGAAGATGGGAGACGGTCGAAGGGAACCTAAAGTTTCGTGCCATTGCGCTGCGACTGTTCCCATGGACCTATCCCCCAATGCCGCGGCGGCTTCAGGTTGCTTTCTGTCGTCTCCGAATCGTGCATACTCGTGTGACGCATCGCTATTTGATGGAGCGCTCTCCTGCGCCCTATTGCTCCGACTGCGTCGTCCCCCAGACTGTTCGGCACATTCTTGTCGAATTTCCCAGTCTGGGTGATCTTCGCGCACGACACCTGTCCCGGTACCGGGATGGGCGGGGTCGCTACCGCCTGTCCCTTGTACTCGGGATGAGTGCGTGCACATCGACTGGTGGACTTATTGACTTTTTGGGGGAGGCCGGCTTTCTCCCTATTATTTAAGCAGGGTTTGTTTTCTGTTTTGTTTTGCTTTTTGCATTTGTTTTTGTTTTTTCCTTTCCCTCATTTAGGGTGTTTTTTTTTCTTCGTTTAATTTTATTTTAAAGTAGCCTAGAACTAGGCCAGTTTTAATACGGCGACTAATGCCCATGTAGGCAGTCCCATGTAGCCTTGATACCTGCTTTCCATCATTGCGATATCTCGGTGGAACCTTTCCCCATGTTCGTCACTAATATCACCCATATTAGATGGAAAGAAATCTAGATGCGAATGCAAGAAATGTATCTTAAGAGACATCCCGACACCCCATTCGTTGATAGGCTTTTAGCATGTTGTCCACTAGTTCTTCATAGTTTTCAGCCCTATGATTACCAAGGAAGTTTTGCATTACATGGACAAATGAATCCCTTGCTGCCCACTCAAGTGGAGTTGGTTTATTTCTGAACTCCCTGTCACGTATCAATTATCTGATCTCCGGCACTACAAAAATGCCAGTTTTAAGTTTAGCATCGGTTTTCTTTGCACCAAGTTTCTTTTTGAGATACTTGAATCCATCAGAATCATGGGCCATTGCTTTAACAAAATTCGTGATAAGGCCAAGTTTAATATGAAGCGGTGGAAGGTAGATCTTCTTTGGATGTAGCAAAGGCATGTGCTTCACATTGTATCGACCAACTGTGTGTTTTGCTCTTTCGGCCCACTTTTTGACAATATAATGACTCCTGTCCTCACGGCTGTTCCTTAGGCATAAGGAGCACATATTCTTTGTATATCCTAGCTGCAGTCCAAGAAGTAAAGAAATTTCCTTTAGATCACCACAGATATTCCACTCATGATGCGAGTAATGAACACCTTCCAAATAAATTTCATTGAGTCATATGTCTCTATCATCCCAACAATAAGTGCGACAGGAGTTGAAGATTTTTTGTTACCATTGTGCAGCAACACAGCTTTGATGCTAGCACTGCTTGCATCGATGAATAGTCTCCATTCATCAGGTAAATGCTCGTTTCCTAGCTGATTCATGAGACCCTTAACATCAGTACAGAAACAAGTACCATTTTCTTCTTTATATGTAGAAGGCAGCTAAGGCCTCATGGCATTTACGGAAAGTAGATATTTTTGCACCGTCCTCTAGAAGATTCCATTGTTGTAGTCTGGATCCCAACGGTTCTGCGTTATCCTTTAAAAATGACAAATCCCTTACAAAATCATTCAATCTTTCTCGATTTATCAACTGGATCTTCTTTTCCTTAGAATCATCCTCATACATATTTCATCGTCATTGTTACCCTCCTCTTCAGGCGATGAATCATCTTCTTTAACGTCACTAGCTGATGGAAGAACTGGGATTGACATCTCCATATTATGGGAGGCTGGTTTTATAGTTGACTTACAATCTGGATATGTAATTTTTGACTTGTTCTTATTTGAGAATCCTGCAATATTTGTCATACAAAAGTAGCAATCAAAAACATGATTTGTTAGCTCACGCCACACCATTGGTACAGCATTTAACCACTGGGTGAGCCCCGTACAACACCCAGTACAAGATTTGTGAGGTGCCCAGGGATTGTCTTGGTCGCTAACTTTACAACCAAAGTAATAATTATGCAATTTTCATTCTTTTAGCTAAATTTTTCCGCTGGTTGCTTGGAGTATATCTTCCACAGATATAACAAAAGTTGTCTGGACTATTTATACATCCTCGCCGATTTATTTTTTCAACTTAGTTTGTATATATCCTGTTATATACTTTTTATACAATCTTATTTCATTTACAAATTAATTGAGAGATAAATCTGAAAGAAAAATACAATTAATTACTGTATGTAAATACCGTTTCAACACCACTACTATAATGGTTAAATTTGACAACGTGATTAACCAGGAGTGTAACGCAGGAACCAAACACCCACAACACATCCTCTCACTACGGTAATCGAAGCAACACTGCCCATATGTGTAACTAAAGAGTATGTGTGTAACTCAGGAACCTTACGTGCTAGAAGAATTCTGATTGCAGATACGGAATCAACATACTCGATTTAGTATAAATCACAAGCAAAATCATTGTTGACTAGTGTTATCCAAATCAACTCTATACCCCCAAATATTTTAAAAATATGAATCATATAGGTGTTGCCTATACTTATGCAAGCAGCTGTATACGGTTCACGCATTTTTACCTCACTCTACCACCTCCACGAAATGTCGCCTGTCCCCACAATCTAACCCAACGCAAAATTTACTACACCTCTTTGCCCAATCAATATCATGGCCTTTAGTTTGCTGTGAAAGATAGATTTTAAGATGACGTTTTTCTTACCATGGCAGAATGCTTTCTACCCTCATGGGTCTTCCCTCCCTCCCTCGGTATTCGAGCCCCAACCGATGGAGAGCTTACGCCCCCTTGTGGAACCGCCTGTTTAGCCGAATATCGAAGGCGGCAGAATGTGTGGCAAATCTATGCCATCCCTGAGGGTTGCACGGGATGGTGGTGTGACAGGGTACGAGTGGGAAAGAAGGCGAGCAGGGAGGAGAGAATGCGGTGATTTATCTCTCTACCCCCAAAGGCGTATTGCTTAGAGTTTTTCACTCCTCACCGCGACTGAGGATTCATGAGGTGGTGTTTTGTCCCGTATAATTGGGATGGGGTAGGGTTGAAGGTGAGAAAAATGTGGGTCAAAGGGTAGAGGTGGTTCTGCGAAGTTGACGGGGTGTATAGTTAGTGTGTGTGTGTGTGTGTATGTGTGTGTGCGTGCGTGCGTGCGTGTGAAGTTTGCCTTTTCGGGTGGGTGTGGGTGAGGTGGAGTGGTAGGGGTGAGCCTTGGGCGTAAATTATTGTCTCGCGACTTGTATTGCTTATCGGTTTGCCACCCGTCCCTCACCTCTTAGACGAGATCAGATAATGAAATGCACATAAAGATAAAACTGACGATCTTAGGGAATTTTGAAGATACCATGGTCGGGTCCTCTTTTTTTTGGGGGGGGGGGCTGTGTATTATGTGGATATAAATAATCCCAATAGAGGACACTACTACTCGATTGGCAGGGCTCCGCAACAGTGGTGAGAATGAGTATGTTATGAAGACGGGATGGAAATGGTAGCGGTGTTGTGATTGGTTATGTGCGTGTGGAGTTCCCTACCCCCGCAGGGGTGAGTATCCAGCTTAGGCCGAGAGCAGGATGGAACCCGCTCCTCGATGCTAGAAGTCCAACGCCTTATTCACCAGGCTAACGAGAGCCACAATTAGGGTACTTTTTGTTCCCGCATATCCTACTGTCTGTGGGTCCTTGTCTCTTGGAGGTGTGGAGGTCATTGACTGTTCTCACCCCCTTTGAAATAGAAGTAACCAAACCTAACTTGATTGCCCTAACTCCGTCATATCCATCTGTCATCATCCACTCGTTCTTTCACACACACACACACACACACAGACACACACACACACACACACACACACATGACTTACTAATTAGACCCCGAACCCGATAAGGAAGCGCGTTTGTATACATCTAATGCCAGGGACACCAACAATGCGTCGTCATGGCAACGGATTTATCATTAAGTAAATAGAAACTAGAATTATTGCACATCTGGAGACCCCTGGGGGGAGGGGGGTGCTTCATCGATTCTTCGCGCCACCTTCTTCCTCTATCCATTACGGCTCTTTTATTAGGGCTCCAAGCAGTCTCTTCTTCACTGTCCCTAATTGACCAATTTACGATTTTTTTTAGCCATGATACCCTCGTTAGTCTTTTAGAAGTCATTTTGTGTATTTACTCTCACCCCCGCCCCTACATACACGCAAGTTCGGTACTACTAGTACCCTCAGAGATGGTGGTAAGAGGAAAATAACAAGGTTATTTTGGGTTTCTTTCTTGCCTTAGCGGCTCATAACGGTACCTGGCGTTAAATGGCCGAAACATTATTATTAGGGAGGCAAAAACAAGGGTGCAGTTAAGAGAAGTGGAGGCTCTCTGGTCTCCCATCAAATGACTAACCACAACCATGTGGCTTAACTCTATATGGACATTTGTGACAAATATGTAACGTTTCAATTACACTGAAATAATAGGGTCGAAAGGAAATTATCTGGCAGATTGGACCATCTAACCGGATTTGTAGCGTATCAAAAGATATCATTGGCAACTCTATCAATACACCCAAAATTGACTCCAGTGTAGAGAGTTAGTATTTTGAATAGAGGTGTGAGGCACGTGTAGATTTTGTTCTCCTATTTTATCTGCATTATCACTTATCAGGTAAGATTTTTGCATTTAGTATTTTTTTTATTACTTTCATTATGATACACTGCTAATTATGGTGATATTATTCAACATTAGATATATTTTTTTTACATAGGCCTCTCAACTTTAAACGTTACATATCTGTTGACTTGGGGTTTGGAGGATGAATTGTAAAAAACATCATTGCTGCCTTGGTTGCAAAAATAAGCTTAACGTTTTGTTTTATTCGTAATATTTGCTGATAGGATAGTTTTTGTTATTTGTTTATATATATATATATATATATATATATATATATATATATATATATATATATATATATATATATATATATATATATATATATATATATATATATATATATATATTGCTTTGAAATTTTATATTATTTTGCATTTTATAGACATAGACGCCCATGTATGTATTTTATGGAATATACTGATGCTCAACAAAGCAAAAGAAGCATGATAATTAGATAAAAGTTGAAACTTTGCACAAGTATAGGGATTTGTGACTTGAACAACATATCAAAAGTCCCATGGACTCCCGCGCTTGCGTTAGCCGCCATATTGGATAATGGTCGCCATATTGTAATTCCCTTAAAATTCAAATATCTCGTAAAATCTGTTTTATCAAAAGACACCACTCAATAAAAGTTGTTCAGAACTGATTGTTTTATAGCACTGACTAGGTTATTTTACAAAAATAAGTAAATTTATATGAAAAAACAAAAAATATTGAAATTGAAGTAATAAGTTTAGTTTCAAAGACAATTTACACAGAACTGGTGGCCTGTATGACACAATGCTTCGAAACAAAAGTTGTAGAGCAAACTTCCTTCTTCTGAAATATATATAAATGTTTATGTATATTTTAGAAAATAAGGAAGTTAGGAGGCATAAATGGAGAAAAACGCAAGACACTGACCGATGTTTTCTTCCAGGTACCAGAAGCGATGGATTGTCTGATTTTTTGGACTTTCCTTGAAAGAATCTCCAAGTGTAGAGGTGACTCGAGGACTGCAGACCTTGATAACCGCCAGTCTGGCTCGAGAGGATGGGTTGCATGAACAGTTCAAGAACAAAACTTCTTTACAAGTACATATCGACTGCCGTAAATCGTACACTAGAAAACCTGCTCCAAATAAGGACATAGAAGAGCGACACAAGAAAGTGCCTTGTCTGCGATCAGAAGTAACCGAATTTGACATCAAATTGCATTGCTTATTCTGTGGTGAAACAGCTGATAAAATTGCTGAGCTTAAAAATCCAAGGAAGTATCGTAGGCCCATACATGAAGTTACGCCACTGACACTACAGAAAACATTGCGAACAAGAGCAAAGGAACTCAATGATAAACTTGGTTATTTGGTACTGAGCAGGATTGACAGTGTTATTGACCTGGTAGCTGTAGTCTAAGTATCATCGGAAGTGTTACAATGATTTCTGCAAAACTAGCTGCGATAGTGGTGCATCCTGTTCTCATAAAACAGTTGGAAGACTATGCCAGGCAGGTGCATCAGAAGCTTTCAATAGACTCTGTGACATTATAGATGACAACAATGAGTGCCAGTACTCTGCAGGAATTGCACAGGATGATGATGCAGGCTACAGACACAGCAGAGACACTAAAACAAAAACTGCTAGACATACATGGAGAAAGCCTCACTGTCAGTAAATGTAAAGGCAATGATATTGTTTCATTCAGTGAAGCAGTCAGTAGATCCTTAGCAGACTCATGGTATAAAAACAGAGAAAGCAATATTCAAGATGAGAAACGTCGAATTGTACTAACAGCTGTCGCCATCATACGTCAAGATATACGTGCACGTGTGTATGACAATTCCGTGTATTCAGTATGTGAAGACATTACTAATTCCTCAATAAAGCAGGCGCCAGAAACTCCGTGACTTTGTTGACGAAGTAACAAAATCAAAGCGTAGGGATGAACATAGGGAAAATGAGCAAAAGCGCTTAAGCCTACAGCATGCAATCAAGAATGACCGAGATCATTCTTGTCTTCACTCCAGATATCTTTATGTTTTCCTACAAAGGCGCTTTGATTCTCGCCAACTAATTGATATTCTGGCGAAGGTAGGATTAGCAGCGTCAAATAAAGAGACTCTACGCTACGTTAACTCAGATGTTAGGACTGCATCTGTGAATATAAGAGAAGATGGTTTTCTCCAATATAGATTTGATAATGCAGATTTCAACATTCGCACTCTTGATGGTTCGGGAACGTTTCACAGTATGGGTGGTATAAAATGTGTAACTCCTACCAGTGCTGTATTTACCAGTACTGCAGTTCAGAGAGTCGTGGATGTAAGTAGTTCAAGTATCGCTGGAGGAACAATTCCAATAAAGACATAGAAAACCTACAAGCATGTCAAGTCTGCAAAATATCACATCAAAAGCATCTATCTCATGCGATACATATCAACCAATAACTGCAAAACATGCTCAAAAGTTAGATACCTTATGGATATGTGGAAGCTACTTAAGTACCAGCAAAACCCAGGCTGGAATGGCTACATGCAGGCAGAAATGAAAGGTGGTAACTTTGAAACTACTCATACACTTGCACTTCCCTTTATCAACTTGGACCCAGGGAATCTATCAACTATATACACAACACTCCTGCATGCTGTCGAGGGTACTAAGTCCCACAAACAAACTCACTGTGTGGTTACTTTTTGGCCAGCCCGTCTATATGAAAGCATTTGAAATAGTTACTGCAGGTGGCAAAGAAAGTCCCTTGTTAAAAGTAGTACGTTTGGGTGGTTTCCATCTCCTCATTTCTTTTATGGGAGCAATAGGCACCATAATACGTGGAAGATCTCACTATGAATAATGAAGAACGTAGTACAATCTTGGAGATCTTTCACTCCTTCTTGACCCATGAAATTGATGTTGAAGACGTTTTAAGCAATGAAATCCTACAAGACATTAATGAGAAGCTGATAAACATCATTAACCAAAAGAAGGACTTAAGTCGCACAGCATGACTCTGGTTGCAGTATCATGAATAAGTATCCCTAATTAAGTTCTTTGTGAGAGCTGAACGTACAGGACAGTGGGATTTGCACCTGTATTGTATACGAGAGATGCTTCCACATTTCCATGCTGCAGGACATCTACATTATGCCAAAGCAGCACAGATTTATTTGCAGCAAACGAATGAACTTTCAAGTACAATGACAGAGAAAGAATATGAGCAACTGACCAAAGATGGAATCTTCACGGTGCGTCGTAGCAATCGTTACTGGTCAGGGACATGGAGTGATATGATAATTAAGCAGTATCTGATGAAAGGATTTAAATCTTCTGGAGGACTTACGCATGGCAGGGGCATTACTGAGGCCCAGTGGATAAACGCGATGCCAGCAAGTACACAAGTTTTCGAAGCTGTGGAGAAGTTTACTGGTGTTTCCTCTGCAACAACTGAACAGCATGTTGAATTGCGAGAATCACGCCAGTTTCATGATGAGAAGCACTTACACAATGCAAAACTGGCTACGATCTCACTCTCCATTTCAAGAAACATTTAGTGGTTTGGTATCCATGGGAACAGGGATAATGGCTGATGATCTAGTGAACTGTGACACAACAAAATCAATTGGCTTGAAAGAAATGCATGATATGGATGGCAAGAAATTCTCAGCTATACATCTGAAACGAAAGAACACAGTCCGGTCAATATCAGTAATGAGAAATGGACTGAAAGTTCGTGAAGACTTTCTTGCAGTGAACTCTTAACAGCAGAATAATATGTGTTCTGAAAGATAATGATCAACTTGCCAATTATATGACCTATGAGCTGGCCCCTAAATCTCCTTCACTCTTCGACGACATCTCAATGAGAAAAAAAAGAAACAAAGCAGCATTAGCAACTAAGTTGGAATCTTTTGAACCCCAGGAAGGGTTAGTTTCAGATCAATACCAGTATGTTGTGGATGGTGGTCATCTCCTTTATAAAGTTGTGTGGCCAAGGCCGGCTGTGTACCGGGATATCTTTCAAGCCTACACAGGTTATGTACTCAATCATTGTGGCAAAAATGCAACAGTTGTGTTTGACGGCTACCCAGTAACACCAACGAGCAAATCTCGGGAACAAAATCGTAGGGCATCCAAACATTGTTCTATAGAAGTTGCAGTGGAAGAAGAATGTTACACAACCTTACCACAAGCAGATTTCCTGTGTAATAAGGGTAATCAGACACAGCTGATTAATAAGCTGAAGGAACACCCGCAGTCTGCTGGTATTACGGTTATAGTTGCCAAGTATGATGCAGATACGTCCATTGTCCAAACTGCTTGGTCATTAGAAGATGCTGGACATAATGTAGCAGTAGTGGGTGACGACACAGACTTGCTTGTACTTCTTTTATCACTTTCTAAGTCATCCACGAAAATACTTTTCATTAAACCCACAATCCCAACAAGACCTATGATATTAGCAAACTTTAAGCTAACATGGGACTTCTTCGGCAATGATTGAGTACATAACCTGTGTAGGCTTGAAAGATATCCACGCAGTTACAGGCTGCGACACATCAGCTATATATGGGAAAAGGAAAAAAAGGTCATTTGATATCCTGAAGAATAGCCAAGACATGTGCGACACAGTATCTGTATTTGATAACCCAGAAGCATCTAAAGATGAAGTGGGCAAATCTGGTGAAGCTTTCTTCAAACATTGGATAAGTATCGCTTTTATGTATACAAGAGAACAGTAGCAAAGATGTCACTTAAATCTGAGTTTCAGCTATCCACATTGCCACCAACCAGTGATGCAGCTCGTTTGCACTCGTTTAGGGTGTTCTTCCAAGTGCAACATTGGCATGGTAACCATCTCTCTCCAATCGAATGAGGATGGGAGAGTTGCGGAACCGGACTGAAACCAATCCCTTCAATAAAACATCCAGCTCCAGACGACCTTTTACATTTAGTCAGCTGTAACTCTCGCAAAGGTTGCCGCCATCAATGTGGATGTCGGAGGGCTGGTTTATCATGCTCATCCATGTGTGGCCAGTGCCGTGGTGCTAGATGTGAAAATTCACTACCATTTGAGTAGGATGCTGAAGAAGACACTGAGATGAAAGAAAATTGATTTTGAAGCATGTGTGTGTGCTCTGAGTGTGTGATATTCAGATCTAATTCAAACCTTAATTACTTTCATGAGTACCATTTATGACATACTTATTGCACAAAGGTTTAAAGCAAACCTGCTACCATCTTTCTTGTGTTTGAGTGTAATTATTAATGTAAGTATAACAAAGCGGTATTTATTATAATTCGTACACAAGATATTTGTCCGACAAAGCTCATCCTGTTTGATTCTGAAGAAAAAAGGTTATTTGCACGAGTTCCTTTCACTGTCATTTCCAAGTTCATTATTAAAAAAAAAGAATAATGATGCTTATAAAGACACTATTGTTTAGTAATTTAGCAGAATGTTTGCAAGTTAGGCTATCTTTTTTTTTAAAAAAAAGTACTGTTTGATTTTGTATGTGTGACAATTTGCCATATTGACTGTTTATTTTCCCTCATAACTTCCTTATTGTTTTAAATATGCATAAACTTGTATATATATTTCAAATGATGAAAGTTTGCTCTACAACTTTTGTTTCGAAGCATTTTGTCATACAGGCCACCATTTCTGTGTAAATTGTCTTTGAAAATAAACATTACTTCAATTTCAATATTTTTTTCATATAAATTTACTTATTTTTGTAAAATAACCTAGTCAGTGCTATAAAACAATCAGTTCTGAACAACTTTTATTGAGTGGTGTCTTTTGATAAAACCATTATTTTACGCGAGATATTTGAATTTTAAGGGAATTACAATATGGCGACCATTTTCCAATATGGCGGCTAACGTAAGCGCGGAAGTCCATGGGACTTTTGATATGTTGTTAGGGTCACAAATCCCTATACTTGTGCCAAGTTTCAGCTTTTATCTAACTATTGCACTAAAACCCTATATTTTTCCCTAACGCTCCTGGGCTATTAGGTGTCCCTGAATGGCAAGCGAACCTACCAAACTCAATGACAATCTTATCACCCATTGATTACTTTTTGTCCTTTTTTGATAGCCCAATTGTAAATCATATTGTCAATCAGTCATGGCAAGGGAACCTACCCAACTCAATGACAATCTTATCTCCCATTGATTACTTTTTGTCCTCTTTTGATAGCACAATTGTAAATCATATTGTCAATCCTCTAACCCGCTAAATCTTACCAAAGGTGAATTCGAACAATATTTTGGAGAGTGATGATTATATCAATTAATATCCTGCCACACACACGCCTTTATATGTCTCAGAAGTTTGGTAATGATAGGATTTGTAACACTGAGTAGAAATCGCTTTGAACGAATCAAAAGGTTTGTTCACTTCAATGATACTCGTAATATTTTGATGCCTGATCGAGAGGAACAAAATTTTGATAAACTCTTCAAAGTAAGGCCTCTTCTGACACATTTGCGTCAAAAGTATAATGAGATTCCTTTGGACCAAATGCTTTGCATAGATGAGCAAATGATTCCTTTCAAGGGATCCTCCTTTCTCAGACAATATATTCCTAGCAAACCCCATAAATATGGGTATAAAGTTTTTGTGCTTAGTGATGTTAAGGGTATCGCTTACAACTTTGAACTTTACACCGGTAAAATAGGGTTGCCAGACAATGGTATCAATATTGGAGAAGTTCAAACATAGTTTTGAACATACTTTTGAAGTTGTTGTCTCCAAGTCACTCCTGAGACACTTCCCTTCCACTTGTCAATGAGTTGTCGAAAATCAACATTTACTGTTTGGGGACAGTGCGGGCAAATAGGTTACGGGGGGTATGAATTCACGTCAGATAAAGAACTACAGAAAATAGGAAGAGGAGCATATGAGGAAAAAGAGGCTACTCTGGATAACACACCCGTGAGGGTTTTGAAGTGGATTGATAATAGAGCTGTGACTCTCCTTTAAACCTTTGCTTCAGCAAACCCAATCGGGGCTGTAAAGAGGTGGGATAAGAAAACAAAAATTGATGTACCTCAGCCTCAAACTGTAGGTATCTACAATCAGTGTATGGGTGGGGTTGATCTGTTAGACTCTTTGATAGGTCTCTATAGGATAACACTTAAGTCTAAGAAGTACTATCATAGAATCTTCTTCCATTTCATCGACATGACAGTCATTAATTCCTGGCTATTGTACAGAAGGGAATGCAATGAGTTAGGTTTACCGCAAAAAAAAACAACTATCTCTGCTGGACTTCAAAGATTCAGTTGCTGATGCTCTCTGTAAGACTGGCAAGACAGGACAGGTTAATAATAAGAGAGGTAGGCCTTCAACATCCCTCTAAAGAGAACATGCTGGGAAGAAAAGAATCGGCCATAACACAAAACCTATCCCACAGAAAGCCATATTGAGGTTTATCTGGCCTCCCGGCAGCACTCCATTTACCTGGAATCTTGGAATCACCGCTTCCATAAATTTGTTTTGAAAAAAATGTAAATTTGAGTCTTTCTGTTGTCGATGCGAAAAATATATTAAAGTAAATTTTATTTTTACTTCATTCGTCTTACTCATTTGTTAGGATTTAACATACTTCCCCTTAAAAACTATTTCAAAACATTGATGATACTACTTTTTTACCATCTCTTTATTTTTACTTTTTTATTATCAATGAATACTCATTTTAATTGTATGGGTTTGCTTTTTCAAACCAAATTTTACCCATTTTATGGTGATTGTTGCCTAATTTTTCCATGTTTGGAAACAATTTTAAATTTAGGTGGGACTTGCTTCAGCCGGTTTATGGATCTCACATAGATGTACTTCTAAAAGTTACAAAATTGAATGAACTTCTAGATTTTACTCAGAATTACTCCTCAATCAAGAAATCATGCCTAGACTATAACACATATGCTGTTTGATAACATCATTGGATTTAAAAGACCAAAGCTGAAATCTGATGCTAGGATGGCTAATTATGAATTGGAAAAATTCACAATACTTTGATCACTTAAAAGATAAAGAAATCCGTCCAAAATTGATTTTATAAACAGTCCAGAAACCAACTGCCAATTAGAGATTTTGCCCTGTCCATATTTTTGATGAAGTGGGAAAATAGTTATGATGATTACTTCAAAATTTGAAGATACCAGCACTACACAGCAGCAGATTTCTTATTAGATGAGGTGAACAAATTAGTTTAAAAAACATTCTAATTTCTATAAAGAGGATATTGAAATAGAAAGACCATCCAGAACTAAATCTGAAACATTATTTTTCAAAGAAATTGTTACATCTTGTCTGGAAGGAGATTATGTGGAACTGCTGTGGAAAGGAATTAAAAAAAATAGAAGACTTGAACATTTTGACAGATATAGCCCAACCTTATGGAGTGAGGCCCAAATTGAATGAATATTTTCAATTCTTGGATATATAGTTGAGCATAAAGGCTCCATTAAACCTTACAAACTTACCAACCTCTGCAGAATCAAAGAGCGACCAGTCCCTGGAACTAGAGATGCTATAACTTTAACAAGAAAAGCTATGAACGAGGGCCAAGTATTCATGGATCAAAATTTACCACAGATTCTGACATGAAGGGTCTAACATCTTCTATTGTTGCTACTGCAATAAATAAATAAAATCCTAATGTGAGTAGCTAAAAGCCTTATCTTATTTTTAAATATTATTAAGTTGTACAACATTTGTTTTCTATGATCATATGAAGTATGATTCATTATATACTTTTTAGTTCGTAAGTAAAAAAAAAGAAGTTAATTTGGAGCTCTGCTTCCATAACCTTTTTCAAATCTGGAGTCTTGCCTCCAGGCTCCACTATCTTCCGCGCATTTTCACTTCCTCCAGCTTCACTTTCCTAACAAATCTCTCCCTCCAAACTTTCTGGGTTATACACCCTCATTGCTAATCCCCTTTAATTTCAAAGGGAGGGGTGGATAACATCTCTAAAATCGTGTTCGACCCTTGCATATGCACTCCTATTCCAGTGTTACACCCCATGAAGCTCCATTCAATATGTTGGTCCGTTTCTCTATGTGAACAGTTCACCCTTTGCCACCTTTACGTGTGTATACCTGGTCATGTGTGTGCGCATGTGCACATGTCTGTTTTAACGTTACTTTAGGGATTTCAAGGGGGTTGGGGGTTGGGTTTGTAGCCTCGGGATCCGTTACACTTTATCGGGATTTTAGATCGAATTTCGTGGGTCTGGGCTTAATTTGATTCTGTGATGAGGCGTTTGTAAGCAGGGACTCTTCCCCTTGGGCTTGAGGGAGCAGGTCCATCCGTGAAGGCTTTGTGGTCTACGTTGCATGTGGCTATTTCCTAACGGACGATTGTTCCTGAGGCTGCTTGTTCCCGAGGAAGTCGTTCCGATGATGGGGAGGGGGACTGCTTTTACTGATGCTTTGTTTTTATGTTGTTGATGGGAATGTTTTAAGTTGGGTGGCTGAAAAAAATAGAAAGCAGGGGGTATTAAATAAATAGAGAGAAATCGCAATGGATGGATGCTATTAATGGGGTACTCCAGTGATGTGTTTTGGGCTCCTCTTTATTCTAAGTTAACATTAAGGACCTGAAGCGAGGTCTTAAGAGCAAAATATAAATCTTTGCTGATACGAAGTTAGCAGCCAGTGTATGGGAAATTTCACAATTCGAAGGGATTTTGAGAGACTTAGTTGCATGGGCACACAAGTGGCAGATGACATTTAGCCGCCAAAAATGCAGTTTTTTAATAGGTAATTTATTTATGAAATGAAAGGTTGCTGGTTGGATTCCGGTAAAGATCAGAGGAATTTAGGAGTAGTAATAGATCCTTCATTGAGTTTTTTAAAGCAGTGTTTAGAGACTAGAAATAAGATAGACGGTATTAGGCCTTTATCAATAAAGATATTAGTTATAAAAGTAAGGAAGTTATTCTCAAGCTATATTACTTAGTTAAACCGCACTTGGAATGTTGTATTCAAGCAGTACAGAAAATAAGCAACAAAAATGATACCTTCCTTGAGAAACCTTGATTATATGGATAGGTTAAGCGCAAGCATAAATTAGAAGCGCAATGTAAAATTAGAAATAGGGGAATTTTTTGACTGATGACATGAAAAGGAGTCATTGTTTTAAAATTTAAAAAAAAAATCTAGATGTAGGATGAACTTGAGGAAATATTATTTCATTAATAGAATCGTTGATTCTTTGAATGCATTGCCTGAGCAGATGTAAATTGCTCTAGGTTGACATTCAAAGGAAAGCTAGATAAGTATATGGGAAAGAGCTTATATAAAGAACCTTTGTTTTTATTAATAACCTTCATGCTTGGGGTCTGGTATTATAAACTTGATCTAACGAATTTACGGGTTGATCGCGGATGACGTAATCCAATGGATGCAATTATACCCAGGGTAGTGGTTTTATGGGTGTATGTTTGGACAATGTGACTGTGTCATTTTGATAGTCACTAGTGGCTTTTTTCAGCCCTTATTATTATTATTTTTGTAAATATGTTACCGATGGAGTATTTGTGATGTGTTGTTGATGGTTTGTTTTTTAATTTGGTGGTACCGATTGGATGTTTGTGGTTGTGATGTTACTGATGGTTTGCTTTTGTTGTTACCGATTGGATGTTTGTGGTTGTGAAGTTACTGATGGTTTGCTTTTGTTGTTACCGATTGGATGTTTATGGTGTGCTGTGGGAAGTGAAAAGGTGTGGAAGATATATAGCTGTAGATGATCCTACAGTTATTTTGGCCGTGTGGGTAAACTGCTGGGGTTAGGGCCTGGAAGGCCCCAGATGTAACAGAATTGCCAATGCCACCCCTGATATCCCCTTGTGGGGAGGTTCTCGAAGAGATCCAGGATTCGGTGTATCTGCAGGATTTGTCTGTTTGTGTCGTGCATGTTATGAAAATGCGTTGAACTGAGTCTGGTTGTATATTATGTTCAGTTGTGTGTGATGACCTCACCGGAGCATTGCCAGGAGATTCGTTTGTGACTTGGGAGGAAAGGGGAAACTGATCGAGGCCCGATGCTGGTCTCGCTTCCAACCGACAATTCTTGGGGGGGTGGGGAGACAGTATTCGGTGCTCAAAGTAATCCCCCCAACGTTACTCGGGCGTTTGTCACTCGCACATTTTCACGTCCCTTAACTTCACCATTTTCACTGGCTATTTCTCTAGCACTAATGCCTATGATGATTTCGAGTATTTAAATAAATCAAAAGTATTATTCAAGTTAACAATATCACTAATTTATCTCATTTACGTATTATTAACTCTAGGATTATTACAAATTTACCATAGTGTTAAGTATTTGTAATCGTACCATTATTATTGATTCACTGTAGCACTAGTCACGTTAGTAATATTACATTACTAATTCCTCACAATGAAATATTAGTAACGATAGCAATATTACCAATTCTCACTTTATTAATAACTTTAGCATTACTATTGATTTCTATATATATATATATATATATATATATATATATATATATATATATATATATATATGTATATATATATATATATATATATATATATGTACCACAGAAGGGAGTTTGTGAGTTTGAAAATGTCGAATAGACGAAAATACTAACTCCATCCGCATTTTATTCAGTTCCTTCCGTGGTACATATTCATATTTATAGTTATCACGCGCTAACTTTCGTGATATTTCCCATATATATATATATATATATATATATATATATATATATATATATATATATATATATATATATATATATATATATATATATATATATATATATATACAGTGGCGGCAACAAAAAAAGTGACATTGAATATTGGCAATAGAAATCGATACATAAAATCGCTTTCACGATTTTACTTGCCAACAAGCCAATGAAAAGGGGCGGGGCTTATGCCACGAGTGGATGACTCTCCTGAGCTAAGACAACAGAACTGCGCTTTATTGGAACTCACTGTCTCGTTTGAGCTCGTACAGTGAGGTTTTTGTGTACAACGCTCCAGCGTGCTGATTTCCTGCATTCGTGCCTACATTTGACGTGCTATAACTTCTGTGCAAGTGGATACAATGGGGCGGAAAAAGCTTTCTATGACAGAGAAAAGCCGTGCCTTGACCCTATTAGAGCAGGGAAAGTCTTTTATTGATGTAGCAGCAGATTTAGGAACCTCAAGAAATACGATTTATCGCCTAAAACGGGCAGCTGAGTTATTGCCACCAGGTACCATACCAAAGAGGAAGGAGGGCACTGGTGCAGCTAGGAAGACATCTCCAAGGACTGATAATATCCTAAGGCGTGAAGTGATGTCAGACCCTTCTGTAACCTCCGCTTCAATCAAGAAAAAACACCCAGACCTTCTCCAGAACGTCGCCCTCAGGACCATTCGTCATCGCTTACAGAAGGACTTAGGCCCATCGGCTCGCCGCGCTGCCAAGAAGCCACTTCTTACCAAGGCTATGAAGATGAAAAGGCTCAATTTTTGCAAGACCTATAAACATTGGACAGCTGCCCATTGGAAGAAGGTGATGTTCAGTGATGAGAGCACCTTTAGGCTGGTCAGAGGAGAGTCAAAGATCGTGCGTCGTCCCAGCAATGTGTCTCGGTATGACCCAAAATATACCGTGAAAACTGTGAAGCACCCTGATAGTGTGATGGTGTGTGGTGCCTTTAGTGGAAACAAGGGCAGAGGAGGTCTGTACTTCCTTCCCAAGAATGTAACCATGAGGGGGACTAACTATCTCGAAGTTTTGAAGCAGCACATGCTGCCATTTTGGGAAATTCATCGGTGTGAATTTTTCATGCATGATGGTGCCCCTGCTCACAGGTCCCAGTTAGTAAAAAGGTTCTTCAATGATAATAATATTAGTGTTTTGGAGTGGCCTGGTAATTCCCCGGACCTAAATCCTATTGAGAATGCTTGGAATCTGATGAAATCCAAAGTTCAAGAGACAGCATCCGGCAGCATCAAGGACCTGATAGAATCACTGAAGAAGATCTGGGTTACGATCGACCCCACCTACTTCGCAAACCTCGCTGAATCAATGCCCAATCGACTCAGAATGGTCATCAAGTGCAAGGGCAACATGACCAAGTATTAACTTTCATGAAATATTCATAATAAAATATGTAAGTTACATTTTTCTGTTTCATTTTCCCCGAATTGTCACATGTCACTTTTTTTGTTGCCGCCACTGTATATCTCAAAGTAGCACGAGAAAATGATGAAAATGAATCCATTAAACCACATTGAAAGAGAAAACGGAATAATTTTTCATTGCAGTAATATTTTTATTACCTTTTTTCGAAAAAATCCGTGCAGAGAAGCGATTCGAACCAGGCACACTGAGGCAGCGAGCACCGTTTTGATCACATTTAAAAGTATGTCGTTAGTACACTACGCTACGGCATACTTTTAACTGTGATCAAAGCGGTGCTCGCTGCCTCAGTGTGCCTGGTTCGAATCGCTTCTCTGCACGGATTTTTTCGAAAAAAGGTAATAAAAATATTACTGCAATGAAAAATTATTCCGTTTTCTCTTTCAATGTGGTTTAATGGATATATATATATATATATATATATATATATATATATATATATATATATATATATATATATATATAAGTAGGCAGATTCGAATAAACGTTATTTTTATATATGATCAATAGTTTTATCTTAAATAAAAATATATTTTTTAGAATGTAACCAAAAATGTCTTTATACACTGCATTTCATAAGGAAATAAATGAAATAGGAACATAAAGGTATATTTATTAAATGTTTTCGCGTTCGCTGATTCATAGAGAATATATATATTTTTAAATTTCCTAAATTGTTTAAAAAGATGATAGGTTTATATACACTACATTTCTTCCGAAAATAAATGAAATAAGAAATTAGTAGCAGGCAATGAAAGCATTTAAAAGAGAACCTCTAATTTCTTTTCTACACTTGCTACTACTGAAATTGAACTCCGATTTCTTTTATACACTTGCTACTAATGAAATCGAACTCAGATTTATTTTCTACATTTGCTACTACTGAAATATAACACTAATAAAAGTGAACACTTGAACTGGGTGTTCTTTTATATACCCTAGGGTGATCTCGAATCAAACTCCACATCAGCACATCCTTCCTTGTCCCTCTAGGACCACACCTTTTTCTAAGACTATCCTCTTAATTTTCTCTACACGCACGAGGGTGAATGGTATGGTCGGGGGCGAAGTCCCCTGCTAAAACAAAAACCTGAAGGACAAACGCGACCTCCCGTTACCAGTGCGCCGCAGGGAGGTAAGATTGTATTTAGTGGTGCTCTAGTACCTGGAAGAGCGCCCGATTGTTCATAGGGAAGAACTCCACCACAGAGGGATCCTCTACTCCTTTTCCAGGTAAGGGGAAGCTGGTGCGTTTTTCTGATTCCTTTATGCACCCTTTCCACTACGAGTGTCCCTTTCTTGCCCCCTTCTCTGACAGCCTTCCTTTTGGACTAACTCTTGACTTCCTCTCCTATTGGATGTTGAGTATGGTGAAGCCTCACTCATATTGGTACGAGGTTTCCTTACAATAATAAGGAAAACGGCAGTTTACCTTACTATTGTAATATTTCATTATTTTGTAGGCCTATGTAATTTGTGATAGCGATTTATTTATTTTATTGGGCTTTGGTTGTTTGATTATCTAGTTATTGTTGCGGCAAAAGATTGAGTTATCTCGTTCAGTCTATATTTTTTCCCTTTTATCGGTCTTTTTTTCTTCGTCGGATTTTCAGCGTCGTGTCCAATTTCTTATATTTCGTTGACCTTTCTTTTTCGGGTTAATAACGCGCTCCCCCCTCACCAGTCATTTTTTGGTCCCTTCGCCAGCCTTTGCCGTTGGGAACGAGGTTCGGTGTAGTATTTATTTGCCTGTCCAGTTTGGTTCAATTTTGGCTGATTCGGGTTAGTTTCGGTCAGGTCGGGTGGGGGTTCGTGTCAGTTTTGGTTCCGTCGGGTCGGGGTCAGTTGTTGAGGGTTGGGGCAATTATTTGTCGTTTCCGTCCAGTTTTTGCTTGTTCAGGACAGTATTGGCCGATTCGGACCAGTTTGTGCCATTTCGCGCTAATCTTTGCTGTTCGAACCAACGTTTGTCCTTCGATCACACTTTTTACTCCGTTCAGGCCAGCCTTTTTCTTCATTCCTCAGCCCTTTACTCGGCTAACCTGTTTTACAAACTTGTAACAACCATTTGCTTGGCCGTCGGAGATTTTTTTTCCCCCAATTCGGCCCGTTCTTTCAGGCCAATCCTTTGCCACTTCGAGCCAATCTTTTTCATTTGGCCATCCATTTATTCTCTCCTGCCTCATCTGATTTTCCCAGCTGGTTCAGCCCCACACCCCCTTTCCTTTCTCATGCCGTATTTTCCCACTCCCTCGTCTCTTAACTTTGGCCGTTTTGACAAATCCGTCCTTAAGGCTGATATCACATCCATGCCCATTCCTTGAGCCCCCCTACCCCTCCGATATTTGCTCCCACCCATGGCCTGGGACAGGTTTCTCAATTTCTAGAAAATTGAAAAAGCATTTATCGAGGAAAAGGCAATTTTGTTTCTATCCTCCTCCAGAGTGTTACAGGGCGGCTTCTCGGGTAGGAGGGGGGGGGGGGGGCTTGCTGAGGCAGTTCCGTATCATATGACTCGTCGCTTTTGTCGTGCGCGCACGTGTTTACATATACACCAATATTCGTTGTGGTGCCGTGTGTATGTATGTGGGTTAAGGGGCGGGCGTGCTGCTTTTGAAGTTGGTTGCAGCTTGCGCTTTTTTCTTTAGGAGATCAGGGAGGGGGGGGGGTAATAATACGTAGATGAGAGAAATTAGTGATATTGCTAACTTCAATAATACTTTTGATTTGTTTAAATACTCGAAATCATCATAGGCATTAGTGCTAGAGAAATTGCCAGTGGAAATGTGGGGAAGTAGGATTGCGTGAGGTGAAGCGAGATTCATGGCGGCTGTCGTTCGAGGACTAGGAGACAATTGCGGGGTTCGAACATGCAGCGATAGGCGTGTCGAGATTGAGTCAATGTGGGGTGGGGGGTGTGGGTGCACTATCCTGTTTTAGTTTGATGTTCGACTTTAGCGCGTCAAGTAAGCTCCTTTTGGCTGTAGATGAACCCCTCATCAAGAGGGGGGGCCCCCCTCTTGATGAGGGGTTCATCTACAGTCTCTTTTTTATGTTGCGCGTATGCACTTACGCTAGGAGGGTGCTTCCTTCTTGTTTTGATTTTTTTTTTTGTATATCTTTTTTTATTTATTTTTAATCTAGCCTAGTATTAATCTACAAAATATTTGCCGCGACTTATGCCCTTGAAGGCAGTCGCCAGATGGGTTCCTGGTGAACATGGGATGTTAAGAAAAACAACATTGGTGAAAATCGAATACTCCAAGTCTTTCCGATAACGAATAATACTCAAGGCTTTTAATAATTATAATTCTTGGTAGGTTTGCATATTTGACCCAACCGTGATTTCAAGACTTGGATTTTAACGAGTTTCCCTAAATTTAAAAATGTCGTCCGCGTGCGTCGTCGTCACTAAAACTACCCCTTCCCTAGCACCTACCTACCCTTTTTAGTTAATAGTTAAGTTTGTTTTGCTGCACTTTTCTACGTGTCCTGAATAAATCTGATGTTTATTTTCAGTGCTAAACTATGATTAATGAGTTGTTACTTATTATGTCCTCTATCAGGTGACTTATTAAAGAGAATGAACATAAAATTCGCTCAAACAAACCCCCCCCCCAATACTGGAAAGCATTAACATAACAACTTAAATCTTAACTTAGCTCTACTTGAACCTTAACCTAGCCCAACTCCCAACCTGACCTAACTTAGGTGACCTAATCTAAATTAACCCCCTAATTTTAGCTTACTCACATCAACTGCTTTTGCATAAAGTTGATTTGGTGCTGCTCATCAGCGCCGCTACCGGCGTGAGTGGACATTGGCCAGGACATCCTCGCACAATACCGACGACGTATTGCGTTCGCTGGAGCAAAACTTTCAGGTGTGTGGTTTCTGAGGCTTTGTGCTTCTACGACACCCACCGAAGGATGATATGGTTTTTCTTTTTAACCTGACCCAACCTAAACTTACTTACCAAGTCTTTAGTTGATAGTCTAACCTCAACCTCCAAGATAGTCGGTGTACACACGCTGCCCCTTTTTTGGGGGGAAAGCCTTTTATTTCTCACTGAGGGACTTACTGATTAACGTGGGATCCGAACCACGGCTATATACTACGCATAGCAGCCGCCGAAAATTTGGCTCCAATCGTTACTCCATCCGGCGCCTAAACCACCCGATGTGGCTTAACTTCACTATAATCGGAAGCTGTTTCCACCCCCAGGTGGGTTAGCCCCCTCTTCCCGTCTAGTAGGTACACAGAGACAGAAATAACCTGAAATTTGCAGAGTTGAGGTTGCTGTCAGGTTGAACCAATGTTGCAATTATTTCTTACATAAAACTAAGACGCGAAAAGCAATGAGTCCACTGCCATAAGCTATTTAATTATAAAACCACCTGTTTAATTATGAAGACAACTGTTCAAGTATTAAAAGATCCCATATTAAAGTACACAATACTAATATTAAATGGATTAAAGGGCTACTTGATTTGTGCTGTAAAGGTCATTAAAATATGTACCTCCTTCGCTTGTCCTACTAGCCATGGAACTGAACTTGAGTCATTGTTAGTCTTCATTCTCTAATTCTGGAGGGTGTCCTTAAAGTCCGAGATATTGCCAAAATTTAGAAGGCGGCCGTGGCTTCTTAAGAAATCTCGACTCGAAAAAATAAGTCGTCTGAGACATATGAATATTGACAAAATGCCGACCAGGAATCTTTTAGTAGCTACTATCAAAAATCGCGACTTTGGGGGACACCTTGTTACGAAAGTTGATGAAGTGGTGTGGTTAGAATAAGTGCCAATGAAAGATACCTATCCAGATGTCATATATATATATATATATATATATATATATATATATATATATATATATATATATATATATAGTACAAGAAAGAGAAAGGGACATTAGAAAAAGACTAGAATCAAAGAGATCAGAGGGCGGCACAATGAAGGCAATCCTTTACCGAGAAGATAGGGATAACGACAGGGGAAAAAGGTTGAAATTCCTGGCCGGGACTCGAACCCGGGTCTACTATATTGTTATATAGTCTGCAATGCAAGGTTTCTGCACCTTTATTTCTGTCTTCCAAATTGTTTTGAAAGGCAGAAAATAAATATGGCGAAAGCCCTGTGGTGGTTGTTATCACCCGCAGAACTTGCATTTGCTCCTTCTTATATATATATATATATATATATATATATATATATATATATATATATATATATATATATATATATATATATATATATATATGCATGCATTTGAGCCTATTTCGGGGTATCCGAAGCGGTTGTCCTTTCATCTCAATGGTGAAATGGACGAATGGTGGGTGGGTTCGACACGGCTGGATTCTGCTGATGGAAATTGTGGAACGATAAAGAGCCTGAATTGTTAATAAACTGTATATTAACCGCGAAAACGAGTTGGATACCAGCATATTATGCAAATTGTGCTGGGTAGAGGTGGGGGTTAGAGGTTATATTTATAGGGATTCGTTTTCGTACTTGTGGTCAAGTGTGGATCAGGGTATGTGTGGTAGGGATGTGGGTAGGGGATCTGGAGAAGGAGGGGAGCATCTTCAAGGGTATGTATGATACACCTTTTAATTTTGTATTTCTCTGTTAGATTTTTTTTGTCTTCTTTTTGGTGGATATTTATTTATATGGGCAAATATATGTATACCTTTCAAGGTATAGATTAAAAGATTCATTGTTGGGTATGGGGTGAAGATTCCATCATTGGTTGTAGTCTTTGGTGAGATCCTAAAATGAAAAAGAAAATTGAGAGTCCCGCTGTTTGAGGGGTGACGGGAATGGGGAACCTGATTCGGGTGGTTTGCATTCCAACGGCGAGTGTGTACGTAGTTGTTAATTGTGTGTGTTGGTGTACGTGTGTGCCTAATCATTCGTAGTAGTTTCTTTATGATACTCAGATTATGTACGTTCTGCACATTTTAACATCCCCCAACATCACTTTCCTAACATTGATTTTTCAAGTTTTACTGTCAATGTCCTCGTTAGTTTTTATTTTTTAGTTCCAAGTCAATTATAAATACTTTATAATTATTGAAGCCTTCAAGTTTACCTATTTTGTCTTCTTGAGTTATTCCCCCCCACCTCTCCAATTTAATTTTTACCCATGTTTCTCTTTTTAACCCCCTCACATGAAATGCCCCCGTTGGTATGCTTAGAGGTAAAATATCGTTTATGTGCGGGGAGGAGGCCAATCTTTGCTCCATACCTCTCCCCCGAACAAGGAGTTCCCCAAGCAGAATGTCTGCTTGCGAGTCCGTTTCAAATTGGCGAAGGCAATTTGTTCCCAATCGTATTAACACATTTGTTCCCATCCCGTTATCATTTTGATTTCATTTACATTATATATAACTGTGGCTGCAATTCGAGCTTGGATTTAATGAACGGTTGTGGTTGAGTTAATCGCAGACAGGGACATGCCCAGTCCTTGTAAAGGTCTTTTTATGAGCTCGATAAGACATTTGGAAGAGAGAGAGAGAGAGAGGAGGCGAATGATGATATAAAAAAAAATGCATCGAACTTGAATTTTAACGAAAAAAAATAAAGGAATGTTGGAGGGGAGACATCGTAAAGTCTCGTTGCTTTATATTCATTCCCGGATTTTTATCTCCAAGAATTCATGTGTATCTGGATGGAGAGAGAGAGAGAGAAAATCATTCTTTCTCCGTCTGCGGGGTGAAAATCATTCTCGCTCTGAGTCTGCTTGTGTCCTGAATACTGGCCGTCTCGTTCGAGTCCCCTGTTATAATAGTTTCAGAAAACATGGATTTTTCACCCCTCCCCCCGTCTCTCCACTAACTCTCAAAATGGTAGTCATTAGAAACTAAATTCCTGTGGTCGAAATGCAATCGTTGCACTCCGCCAAGCGTCTGTACCTCGAAGTATCCTTGGTACAAAACGAGAAGTGGGAAGCGCTTTGTAAAAACCTCCGTGGGAAGAATAGACGATGGTAAAGGGAACGATCTAGGCGGGAGGGGCGACGGGTTTGGAAGACAGGATCATAAAGGTAGTTGAGAGGAGCCACTGGGCTAGGCGAGGGAGTGGGACAGGGTGGAGGTGTCAAGGCACATGCGTCTCCCTATGCGCTCACGGCCACAGGTGTCGCAAAGGATCGGACTGTTCCCCAAAGAGCATGGACGCTTCGGAAAGGTCACTGGTAAGAGAGATTGGAAATTCGAGGGATCGCCCTAACCAGAAATGATGATGACCCCAGATTATCTGTTTTGGACGACGGCGGTGAGCCATCACTGTTTTCCCCCTTTTAGAAGTTTGGAAAGGTATGTTGGCAAGGCACGTAAATATTTGGCAGATTAAGAAGTAATTGATCGGTAAAGGTACCAAGAAGTTAGGGTCCTTAAAGAAATCCCGGCAGTGGCGGTTGATAGTGGAAACGATGTATTTATACCGAGAGGTCACCGAAATGGTGAAAGACTTGTGTGTGTTGATTAGCACCGACTTAAAGTCTTGAGGCAGACAAAAATACAGCGAGTGTTAAGTTACCTAAAGAGTTAGTTCAGATTTCGAAACGAATAAATTTTGTTGCCCTTGTATACACACACGGTTCAATTTGCTCCCTCCCCCCCTCCCAGCCTTCGAAAAGATCGAACAGCTTGAAAAGTTGCAAGACACCGCCACAAAACTGATTCTGTTGATTATGCATAGAAACTATCAGGCGAGAGTGTAGGATCTCTATCTCTTCTCGCTAGAGACTAGGAGAGACTGCGCAGTCAACTGATAGAGCTGGTCAAAATTCTTCAAGGCTTCGACAATATTGATGGCCAGTTGTTCTTTACTCTTAGCTGGAATAGGACTAGGAACCAGGGTTGGAAGCTTGAACTTTGACGGTTCAGGACAACTGGAGGAACAACTGACTCACACAGAGCAAGGGTATGCGAGACATAAACGAACTATCAAAAAGCTGTTTAATTAATAGTTTGTCCGTCAACGCATCAGGTTATGTCGACCTTTCCCTGTCTCCGCAAGTGAGTGTCATGTGTGTTAACAGATGGATCTGGAGGACCAGCACACCATCTCGGACAAGCGTATCACAGTTGAAAGGACCTTAAGCCCTCCATGCCCCATCACCCGGAAGGAAGGTGAAGACGGTGGTACTGTTAACACTGTTTAGAGAAACCGATGCCCTTTCGGGTTCTCTCTTGAACCTCTTTACCCCCTCCTATTGTATTTCCATTCATTCTGATTTATGGGTGGCGTCAGGTATATATGGGAAACAATAGCAAGCACCACTGACATTTGGAGGACATTGGCTCCTTCCCTGCCCCATCACCCATAAGGAAATTTTAAACGGTGGTAGTAACTGTAATAACTAGAGTCACTACCTATAAAAAATGGTGTTATCCCTCTGGTCCTTCATCTGCTCCTCTTTCGAAACTTCCAACTCTCATTTCACTGTTCTCGTATCAAGGACCTGACCAGCTAGCTGCCTCGTGCCGAGTCAGAAGAGATAGGTCGGATCATCTGCAAACAACGCTCTCATGTTGCAATAAACCAGGCATGATGGGTCCTGGGCACTGGGAGGCGATTAATTGGATAATGGGTTTGTCTTAATAACCCCTTACGTGTAATGGGCTCACTCTTTACCGACCGTTCTTGGGCGCATAAGGGTTGGCTGTAAGGCCAATTAAAGATCTGGGGCCGTTGCCTCATTGTTGTTGTGCTAAATAACATCTTCAGATCCTGGTCGTCGTGCCAGCGACGAGAAAGGGTCTCCCTGATACGGCCTACCTCTCTGGCCATTCGGGAGCTGCAGCCTTTGGTGATCCGGTCATTGCCACTCTGACGATGACCCTCCCCTCGTTACCTCTGGTCACTGTAGCCACAAGACTGATGCGAACATCATCATTAACCCATTCGTGGAGGTAGCCCTTGAAAGGTCGGAAAATCTTCGATGGGATATGCTGGAGCTTGGGCATATGAGGTCCAACTCACCACTTCCTTTTGACTGTGATCTGTTCAAAATTTTTAAAGGGAAAGGAAATCGGTAAAACCTCGCCCCAGCTTGTTGTTGGGAAAGGCGAAGAGGACGGCAATATGCCTCCCGTGGATCAAGTAAATTTTGGCGCCTCTGACTCGGACATACTCGCAGGAAAGAGCGCTGCCCTGAACCATACTGTGAAGATTCTTGTGTCACATGGAGTAAGGAACTCTTTGGTTGACTGGAGAGATCCCCTGAGCCATACCGGTCCCAATACATTGGCGGGCGGGGTCGCTACCGCCTGTCCCGAGTCCTTGGGATGGACTTATGCGGATCAGGTTGTACTATATTTGAGTTTTTACAGGATGCAGGCTCCATCCATACAATTAAAGAATAACTTATTGATAAACCCTTATGCCGATGAGAGAAGCAGCTTCCCTCAGGTACCCTTTTTATAGTTAATTGTCGGTTGTTTTTATTATATTTTGTGAATTTTGAAAATCTAATTATTGGATCTTTATCGGCTACTGTTCCCCCGTAGCTGCCCGCCAAACCAATCTCGAACCAATCCGTGCTCGCTTCGGCGAAAGGGAGCGGTATGAAGCTCCCTCGTAAGGCTCCTAGAAATATTTTTTGTGGTTCCTTGTGCCTCTTTCATTCAGAGGCCTTATACAAAATTTAATCTGTAATTTAGCTTAATTTTCAATGCGAAGGCTTTAAAAACATTAGGAATAATGGAGAGGACCGCTTTATGAAAACTCTGCTTCAGCACCTGAATTTGTCTTTTAAAAGTATATTCTACAGAGGGCACAGCAAGGCTGAGAGAAAACCCGTGTTTGGTTCATGTTTGGAACAACTTTTCGGTTGTCTCTACCATGTAAGTTTGTAAGTACGAAATGCCCTACTAGGGTAAAATGAAATCTGAAGAGCAACAAAATAATGATCGGGAAATTTTATAATTTAGGTTTGATATGAATGATAGGTGATCACAAAGTAGGACTTGATACTCCATACTGGTGGTCTCCGCTTGGCGACCGGTGACTTATGCTTTATGTCATACGCAGTGCATTATGGTTTGTACGTGCGAGTCCAGCGTCTCTCATTTTGTCCGCCGCAGATTTCGAAGGTGTCAATGCAGACGTAAGACACCAAGGAAACTGCTTCGAGAGCTTGACCTAGCTCTCGGACCTGTGCCAGGGCAAGTTTTGCCTAGGACGCCTCAATCTCTGAACGTTTGTCGCCACGCTTCTGCTCCAACCATTAGCACTGTGCTGTATTTTGGGAGCGACTCACACAACGCATTGAGTGCCTTCTAGGCATAGGAATCTCACTGTCGTAGAGTCGAACGTTTATGCTAGCCGAGGATTGACTCTGCGGTGACGCGGGAAGGGAGCACACCAGAAATGGGGGGGGTGGATATAGAATCCAGTACGCTGATTAATTAATCAAATCGAGAGCGGGTGGCCTAAATAATAAATTCTTAGATGTTCTGGGTTTAGAGAAACTGATTGTAGAAAAATAACTTTACTATATGCAAAGAAAATATTATTCGCAAGAGTAAATAAATGACAATAAATGAGACCCGAGGTACCAAACGGGGGAGGGGGGGGGATACAAATGACTCGACGCGGACGAGAGTCCGAGAGATGTACGGTGATTGCAGACAGGGAAAGGGGGAGACTGCAAATAACGGTGAGACTCACGTAAAGCCTAATTGACCGGAGGCTTTGGAGACTACTAGAAAGCGGGGCGCTGCAAAGTTCCTTCTTCTTTAACCTCGCTGAGCCACCTTGGAGGCAGGGTTGTCAAAAAACCCAATAAAACCCGGGTTTTTTTTTTCAAAAAACAAAAGCTACAAAGCTACAAGCATTAAAATAACATATCCGTGATGCCACGGTTTTGGCAAGCCGAGCGGATGTCGAGATTATTTTCTGCTGGGTTCCTGGACATGTAGGAATTGCGGGGAATGAGGGCGCCAAAGAGTCAGCGAAACTTGGGCGACCGGACCCGCGTTTCGCTCTTCGTCACACCGACTACATGGCAAGAATACGGGCAGCTCTCCGGGCTGCACGCCATTGCGCCCCGACTGTTCCCGTGATCCCAACCCCCAATTGCCCGACACCTGCAAGTCGTTTTCTGCCCTCTCTGAATCCTGCACACTCGTGGGATGCGCCGCCCTTTGATGGGGGCTCCTCTAAATCTTATTGCACCGAGTGTTTGGACCCTCAGACTGTGTGTCACATTCTTGTAGAAGGTCTCTCCCGTCTGGAATATCTTTTCGCGCGTTACATGTCCCAGTACCTGGACGAGCGAGGTCTTTATCCCATAACTGTGGAAAAGTTCGTTCACATCTTACATCTTGAAAAAGTGGGAATATAAAAGAGAATAGTGAGAGTAGAGTGGACTGTAATTATACTGTCCAACAATGATTTTGCTACAGAAATGAGAAGTAGTTTTCTATTGTAGTTTTTTGCGTAGATTACGAAAATGACCTTTATTTTTCATGAAATGACTTCAGTTTTTGTAATCTGCACATTTATTTTTTTTATTAATATTAGATTATTCAGTATATAGAGGTATGAAATATTTATTATTTTTTTTATTTGACAAAAAGTACAAATATAAGTGGAAACAAAAGAAATTAATAAGTCCTTTTAATACATTTCAGAGTGTGGTATTATAAAGATATATTTAAAAAATAATGAAGATTTAAGATTTTTTCAAAATTGCTGAAATCTATACAATAGTCATATATTTTTAGAATATTTAGGCTTCTTTTTATGTACAACATCTTGTCTGTCTCTGTGAAGGGTCCAGCAGAGGTCAGCAAGCATTGCAGGACTCCATTTTCCTTTATAACGATTTTCTATAGTAGCAATATCTTGGTGGAATCTTTGACCCATGCTCATCGCTGACGTCTGCTGGATTCTCTGGAAATAAAGAGAGATGGGAATGCAAAAAATGCACCTCTAGTGAAATACTACATCCCAACTCATTATAAGACCTAATCAAATTCTAAACAAGAATGTGGTGTTTTTCTGATTTGTGCCTTCCAAGGAGACCATTACATACACCTTTGAAACTATGCCAGGCCTCAAATTCTGGCTTGCTCAATTCTGCCTCAAACTCACGATTTACGATAAGTTGTCGAATCTGAGACCCAGCAAAGGTTCCTTCTTTAATTTTAGCATTACTAATCTTAGAAAATTTTGTTTTTAAATATAAGAAGGATGGCTGGTGATGCTTTAAGGCTTTCACAAATTGTTTCATTAAACCTAATTTTATGTGAAGTGGTGGCAAAATTATGTTTTCCTTAGGAACTAATGGTTCACGTATGACATTATGACCGCCTACTTTTTTCTCTTCTCCTAAAGGCCATTTTGAGCGTATGTAATGTTCTCCCCGATCTCTACTGTCCCACTGGCACAAAAAACACATGAATTTTGTGTAACCTGACTGCAAGCCATTTAAAATGGCTACTACCTTAATGTCAGTACAAATCAACCATTTATGTTCAGGGTATTTAATGCTTTTTAAAATGAAATCCAGATTCCCATAAGTTTCTTTCAAAACAATAGAGTGAGCTACTGGTATCGATGGTAGTTATTTCCATTATGCAGAACCACGGCTTTACTACTATATAAAGAGGCGTCAATGAAAAGTCTCCATTGACTGGGTTCATAATGTATATCTAATTCTTGAAAGAGACGTGGAATATTATTTCAGTAGCATAAATTGTTGTCAAATGAAAATTTGTCTTGTAAATTGTTTGATCGAATGCGAAACTTAGTAATTCGAACATTTTCTGCTACTAAATTCTTTCTTTCAGTCTCGAGGCCAGTAATTCACTCTGTTGCTTTGTTAAGTTTAGATATCTTGCAAGACCATTAGATCAAGTTGTGAGAAAGGTTTTGAAGTAGCAATAGTTTCAGGAACATAAATTTCAGTTTCTGGTTCGTATGATTCCATATCTGATTCATCAGAGTTAGGCAAAACAATTTTTGCAGGTGATTCAGGTACTGGAATGTCTTTTGAGTGAGGTATAGCGCACTTCGTTGTTTTACCTAAAAATATGGAAATTATTGATAAAATTTAGTTTTGTACATATGTGTAATTACAATAAAGTGGTTCTAAACTTAATTAATTTTCCATTTAAAAAAACTAATATTAGAGTATACTACTTCAAAATTTAGGTACACTGGACAATAAACAATTACTTACTTTGTATGGCTCTCGCCATACCATTAGAACACCAAATTGAAGGCTTTTTATTTTTCCTTTAGACCATTTTGATAATGGATTAAAGCATGTCGTGCAACAGATATGTGGTGCCCATGGTTTATCTTGGTCGCCAATTTTACACCTAAAATACAAATTATATAGTTTTTTTCACTAGAGAAGAAATTTTCTTTGATTTTTTTTTTAAATGTTACTGAACCACATATGTAGCAGAATTTATCTGGTCTATTTTTACACTGTCTTCTTGGCATTTTAATTCAAATTGTTGCTTTTATTTAAAATTTTATTTAGTTAAATAACCTGAAAATAAAAGAATGAAATTCGTTAAAATCTTCAAAATTTGACAACAATAGTAATTGGCAACTTACAAAAAACTGGAGTCATTTCGATAAAAATGACTTCCATTTTTGAAATCTATACATTAAACGACATTAAAAAAATGTTATTCTAATCTTTGTAGTCGACAGAAAGTTAAATTTTGTTAGACAGTGTTATAAGGGTAAAGTGGTGGTGAAAGGGAATGAGCAAAAGCTATTCTTCTTAATATTTGTTTAGGTATGTTGGGGCTTTCATGCCTCTATTCTTCTTCTAAGAACTTTTTTGTTTCTTATTTGAGTATTGTGCAGTTGTTGGTATTCTTCTTTCCTTTATTTGCAATTCCTTGTGATCTTTCTTCTATCTGGATATTGGTGCTCGTGCACACCTGATTATGGCATGCAGTTATAAATGAGGCAGGCAGCACTCATATTATTTAGTTTACCTTTTCTCTTTTGGTTTTTTTCTTTTTGGTTGTTTTGTTTTTGTATATTTTAGATTAGCCTTGTTAGCGGTCGCCAGAAGAACGGAACTTGTTTAAAAAAATATTGATTCTTTTTAGTCGTGAATGCCATTCATTTGCTCGTTTATTCAAGAGTTTACTTTACGTCCAGTCATAGGAGGGGGAGGGGGCTTTATTAAATCCACCGCCTCACCAGTCCCTGTGATGAGAAGATGCACGGCTGCGCCATCTGGTGATAAATAACCCTTGACTTGCCTCAGAGGACGCGGCGTCAGACGGGCGGCTCTGTCCACCTCCCTTATTGGACGACGTCGTCGTCGTCGTTCGCTGGAAGCTTCTGCTAAATGGAACTCCGTGCTGGAATTTTTCCTTGTAGAATGGGGCCGGCTATGCCCTCGTTGCCCACCGACAAATGAAACCAGTGCATTTTAAATGGAATGGGATTAGTAAGAGTGTTGCTTGCCCCCTTCCGTGGACCCAATTTCTTCAAGCTACTCCAGTTATGTATCTTTGTGAAAATTTTCATTTACCCTAACTTCACCGCTCCATCAGTGTTTAAAAGAATTTTGTGGGCTGATAGCCACGGTTTTTTCTTTCGTTTTTTAATAATTTATTCGCTCGTCTCGACGTGTTAATAGATGGTGTTTGAAATGTTTAGGTGTTGTCGAAAACTCCTCTGTGTCATCTTACCGCCTATCTTTTACCTCCTGGAAGATGAAAGAGTGAATTGCGCAAACGGGGATAAATGCGGGGCCAAAGTTATTATGTTGGCCAATAAATTGTGGCCGGCTCACCACGAGAGTCGGTTGGCCATAGTCGGCGTGTGATTAAGATGGCGGGGCTGTTTTTGTTGGAGGCCGTCTTATTTTTACTGATCGGTTGTGTAAAAGAGGGTTGAGCACTTACTTCTCTGATGATCCGGCGGTGGGTGTAGGTGGGGGCAGAGAGTTACTGGATAAGTGGAAAGTTGTGATCTTTTCAGGGAAGGGGGTTACGGGGAGGGTCTCGTTGGTCTTATTTTTTAATCGAGATAAGTGGATTGAAGTTTTGGTTGTGCTGTGCGATGGGGTAGGGGTAAGTAAAATGTCTCAGGAGAAAGATGGTCAAACGTTTTGGCCGTGATTCCCGCGTGTTTTTGAAGTTAATTATTTTTAAGTTCCTTTTGAAGTTGCCCTGCGAAGTGTGTGTCGGTGGTGGTAAATGGATTATTTTGAGAGTGCAAGTGTGTGTGATTTTTACCTTAGGGTCGGCAGAGTTACCCTCGCGGGTTTTTTTTTGGGGGGGGGGGTGTCTCGGCTGAATAGCTGACAGGATTCAATGTAAATAAAGGATTTTCGGAATAGGGAAAATAAGAAACCGGTTTTCAATTGTCGATTTTAAGATCAACTAGGGCATTGCGTTTGTGCCGCCTTTAGTACATATTTCGTATTCCTGTTTTCCTATTTATCCAATTTTACCCTTAATCTATTCTGTTTGAGTGAAGTGCCCTTGTTTGTCGCAATTGCCCTATCTTTTCCGAGTCGTTTTCATTTCTCAATAAATGTGTGTGTGCGTTTACATGGTCCATTTTCGCGGAAGGCCACGTGAGGTCGCCTGCTTTCACGACGGCCCATTGTCCCTCCATTTCGCCCATCTGCCTACCCCCGAGGAAAACAGGTGGCGTGCTTTTCTCCACGAATTCCTACGTGTGACGATGGACTCTTAGTCTCTCGTGTCATCTGTCGGGGTGAAGCCAAGTACATCGATGCTATAGTTTTACTTTGGGATTATTTCATTTTATGTGTACTTAGTATGACGCATGTGCGCCTGTAAGCGCACTCCATTACATCTGTTTCATGCTATTGTATTGGTTCATCATCATTCTGTGTGTCTGTACCTGCCGTTTTTCGACCGGCCTCTCTGCTGTTCGGGTCATCACCCTGAGCTGCCCTCCGTCGCTGGCAGAGCGCGCCGGGTCTTGTGTGTACGAGAGAAGTGAGAATGAGCTAGCGTCATCCTTTGTTGCTCTCTCTCCTCTCTCAACTGTCGACTCTGAGGAGAGAGAGAGAGAGAGCGCCGGTCGCCACGCTCGTGCAAAAAAGGGTCTGGTATTCCTCTCTTGATTGGCCTCTGAGATTCCTCTCTGTTGATTGGCCTCTGATGAGTGGAAATAGCCGCTTGGTCGGGATTAAGAGTCCATTCTGCGATTACCTTCGGCAACTCGCGGACACCTCGGGTTGACCGATTTGACACGCTGTTCGAGCGGGGGCCGAAAGAAATGGTGTACCCTCGCTTTATAGACTGCAGCGGTCATCACCGGTCTTTTTCCCGGGCCTTCTCTCTCGTTTTCCTTTTTGCCAGATTTTGAAGGAAGGTCTTGTTTTTTTTTTTTGCCTTCTCTGGGTCCCCTTTCCTTGCCGCCTCCCGCTTTCTGGGAGAGAGGGGAGGGGAGATTCTCTTGGGAGGCCTTGTTTCCTTCTCACCTGCTTTCTACTCTGCCTTGTTTTCTTTTCTTCTGGGTTTCTTTCGACATCTTTTCTGGGCCTACTCTTTTCCCCCTCTCCTGCATAATTGTTTTTCATTTTGCCTTCTCTGCCTTTACCTTGAGTACTCCCACTGGCCTCATTTTGTTCTTCCGTATCGCGTGTCTGTTTGAGATCCTGCCGTCGATCGTTTGTGTCCCTTGGCCGTCCTTAAGGGAGAACTCCCCTGTGGGTGGGAGGCTCTGTGCTTTTCCCAGCTGATGTGGCTTCACGGTGTCCTTTGATAAGAAGGGTGTACATGTTTGGAGCAAAGTGTGCGTGCAAGATGTGCTTCTTTACCCCCTTATCATTCGTATAAGAAAGATCGAGAGATTTGTGTGCACACCCGGCCCTTACTTCCCTAGTAGCCTGCTCTAGTATCTACACTCCCTCATATTTTCTTATCACCTAACTTCACTGAACTCCCCAAATTCTGTGGGATTACCTCTTTTTTTTAAAAAATAACTTTCATTCATCTGGCTGATCCAGGCAGTACGAGAGTCTTGGTCACATGTCGACGTTGTTTTTCGCTTTTTAGTTATACACATAATAACAATGATGATGACAACGACGGCGATGATGATGATAACTACGTTGTGATGATAATGAAACAATGGTGATACGACGATTATGAGGATAATGATGACCACAACCATGATGCGGATGACGATGGCGGCGATGAGGATGATGATGGCAACGACAACAATGATGATGATATTGATAACGACAGTGATGATTATCGGAGATAGCGTTTCCTCCACTCTACCCTGGCTGTTGGGAAGGAAATGCCTTCGTTGCTTTTCATAGCAGAATCTTAAAAAAATGTGGGGATTTTCCTCCCCGCTTTCCCCCAAAGTGATTACATTGCTGACCTGCGCCCCTGTAATGAGGATTATGTTCGTACTTTCGAATCCTTATACGAACTCCAAGGTTTAATGCCACCCTCCCATTGTTTCTGCATTAAATGAGTTGGGGGAGGTTCGGTCTCTTGTCATCCTTGTTTTTCTTTTGTTTTATTAACCTTGTCTTAATACCCTGCCCATTCCCTCTCTCATGTCCACAAGTAGTTTCCTCTTTTCAATCCCTGGTCTGGGTACCTTCCCTCATTTTTAATTTCCCCCAACTTCACCACTTTTGGTCCTATTTTAAAGATTATTTTTATTAGTTTTAATAACTAAATTGATTGGCTATGGGGGCCCTCCTTCGCTGGGTAGTCTCGGGTTATGTACGGGGTTAGGCCCTACCGCGAAACTTCCGGCTGTGTATGTGTGTGTGTGTGTGTGTGTGTATGTATAGGCAATCCTCACTCGGTCAGGGGGTAGCGAAGACCGGTGGGTAGAGGTTAAAGGTGTTTTTGAAGGGGGCCTCATGCGTTTAGATCGCGCTCCGATTGTTAGGCAGCCCCGTTGGGGTAAGTGTTAAATATAAGAGGTATGGCGGCGATGATGAGTGTGTTATCATATATGCCGCCAAACCGACCTCAAGATCGGTAATAAGCGAGAAATTGGCATCCTCTCCTTGAAATATAAGCCAGTCTAAGATACTAATTTGGGCCATTAATAATAATAATAATAGGTATTTATAATGCGCCCTTCAGGACTGTTAGCCCTCCCAGAGTGTGTAGCGAGTGTAGAGAAAGTTTACAGGGGAGAGAAGGCAATTCTGAAGAGATGAATCTTCAGGAGACGTTTAAAAGTAGCAAGGGAGGGAGAGGATCGGACTTCGGCAGGAAGAGCATTCCAGAGTCTAGGAGCACAGACTGAGAAGGAACGGTCACCCATCGAGCAGAGCACAGAACGAGGAGTGTTCAGTAGGGGGGCGAGGTTAGTGCCCGAGGAGTTTGACGACGAGAGATAAGGTAGACCCTCGAGGTTTAGGGCCTTGTAGGTGATTAGAAGAATTTTATATTGGGTACGGAAGCGAATAGGTAACCAGAGTAGCTCCTTTAACAGGGGCATCGAAGGAGAGAACCTGGGGTCGGCGAAGAGCCGGGCAGTATAGTTTTGAACTAGTTGTAGGGGGCGAAGTAATGAAGAAGGGAGATTCACTAGAAGAGAATTGCAGTAGTCTAAGCGTGAGGTGACGAAGGCATGAATAGCAGTCTCAAGGCTTCGTCGATCAAAATGGGATCGAACACGTGAGAAGTTGCGGAAGAACCCGAGAGGGAAAACTTACAGATGTGCTCGTCGAAAATAACACCAAGATTACTGACGGTATCAGAAAAGGCGACATTGGTTTCCCCCAAGTTAAGGGAAGGGAAGAGAGCTCTAGATTTCTCCACCATCGAAGCGGTGCCAACAAGGAGAACTTCAGTTTTATTGTGGTTAAGTTTGAGAAAGTTGGCAGACAGTCATTCGTTTATGGAGGGGTAGTCTGAAAGGAGCTTGGTAATTGATTGAGAGAAGGACACAGGGTATGAGGAAAGATATATCTGAGTGTCATTAGCATAGAGGTGGAAAGACGGCCCAAATCGTGAAGAAGGGGGCCAAGAGGAAGTAAGTAGATGCGAAATTGGGGGGGACCAAGGACTGAGCCCTGAGGCACCCCAAAATGAATGGGCGCGGGCTCGGAGGAGATGTTATCGAGCGCGACCGACTGAGTGCGGGAGGAGAGGTATGAGGGGAACCAATCAAGTGCAGTGCCCGAGAGACCAAGGAAAGTGTGAAGACGATCAAGGAGCACAGTGTGGTCGATAGTTTCGAAAGCAGAGGAGAGGTCTAGGAGGGCTAGAATGGACGTGCAACCTCTATCGGTTGCTTTACGTAAACCGTCTAAAACATTAAGAAGAGCGGTTTTAGCAGTTAGAAATATGGTCATTAAGGCGAGAGATAACGACTCTCTCGAGGACCTTAGAGAGGAATGGAAGCTGTGAGATAGGGCGATAGCTAGATGGTCCAGAGGGGTTAAGGTGTGTTTTTTTAAGGATAGGACGAATTGAGGCATGTTTGAAGGAAGAGTTGAGCCACCCCCGTGGCAGGAAAGTGAAGTGTTAATAAGATGAAGAATCAGTAGGAGGACAGCAGGGAGAATTTGGTGGAGGAGTTTGGGTTAAAAGACGTCATCAGGGGATCCAGTTTTGTATGAGCTTTAGATCAGGGCAGTTACTTCCTCAGAGGACGGCCGAGTGAGGACGTTAAGCGGCAATGGAGTATGGTCAGGAAGAAGAGCATGGGCTTGTTCATACGACTGGGGTAGTACGTCGCGAAGGTTAATAACTTTATCAGAGAAAAATTTAGAAAGAGTAGAGGGGTTGATGGGGAGAGAGGTGGGGGGAAATGGGGCTAGGCGAGGAAAGACGAGAGAGGAGACGAAAGAGAGTCCGAGGGTCATTCTTGCTCCCAGACAAAAGTTTGCGTGAATGAGCCTCGCGCGCTGATTTTAATTTGGGAGAATAAGTCGAAGTAGCAAGGCGATATGGAAGTGAGAGGAAGGTCGCGTCCTGTCCACGGGAGAGAGAACCCGGCCGCCGAGCTACAATATTTCTGCCCCCCTTCCCCTCGCCGGCCCTTTTCCGACGAAAGCGAAGGGCAAGAGGCAATTCCCTACCACACTGATTAGTTTTCTTTTTTGTCTAGTAGGTCGGGTAGAAATTAATTTTGATTGCGACGAACTATTTCAAATAAGCTCTGGGGATATATAGAGCAATTTAGAGCTTTAAAATGGGAAGTGGAGTTTCCACTCGGCTAAAAATAAACCAGGGGTCAGGAACTATTTATCAGCAAAGAGTAAATGAGGAAAGCCATTAGGGACCATCGATCCTACGTCGCTGGCCACAAGTTCTCAGCTTGGCTGACCATGGAGCCACCGAGTACCATTTGATATCAAGAGTTAAACAGAACAATATCGGCCCTCAAACCTCTATTTGATCAAAGGCACCCTTTTATAACGTTCCTCCTCCAAATTTTTTTTCGTGTTAACCCCCTTTCCCTACCAGTAGTCTCTGGACTAGTTGACTCATCTACCTTCCAAGCATCTTCACGCTGCCTAATTTTCCCACCAACTAAGTACATTCCTATCAAAGTACATCCGAGTCAATCCCCACCCCATCCAAAGGATAGTGTTTATAACATCGCTTTTAAGTTATCACCATTCAAGGCTCGTCACAAGCTGTGCCATGCCACTACAATATACAATAATATTAATATATGTACAATTCTTACTCCAAAACAAAACTCAAAAAACACATATACTCATCCAATCTACCTCGAGAATATTTAGATTTCTACTTTCTACTACATCTTGTGCTAAACCATTCCAGAAATCTACCACTCACATAAACGTACCTGCAGATAATGCCTGATGAATTTTTGCTTATTTAAACATATAATAATAGTGGATGATATTCCTTCCCTTGGTTTTGCTTTTTTTTTAATTATACAGGGCGCGGTGGGTTATTTATCGCCGTTGGCAACTCTGAATTCCGCGCAAGCTTATTGTCTGGAGTTGGTTCTCTCTTTTTATCATAGTAGAATCAGTTGTGTATCGTCTTTGAAGTAGCCAATACAATGGTTGAATTCAATCCTTCAAAATTTTTGAAAAAGCAAACTGTGCTGTTTGGGTGTCAATCTGAGGACGGTGCAAAAGATCAGGAAAGGGTTGGACGAATCAGACGGTGATGACGAGGTTACGGCTGCTCGGAAACCTCACCCTAAGCGTTATGATACGAAAAGAACCCCCGAATTTGTTGCGGAGATCCAGTTCACCATTAACAACGATCCCACCCAGTCAATGAGGTGTGGTCCATAGCCAGGGACGGGAGTTTCTTATCACGCAGTTAGTGCATGAGGATCTCAGCTAATGAGAAAGTGCAACCTTCTCTCGCAGAAGAGGAAGGGCGAGCGGAAGGAACGTGCTGAGGAGCTTGTGAACAAACTGAACCATCCCCTCAATCCTGGCATGCTTTGGTTCTCAGATAAGAAGTACTTGTACCAGGACCAGGTGATTAATTCGCAAAACAACCGCTACTTTGCTGTCCCCCAACGATGTACCGATATACATGAAGACTAAATTCCCTGTCCCCATTGTGTTGTTTGGTGTGGTCAGTAGCGAGGGCCACGTTATGTCCCCGAAGAGGGCTATATCAAGTGCCTGGAGTTGTTGTTTCCCTGGTTCAAGGATGTGGCCGCTGGAAGCCCATACGTGTGCCACACAAGCAAGGGGACCCAGTCTTGGCTGTCAGTTAATTTCTTTAACCACATCATTCCGAACATCTGGTCTCCCAGCTCCCTAGGCTGCAACCCCCTGCAACAGTATGTGGGGGAGGTATTGAGAGAGAGAGAGAGAGAGACACACACACCAACAAGTTTTGGTGCACCACCAAGCTGGTGCTTAGGTCTAGGATTACCACAGTTTTCACCCAGTTAAACAGGGGAACCGCCATGAAGTCGTGCAGCAAGTTCCGACGATCTTTAACATGTCAATAAATTTTGCGAATCGGTAGGGTAAAACAGAGGAAGGGGGGATGGTTGTTTGTGGGGGTGTTAGGACAAGTTATGACAAGTCAGGACCTGCAGCCGCACGCTCCTACCTCGTCTATTTAAGAAGCAGTAGCTGATCGCAGATTGTCAGTCACAAAATTTTCAACAATGGAGAAGGTTGAGCACCGCGCAGTGATAAAATATTTGACCAAGGAAGGCAAGAATGCAAAAGAGATCAATGAACGTATTGTTGCAGTGTACACCGACACCGCCCCTTCCTATGCAACCATTGATCGCTGGAATAGAAAGCTCCGCCATGGTCGTGAGTCCCTTGAAGATGACCCCCGTCCAGGACGCCCGTCAGACGTGACCAACGAGGACAATGTGGCCGGTGTGGAGAGGATGATCCTCGAAAATCGATGGGTGAAGGTCGAAGAAATCGAGCGAGAACTTGGAATATCACATGGAAGTGTTATCAACATCATCCACGACAATTTGGCCATGACCAAGGTCTGTGCCCGTTGGGTCCCTAGAAACCTCACGCCCCATGATCGACTTCAACTTCATCAAAGTTCGGAGGAGCTGCTGCTCCTGTACAACCAAGACCCGGCGGGATTCGAGTCACGCATAGTGACAGGGGATGAAACGTGGGTCCATCACTGGGATCCCGAGACCAAGCTCGAAAGCATGGCCTGGAAGCACAGGGGCTCTCCGACCCTCATCAAGTTCCGGACCAACCCTCAGCCGGGAAGATCATGGCCACCATCTTCTGGGATTCTGAGGGAGTGTTGATGGTGGACTATGCGCCTCGTGGAAGGACCATCACAGGCCAATATTACGCTGATGAATCGGTTGGGTTAAATAAGTGCATCCGTCAGAAGCAGCGCGGCAAGTTGACATGCGGTGTCCTGCTCCTCCACGACCCTGCCCATGTCCACAAGGCCAGAGTTGCACAAGCTGCCCTGCGCGAGTGCGGATTCGAGGAGCTCAACCATCTCCCCTACAGTCCAGATCTGACCCCTAGCGAGTACTTTTTATTCCGCCAGCTCAAGGCTGGGGGACGATGAAGATGTCCAGCTCGCCGTCCAGGAGTGGATTGAACAGCAGTCGGGAGATTTCTGGTTGTCGGGAGTTCGAAGCCTCAGGGACAAGTGGCGCAAGTGCATTGAATTCGAGGTAGTTATATTGAAAAATAATAAAACACTTTTCCTCATATCTCGTTTCCTTATATCCGAATTGCAAAACTTATTGACCGCCCCTCGTATCTGTATCTTTTCTTTTATTTTGAAGCTAGGTGGTAAATTACCCACCGCCCCCCTGTATTCCGGGAAATTTTTCGAGATGAATTCCTTTCCCTTTGTGGAGCTGGCAGGAAAATGTAATAATAATGGCAACATGGCAATTTTCATAATTTTCCCCTCGCAATTTAGATGATGGCCAATTGATGAAAACGAAACTTTCTGTATCCGAAATAGCCACGGGTGTAGTATGTATTACCTGACTTTATTTGGATGAGTTGTTGATGAGCCTCGGTCTGCATTGTAGTACACACACTGGTTTCCCTACTGGTAGTCCCATTTTGTTTTACTAGGTGATTAATCTAGTTCCCAACTCCCCGGTGCGTTGACTGTGGTTTCCATAAACTCAGAATAAGGATAAATCTGTACATTTGTCTGGTTGTGAACATTGTACCATTTTGTTATGGAAGATAGAAATGCGTGCGCGCGCACCCCTTTTAAGTGTTATGGTATGGCGTAGTGATTGTTAGTACCATGTTTTTATTTTCTATTGTCATTATTTTGTTTATTCACGGGGGAGTCATATAAATCGCCTTGGTACCGGGATTGATTGTGGTATTATAAAAATATATTTAAAAAAATAATGAAGATTTAAGATTTTTTCAAAATTGCTGAAATCTATACAATAGTCATATATTTTTAGAATATTTAGGCTTCTTTTTATGTACAACATCTTGTCTGTCTCTGTGAAGGGTCCAGCAGAGGTCAGCAAGCATTGCAGGACTCCATTTTCCTTTATAACGATTTTCTATAGTAGCAATATCTTGGTGGAATCTTTGACCCATGCTCATCGCTGACGTCTGCTGGATTCTCTGGAAATAAAGAGAGATGGGAATGCAAAAAATGCACCTCTAGTGAAATACTACATCCCAACTCATTATAAGACCTAATCAAATTCTAAACAAGAATGTGGTGTTTTTCTGATTTGTGCCTTCCAAGGAGACCATTACATACACCTTTGAAACTATGCCAGGCCTCAAATTCTGGCTTGCTCAATTCTGCCTCAAACTCACGATTTACGATAAGTTGTCGAATCTGAGACCCAGCAAAGGTTCCTTCTTTAATTTTAGCATTACTAATCTTAGAAAATTTTGTTTTTAAATATAAGAAGGATGGCTGGTGATGCTTTAAGGCTTTCACAAATTGTTTCATTAAACCTAATTTTATGTGAAGTGGTGGCAAAATTATGTTTTCCTTAGGAACTAATGGTTCAAGTATGACATTATGACCGCCTACTTTTTTCTCTTCTCCTAAAGGCCATTTTGAGCGTATCTAATGTTCTCCCCGAGCTCTACTGTCCCATTGGCACAAAAAACACATGAATTTTGTGTAACCTGACTGCAAGCCATTTAAAATGGCTACTACCTTAATGTCAGTACAAATCAACCATTTATGTTCACTGTATTTAATGCTTTTTAAAATGAAATCTAGATTCCCATAAGTTTCTTTCAAAACAATAGAGTGAGCTACTGGTATCGATGGTAGTTATTTCTATTATGCAGAACCACGGCTTTACTACTATATAAAGAGGCGTCAATGAAAAGTCTCCATTGACTGGGTTCATAATGTATATCTAATTCTTCAAAGAGACGTGGAATATTATTACAGTAGCATAAATTGTTGTCAAATGAAAATTTGTCTTGTAAATTGTTTGATCGAATGCGAAACTTAGTAATTCGAACATCTTCTGCTACTAAATTTCTTTCTTTCAGTCTCGAGGCCAGTAATTCACTCTGTTGCTTTGTTAAGTTTAGATATCTTGCAAGACCATTAGATCAAGTTGTGAGAAAGGTTTTGAAGTAGCAATAGTTTCAGGAACATAAATTTCAGTTTCTGGTTCATATGATTCCATATCTGATTCATCAGAGTTAGGCAAAACAATTTTTGCAGGTGATTCAGGTACTGGAATGTCTTTTGAGTGAGGTAAAACGCACTTCGTTGTTTTACCTAAAAATATGGAAATTATATGCATAAAATTTAGTTTTGTACATATGTGTGATTACAATAAAGTGGTTCTAAACTTAATTAATTTTCTATTTAAAAAAACTAATATTAGAGTATACTACTTCAAAATTTAGGTACACTGGACAATAAACAATTACTTACCCTGTATGGCTCTCGCCATACCATTGGAACACCAAATTGAAGGCTTTTTATTTTTCCTTTAGACCATTTTGATAATGGATTAAAGCATGTCGTGCAACAGATATGTGGTGCCCATGGTTTATCTTGGTCGCAAATTTTACACCTAAAATACAAATTATATAGTTTTTTCACTAGAGAAGAAATTTTCTTTGATTTTTTTTTTAAATGTTACTGAACCACATATGTAGCAGAATTTATCTGGTCTATTTTTACACTGTCTTCTTGCATTTTAATTCAAATTATTGCTTTTATTTAAAATTTTATTTCGTTTAATAACCTGAAAAAAAATAATTCGTTAAAATCTTCAAAATTTGACAACAATAGTAATTGGCAACTTACAAAAAACTGGAGTCATTTCGATAAAAATGACTTCCATTTTTGAAATCTATACATTAAACCACATTAAAAAAAGGTTATTCTAATCTTTGTAGTCGACAAAAGGTTAAATTTTGTTAGACAGTGTTATTCTACTCCGCTTGCTTTTATCAATCTGGGTCTACCTATGATTCTAGCCCGCTTACTATTAACAATCCGAACCTACTGCTGATTCTACGCCGCTTGCTTTTCCCAATCCGGGCCTACGGAATGCCTGTGTTCTTGTTCATACCTGCCTATCAGGCATACGAATGATAGCGCTAATGGTTTTATTGAAGGTGTGTCAGTTTGGGTGAATGAAACTGCACGTTTTACGGCAGTCGTTTTCTTGTAGCCCAGGGTTAATTCTGGTTGCACCCATGTGGATGCTCGGATAGGCCGTGATAAATCGACAACTCTTGAACTATTTCGACTCTTGAACGAGTTTCCTGGGGTGTATCCCAAAGGGTATTTGCGAGTACTATTTGATGATTGCCTTTATTGTGACATTCCAGGAATCACTCGGGGACATTTGATTGTTTGGAGTTGCCTAAAATGCATTTGTTCAGGGATTTCGCTATGGCCATTACAGCTCCGAGAAGTGTTTGTGTTATTGTGATGTCTTTATTAGGAAGGAGGAGGAGTTGATATTCAACTGCTGCTTTTCACAATTGGAGGTTTTCGGATTTTCAAAGGAATTTATTTGTTCCTGGAGGTTTATAAGGCGTCCTTCTGACACCCAAGTATTATGTATTGAAATATCCCTTTATATCTACCTACTTGGTGTTTGTTCTGCCTTCCCTAGTGAATGTCTGAGGTTGAGGCGGGGCTTCAATCCCAGCGATAAGAATACTACTAGTGATATGAATAGTAATAATGATAATATCCCTAGTGAATGTCTGAGGTTGAGGCCCCTTCAATCCCAGCGATAAGAATACTACAAATAGTGATAAGAATAGTAATAATGATAATAATAAACAAATAATGCGAACAATCCGTATACTGTAGCGTGCACCACGGGGCCTGCCGGATCCAGCGTTAAACTGTCGTGTATAAGATAGGCATCACCCGGTGTGAATCGAGGCTCTCCAACCCGCCCCCTCCCGTTCAATTCTAAACCGAAGCGGGCTTCTTCCCTACCCTGAAGCGTGCTTGCTTGCTTTTCTTTTTAATCGATACTACCTACCATTAATTAGGCTCTGAAGGAATTACGGCGACTTATGCCAAAGTAGGCAAGTGGACGATAATATACCCCCCCCCTTCCCCCGCACATACATCCATACCATTTCTTGCAGAACCGGGACTATCTAGAGTTTCAAAGAGTCACGCTCCAAGTAGTGTCATCCTTCTTAGACTGCTCTAGCTCACCTTTCGCGCACCTTCTAATCCTTACGCCACCACGCTCAATTAATGTGCGATTGTCAAGTATTCCTTTCCGTAAAACAATAACATTTTAAATATCAAAATTATTATTAGTTTTGTTATTGTTATCAAAATGTTTATCAGATTGGATATTATTCTTTTCTTTTGAACTTCGATTTTATTTATTAAAATTATAAAATGAACAGAAGGCTTCAATTTTGACCCTTGTTTAATCTAAGTCTTTGTTCTAGGTGGTTAATTTCTGTTTTTGTTGAAATATAAGTATTGATGTCATTCTCTAGGATATCTGATACTCAGATGGCGCAAGAAAGCGTTATCAGACATATAGTGGGGAACTTTATCACTTATAAAATAGCTTCAACTGCAAGCAAATGTAGTTCAAGGTAGCCCAACATACTTATTAGGTTAAGGAATATGTTCTTGCGGTTTTATCAAATTTATTCATTACCATTAACAATTTTAGTAAAACTTCATTTTTGATTGATAACAATATGCAATTTAATCAATAATGTATTCTCCGTTGTTATTTACGACTTCATCCCAACGTTCAACTAGTTTTTCGATACTTACGTAATAAAAATCTCTGGATTTTGACTCGAAGAATTCGTTCACCAGGTTCTTAATTCCATATCAGTATTGGACGAAACGTCACCCAAATTGTTGGAGAGCAATCGGAACAGATGGAAATCTGATGGAGCCAAGTCTGGTGAATATGGAGGATGCGGCAAGATTTCCCAATTAAGCGTTGGGATGGCGTCTTTTGTCATATTGGCAATGTGAGGACGAGCATTGTCGTGTTGCAGAAGGACTTCATAACGTCGATGAGGTCGCTTTTCACCAATAGCTTCAACGAGTCGATACATTTGTTGAACTTAGAGTTCTGCATTGACAATCTCGTTGTTCGCAAGGAGCTCATAAAGAATGATGCCTTCACAATCCCACCACACACACAACATCGTCTTTCGTGGATGAAGTCCTTGCTTTAATCGCGGAAGTGGTTTTTTATTGGGGCTAAGCCAATGTTTTCGATGGTTCATGTTGACATAAACACACCACTTTTCGTCCCCAGTGATGATGCGGTGAAGAAATCTGTCCTTATATCCACGAGTAGCCTTGTGACAAGCAAACAAACCTGCGGCAATCGTGGAGCGTTGAAGTTTGTTGCTTTCGCTCAAAGCATGCGGAACCCAAGCACCGAGTTTTTTTAACTTTCCCCATCGAATGAAGGTAATTCACTACAGTTTTCTGATCACTCGCCAATTTTACACCCAATTCTCTAGTCGATTGACGAGGATTTTCATGAAGAAGGTCGTTCAATCTTTCTTCATCCAAATTAATGGGTCGACCAGAAGGTTCTTCGTCATTAAGGTTTTTGAAACGGGTCAACTTCAAGACGTAGCCTAAGCAAAAGCCTAATAGTCTACGCTGTTAAGAGACGTAGCCTATAGAGAGTATTAAAAGGAGGTTTTCTCGAAGGATCGATTGAAAAGTAAGGCTATTTCAGCCATTTTCAGTTTTATTTTGAAGAAAGTCTAGGAAATAGTTATGAAGATAGATTAAGGGAATTAGATCTATTAAATATGAAGCAAATTTTGTAGGCAATTTTAATTCAAATTATCCTCAAAATTAAGGGCTGAGGGTGAAGCTGAAAAGTAAATTTGTCACTCATCAAAAGCAGGTAAAATGATCGCCTAACCTTCGCAAATTTTGCTCTCATTATTTATTATTGTTTCTTAATATGTGCACAAATCACGTCAACAAAACTTAAATCAACACAACATTTAAAAAAACGCAAGAACTTATTCCTCAACCTAATAAAATAAATTTGACGAACACCTATTTAAGTATTAAAGCACTCCGAATAAAACCATAGGAACAAGTTTTCTTTTTACTATTTGAGATCATTCCTGTCTACGACTACCCATAGAGCGAATTTAAAAGTCTTTGCTGGTCTTGATTCTTTAACTTCCCAATCTTGGTCAATGATCGTTTTCTTGGACACGTGTGGCAATTCATTGTTATTACTCTCGCTTTGCCGTCATCACTCATAAGGATTGATACCATTATATAAAGCTTAAAATTGCTCTTGAATTGTCAAAAGCTGCTTTGAAAAAATTACGATTATTATTGGAACATTCGACTGGGTTCTATAGAAAAGCTGCTTTATACTTAATGTCAAAACATTAATTTCTGACGACCATTAATACTAAATATTACAGTTTGTTTTTATGATTTATTATTATTATTTGTATTATTAATAGAGATGGGACGATTCTAAAAAAAAAAATCCGATTCCGATTCCAGTTATAAGTTACGAGGCCGATTCCGATTCCTTCACAAAATAGAATATTGGTTATATGATATATATTGTTAAAAGAGAATGTGATACATATTATAATTTGCTATGTATTGCATTGCAGCTTTACTATTAGTAATTTTCAATAAAGATCATTAAATAATAAATATAATAAAACTTATTTAATTTATTTACGTACCATCGATTCATAATTCCTTCCGTGTAATAATACTACTTGATACTTCAATAATAATTAATAAAGTTAGTTGTTACATAAACTAAATGGAATATAGTAAACAAATAAATGTAAGATGAACATTGTGCCTAAGTTTACATAGTATCTGCTAACAACTAATCTTCTGATTTAGTGCCTTATGCTGGAAGTTTTGTATCGTCAGTCGTCACAACCAAGTGAATTTTAGATCTTTCATAGCGAATAATGCACAGTTTATGTCGAAATTGTAATTTAAATCAGACTAATTCGATAATGTATTAAATCCTATTAATATTCAGCTATTATGATATTGTTACTCAACATTTAATATAGGCTGGAGTAGGAATCGCGCCCAGCATAACTTACTTCTACGGTGGCGGCTGTTAGTCAAATGAACAATAGGCCTGTCCGCTGCCAAAAGAATTTTAGCAATAGTACCTAAACTTGCATCAGCTGTTCTAAATGACGCCTGAGCCCTGAGCAGGCCTTCATTTCACGCATATATACAATTAAACATACATTTCGTATACAGTAAGATCTTCAATATTATTAATATTAAATAGTGATGCATTCTTGTCGACTAATCTAAATTTATTAGTAAATAACTTATTAACATTATAATTTCACTGAATAATAGGACAGATGAGTAGATCCATAACTTGATTGACACTAACGGGGAATAAATAATGTAGGAAAGAAAGTTAAAAATCTTTAAAAAAAACTTGAGAGTCTGTACTGAAATTTTGAAGGAATCTTTTTGAAATCGGAAAACGGGGATTATTTTTAGCGATTCCGATCCCGATGCCGATTCCTCCAAAGTTATCGATTCTTACGATTCCTGATTCCGATTAATCGTCCCATCTCTACTTATTAATAATAAGTTCAGGGGACCCTGTAAGAGGATACTGAGTGTGGCAGGATGATTTTAAAGTGGAGTGAAACAATGGGAAAAAGGCTTTTCCTGTTTTCTGTTTTTGACGTCTCCTTGTTTTTGACATCCCCTTGTTTCTGGCGTCCCTTTGTTTTTGACGTCCCCTTGTTTCTGGTTCCAACTTTTGCCAGAGCGATTGATCTCATTTTGTTAACGTAGTTTCGCTGAGAAAACTTCCAGTTGTTTACAGGTCAAAAGATAATTAGTTTTATTTCTTGCGTTCCGATACCCCCCCCCCCCTCCTCATAAGCCTAAACTGCGTTGCGTGTTGTATGTCGGTGAAGTTTTTGAGAAGTTATAATGCAGTTTAAAAATAGTGAACGTGAATTTGAGCGTTGCCTGGGAGTGGACTTGAGTTTTGTCGTGGTGAGACCCCTAAGAGTCGGTTGCTAGGATCTGATCATGGAGCAACGCTTGAAGAACATTATGGTGGTGACGGTAAGGAATGGTGGAGGGTAGATTGGCCAGTTGATACCCTGGAGAGAGAGAGAGAGCGAGCAATGTGGGTGGGGGTGGGGTTCTTTATAATATGCCTTCCAGCATTTACTTTTAAGTTGCATTTATTTGAGACTAACTATAATTTAGGAAGGGGATTTTTTTGATTATTTGTATAATAATTTCATCTTAGTTTGGTTATGACTTATGTTTTTTATCAAAGTTATTTCTAATAATTCTTTTATAATATCAAAAAAGCAAAAGGGTGAAGTTCAGAAATAAATATAAGTATCGAAATTTTGTGAATTTTTTAAAACCCAAAGAATTAAAAATGGTGAAGTTCAGAAAATTTATTCTTATATATCTTTTATAACTATATTTTAGCAACGTGATATTTTGAAAGGGAGAAATTTAGTTTAGAGTTCCTTTTTAAAATTATTATAATTGGCGAAGTTCAGAAAATTTATAAAAATTTAACCATGGTTTGGTCATATTTTAAGATTTCCGAGCGGGTACTCCAAACTTGAATGTAGCCAAACTCGAAATCCTCCCCTCCTTATTTTTCAAGTACTATATAATAATACATTGACCAGGCAATGGCTTGGCCGGGGGGAGCTTGCGCTTTCGCTACTAAGATTAAAATTTTAAATCTAAAAAAAGCAGCCACGGTTAAATTTTTATAAATTTTCTGAACTTCGCCAATTATAATAATTTTAAAAAGGAACTCTGAACTAAATTTCTTCCCTTTCAAAATATCACATTGCTAAAATATAGTTATAGAAGAAGACATATAAATAAATTTTCTGAACTTCACCATTTGTGATTCTTTGGGTTTTAAAAAATTCACAAAATTTCGATACTTATATTTATTTCTGAACTTCACCATTTTGTTTTTGATATTATAAAAAAAATTATTAAAAATAACTGATAAAAAACATAAGTCATAACCAAACTAAGATTAAATTATTATTCAAATAATTAAAAAAATCCCCTTCCGAAATTATAGTTAGTGAGATGATGATGATGCTGATGATATGCTGCTCTTCAAAGCAATTTGCCTTTTCAGATAGAGCGTTCGTCTAACATTGGGACAAGGCTTAATAGAAGAAGGGCCTAAATGGCGCTATGCCTGGTATGCTTAATATTGTAGCAAGGCTGGAGTAGTTCATAAGGAATTGGAGGCAGGAAATATTAAGTGAGCTAAATAAGGAAGCGCTTGATAATGTTATGCTTATTTAGCTGTTATTCTTAATTTTCTGCCCTAAAAGTCACTGACTTATTTTGGGCCCATAACTAATCTTTGTATGTATATATATATATATATATATACGAGTATGTATAAAATACTTATTGTAACTTGTCATTAAGATATAAAATGTAATATATTTATACTGTACATTGGATTAATATGGAATAAATATAAATAAATATCTCTACCCACCCAAGGCCGTCTCCGTCTTGCCTACCTCTCCAGAACAAAATTTTCTAGCGCCATCTCAGCAGACCTCAACCGACTAACTACTATAATAAAGTTACAGGTTGTGTTTGTATTCGGATTAATTTGCTAGCTGTGCACCACCACAACACTGGTGTGATTTTGCCAGTCCCTCTCTTTAGAGGGAGAAGAGAAAAACCCGCAGACTTTTGGCGCATTTTCTTTAAAGTTCGCTGGTTGCGTTTTTTTTTTTTTTTACCACGGTATTACCCTGTCTGGTGCCTATTTCAGGAGGCGGGGTGGAGAGCTACAGTTGTACGTGGGACTCGATTTATGATTTACTAAGGCGTATGGCACCTGCTTAGAAGTCGTATCCGGATCTGGACATTTCCATCCGACAGGTAACCATACCCAATGTGCCTCAACTTCGCTCAACTCTGGGAAATAGTTTCTTTTATTATTATAATGCAACAAGCTCGAGTCGGTCGCCTCAACCCCACAAAAATTTCTTAAATAACATTTTATTATAAGATGTAATTCGTAGTGGGATTTTCGCAGATGTTAATCTACTCCCCACTGTCCCCAACTAGTCCAACACGTTTCGGAACTGTTAATTTCTAGGTTTAATTCATGCCTGGGGAGGGGGGGGTGAAACATGTTTTGTTTGGTGCCCCATGATGAAGACGGGTTAAGGGATAAATTTGGTCATTGGAGGGGGGTGAATTTGGTCATTAAGGGGTAAATTGGGTCATTGGATTGGGGAGGGTCGGTCATTAAGGGATGGATTGGGTCATTGAAGGGGGGGAATTTGGTCATTAAAGGATGAATTCGGTCATTAAATGGAATTCCTATTCATTAACCACTTCAGTTTGCCCCATGGGCTTCAACAGAGGTTCGGAGGATACTTTTAAGGATCGAATTTTATGTTTAGTCATTCTGGGTTGTGTGGTATAGGTAGTTTTGGAGGTTTAAAGACCCAAGAATATCTTAATACTTGCTCATTTAAGAGGGCGCGGGGATCCGTAATAAAGAAACCGTAATTAGGCTTATAGGGACGGGACGGTAAGGGAAAAACAAAGAAGCCATGGGGGGGGGGGATTATTTACTGCACCTACACAGGAAGGTATTAATTTCCTTTTCTTCTTTTCAGGTAAGTTGCCTCTCATTTGTCTTTGGCGAATGAGGAAGTTGCCATCAGGCAGTGCCGGATAATCCCACAGTTTGGGAAGCGTCCGCCGGTGGATGTCTTGAGAAGATTATCCATTTAAATCACCCTTGTGGATTTGGAACGCCAATAACCCAAGTTCCATTGGCGAACTTAGGTAGGATTTTAATGTATTAAGTATTCTATTTGTAAATGGGGTTTATTTGTGGATTTAGGCAACGAAATGTACTCCTTGTTTATCTCTTCATTTTCTCAAATGATGTCACGTTTGTCCATTTTGTATGTCTTTTGGCGAGGCAACTTGTTTTTATGTTAAGGAATTAGGTCGTCAGCTTTATTTTAAAGAATTTAAAGCGCAATAGCAACGATGACTTTTTATGTTGTCAGCTTTTATTAAATGATTTTTTATTTTAGAATTTAGAGCAAGGAAGCCGTTTCACGCAATTAAGTTGTAAGGGGAGAACTGGAAATAAAGTGGTAAACTTGAAGAAAGTGAAAATAGTGGTATATAGCCACAGGGATTGGGGCTGTGGGGGACAGACAAGTCCTCAGATGTCACCTGAAATCCCCTCGCGTAAAAGGAAATGAAGATGGGGGAGGGATAGTAGGGGAAAAGGGCGGGAAGATTGCAAGCATGTCGCCCCCTCCCTAACCGGAGCCATGAGGGAGGGGTGCACCAACCCCACCCGATCAGGGAAGAAGAATGGACGAATGCCTGTTCGGCGCCTAGCCTGCGACCTTAGCCGCCAGCCAATGAGGGAAAATAGGCTTGTAACGAAAGTGACGGAAAAGGGATAAGCTAGGAATGTCTAGATGGAATCAAGCCCGGTCTCTCTTTAAATGATTGGTTAGAAGTGTAAATGTGCTTCATTTACTACATGGGAGTGGTGATGAAATAAAGTGCGGTGTTATGGTTGTAACGGAACTGTGTTTACCTTTTGAGTCGTCCTTGGGTGAGAACTGTGCTTCATCGCTATGTACTTATTACCAAAATAGTCATGTCATGGGTTTTTTTGAGGGGGGGCGGGGACTTGCCACATGACCCGTCGGAAGGACAACGTGTGAGCATGACTTCATCTCTAACCTAACCTAACCTAACTGTTGTACAATTGAAACCTTTAAATGAATCTCTTGAGCAAAAATGCCCTCCACTGGTTCACCCTAAGCGATGGGACTCCCCTTTAATAGCAATGCAAGCGCCACACGTTGCACCTTTGAACCCCCTTCCCCCCACACACCCAAATTTTGAATTATTGCATTGTGTTGGTAAAGTTAGATCTCATCCTCCATATACACCAGACCTACTACCATTTGCTTACCAGAAGGTGGCATTACCACATCATCTAAATGGCAAAGTTTACTCCGATATGGAAGTAGAAAAGGATATCAAATCACAGCTTGAATCAAAAGATAATTGACTCTTCAAGAAAGCCATCCACTGCCTAGTTAAACGATGGCAGACTAATATTGTCTACAATAATAGAAACTGAATAAGTGTTTTTTCTGTATTAAAAAATATTTTGCTTCTAAAAAAAATCTTGACAAAGAAACCAATTTAAATACTTTAATTTCTAAAATTTAGCCGAACGTTATTTTATTTGGAAATAACTGATTGTATTCTTGAATTATGACCGTCTTTTGTTTTTTGGGGGGGGACATCGTCACATTTGTTAGCACCATTTTGGACTTTTAAAAATTATTCTCTTGGAATACACACCTTCGCTTTATTAATATTTTATTATTATTTCTACCTTTTTGGCGCTATCGATTCTTGTTGTAGAGCGAGCAATTAAGGTGACAATGGTGACGGTCACTGTGTTTTGTGCCAAGACGCCAGAGATGGCCATCTCGATATGACTGCTAACCTCCGCTATGTGTATTTGATTTGGAATGTGTGATTCCGAGCGCGTCACCATGAAAACACTTTCTTTACACCCTTGTTCTCACATCGTGAACGGGTGGAGATTTGTTCTTTTGAGTTCGTTGGGTCAATTTGTTCCTGCAGCTCTTACGCACTCCGGCCATGGCATTGAATGGTTGAATTGGTCGCCTTAGCTATCTGAAAATAACTAGGGAATCTGTGATTACTCCACTGTAATAGAGATAACGGGAAGTTATAATGATTTATTTAATAACAAAATAGAAATATAGATAAGTGAACGAGAGGAAATAATCCAAAGAATGCCTACAAAGATTCAGATTGCAGACGATAAAACTCGCTCGTTTCGAGTACAGAATAAATATGATGAATAGTGTCGGATTAACAATGGCTCGTGTATAATGCCATGGAGAGGAATAATACAAAGCTCCACCAGAGTACATTATAGGTCAGCTATTAACCCCCCCATCCCAGAATAAATAGCATTTGATCGCAATGCCTCTGAGATTAACACTATCAAGTGTGGATGTTAAAAATGATGATGGAGCCGCTGCTATTTCCCGTTGAGCAGAACGAGTCAGACCTAAATGTAGAGTCGAAACTCAGGTTTGGACGAGGGAGGAAGATTATTAGCCTGCCGTGTTTGTGTATGGAAGAGAGGGGGAGAATGAGAACGCGGGTGCGCGTGGCATCATATGAAAGCGTTGATGGCGGCGAAGAGACATTGCCGTTGGTATATTTTGTCGATATTGAGGACAAGCTGTTTGGAGTGTGACTTGAGAACGAATTGTTTGTAAATTGCCTTGAGTGCGAGCTGTTTGGAGACTGCCACGAGGACGAGGTTTATGGAGAGTGAATTGAGATTGAGCTTTTGGAGACTGCTTAGACGGGCGTGTTGAAGTGGTCACAAGGTTTCGAAGATGGTATTTGTTTAATGCGGCGAACGTGACACAAGTGAGAGGTTTTCTGCCCATTGAGGCAGTCACATCCGGCGCTCGGCAGCGTAATAAGTTACGGCTTGGCCGGGTGGAAATAACAATCCCGATTACAGCCAAAGTTAAGGCACATGGTGTATGGTAAGTCGTTGGATGGAGTCCCGATTGGGGGTCGCCTTTATTGCAGCTGCCATACTGTTTTTCGATATTTTCACTTTACCTCCCCATCCCACTTTACTACTGTTTACCAACCAGTGGTAACTGCATATCGTCCCGACCCCACTCCCCGCAGTTTTGCACCTTCCCCGCCCCAATCCATGAAGGAAGACGCCTTTTCATATACTATCTTTACAGATTTCTCCTTTCTGCGTGATGCTGCCTCGTTGCTATAGCGCTCAATATTATATAAAAAAAAATCTGTTCTTACTATGTGTGAATAAATCCAAGGTGAAAGCTAATGATAAAGTTCTTTAATAATAAAAAATAACCAACAAATTTAGTTCTCATTGCGAATTTCCTCCGTATTTTCCTCTCTGATTAATCCACCTCCTGCAATTTCCACACCGCTCTTTACAAACTGAGAAGAATTGTGTTCGTCACGCGAAATGGCCTCTCGCCTTTCTGTGTCAACCGGGGAATTCGCCCTCAGAAATTACTCGTGGTTTTAATTCTTTGATTCTGTCGTTAATGTCGCGGATGGAGGCTGAGGGTAATGGAAACTATTTATAAGCACTCAGCTCACAACTTCCTCGTTGTTGACTGCTCAGCTCCCGTCCAGCACGCACAGATTCTTTAAAGCTCGCGCTTACCTTGCCAGCGAAATAAGTTTATACTTATCAAGAACAGACTTATACAAAAGAAGAGAAGAAGCTCCCTCGAAAAAGTCACCCGATCATTGGGACTCCATTCGAAGCACAAGCGTGGTCGAGCCATTCACCTTTTCTCTTTTTTTCTGCCTCCTCCCACCCTCTAATCATCTTCACCCATCTCACTCGCTCCCCCCTCCCCCATTAAAAAGAGAGAATACATTCATCGGGCCCACATACATTAATATGTCTGGCTAATTCCACCACCCTCCCCTGCCTTAGGGAAGCACCGTCTGGAAAGAGAAGCTGCCTATCATCGCCTAGTTCAAACTATGCCCTGCACTGTGCAAAGGAATAATTTGAGGCTCCGAGGAAAACAGGTTTGGGGCTGATACCACTGTGAAACTCGGGGTCATAGGCTCCTGGTCAATGGAATGACTATGCAAGCCCCGGGGTGTTCTAAAAGAACCCCCGGGAGGTGCCCGGCCAAGAACATAGAGGGACTTGAAACCGTCTCTATGTATGTTGGACGCATAGTAGAATATCCAAAACCCCGAGGGGCGGCACCCCGGATGGTGGGAGTTGATTCGACCGCCATCCACCAAAAAGTCCGCCATATTCCACCCCTCGGAGGATCCACCCAGGTTCATCCATCCATCCATTCATCTCATTTTTACCCAAGGCAGCAACTCTTATCCGGACTAACACTCCATTTGCAATATTATTCAAAATATCGACCCGGATATTATAATAACTGAACAGGGTATAAACGTAGAAAATGAATGCATCAAAATTCTACACTATACAGTTCTAGCCACAAACCCTACCCAAACACGCTATGATGAGACGGCTATAGGGATCAGAAAAGGAATAAAATTCGTCGAGATAAGAGATCTGGAATTAAAAATGACTACAGGGGAAATAGTAGTGGTGTGGGCATACCAACCGCCCCGGCGCTCGTACTTACCAACCCCTAATTTCATCCGTATCTTCCGCCGCCCGTCATCGCCATCCTCCTGGGGGACCTGAATACAAGATGCAGATCCTCGGGATATACCGCAGACTTCAACGGTAATGGTAAAACCCTGGAACTCCTCCTGGAGTGGCAAATAGTGCAGAGAAAAGGCCCTGACTTACCCACATACATCACAGAGCGGTCTTCAACCACTCCGGATAGAATATTAACAAATCCGAACTTTGCCTTCAACACCCATACCACTCCCAGCCCGGCAACACCATCTGACCATACAAATAGAAATTCCCCAAAGGAAGGCACTAGCCAAGACCAATTGGACCGCTTATAAAACCCATCTTGAGGATTTTAACATAGAAACCCTTGAAGACAGCCCTTTGGAGGAAATAGACAATCAGATAAAGAAAATCACTGACCTCATAATTGAGTCAGGCATAGTATATACCCACAAAACCCGCTATAAAACACTCCCAGCCCCACATTGGACCCAAGAAATCAAAGACAAAATGCAAGAAGTTCATCGCATTTACGAAGACATCCTTCAACAGGGAAGTAATAGGGAAAGATTTGTTGGACTAAGAACCCTTAGGAACCAAACAAATGTCCTAATTAGAAGGAGCACAAGCACCACCTGGGATAACTTAATCAGAAAAATGGATATAGACAGGGACCCCCAAAAGTTCTGGAACCAGTATAAAAAACTAAAAGGTTCCGCTCCAAAAGAAAAAATACACATAAAAGAAGGAGAAGTAGAAATAAAAAAAGAAATAGAAATTGAGGAGCGCTTCAGAGAACATTGGTCTAAGATCTTCTCTATTACCCCACGATATGGTCCACGATCAACTTATAATCAATGAACTAATAGAAAGGGGACCCGAACTCTCACCTTCCAAATCGGTCGAGGAAACCCAGGAATAGAGGAACGAGGGAAGATCCTTTACCCGAATACAGTTCACATCGGCCCTTGCGTCATTCAAACAAAGAACCCCTGGTTTGTCTAAACACCGGACACTTTCCATCCGCATGAAAGACAAAACCCGGAAAACCCAAAGGCCATATCGAAAGTTACAGACCAATTTCACTGTTGGAGTTCATAGGGAAGCTATTGTAGAAACTAATCAACGAGAGGCTACAACACCATCTAGAGGAGAACCATCTGCAAAACCACCAGCAACATGGATTCAGGAAACAGCTAGGAACAGAGACAGCACTGGCACTCATCACCGAGAAAATTGCGGTCGACCTTGCAAGAGGCAACAGAGTGGACCTAACACTCTGCGATGTTGCCAAGGCTTTTGACAAGGTATGGGTGCCTAGGCTAAAAATATAAATAGCCCAGCTTGGTCTCGAACCTAATCTGACCCGAATCCTTTGTAGCTATATTAGCGGGAGGAAAGCAAAAATAAGTATAAACCATCTCACTGGCGATGCCTCCGCCCTTAATGCAAGGGCCCCACAAAGGGGATGCCTCAGTCCCACGTTATACAATGTGTACACGAAAAACCTCCCCCAGCCCTTGGATGAAAATACACTCTATATCCAACTATCAGACGATGTCTCTCAAATCATCGCGAGTGCATGGAAAAACCCAAGGGACATTCCACAAAGTACCGCTACGGAAATTACAAACGTAAATGATTTTGAGAGAACCCACAAAATTAAGACTAACAACATCAAATTCCAAAACATCCCCATAAGTAGGAGAAAGACATATCGTGTCACTCCTAACAATATCGAATACCCAAATACCTATGGAGGCAAGGCCCTTGGCCTGAAAAGCACGAGCAATGGGTATAACACACACGTCAAAGAAAAAATTGCCCGGGCAAAGAACACCCTTTTTTTCCTCCACAGATTTAGGAACCTATCCGTAAATAATAAGAAGAAGTTATACCTGTCTCTAGTACGCCCTATTTTAACAAATCCCACCATACTGACCCACACTCTAACCAAGTCTAAAATGCGACAAATCCAAAGGGTTCAAAACCAAGCAACCCGATACATTATGAACAACACCTGAACAGAAGAAATCCAGTCCATCGAACTCCACAATAGAACAAATCCAAACCAATCAATCAATACTTACACGAACGTGCCCCAAAATATGGCAGAAACTAGAATAAAAACTCCCGGATGACACACTAGAAAAAATCGACTCACTGAGCGTGAAAGAAGGACATTACATTTTACACAACAATTTCAAAGTAGCAGAAAGAAAATTCAAGAAGAATTAATACCAAAATACAGCTAAACAATGGAAGAACGATTCCATGAGAGGAGAAAGAAATGAAATAAGTTAAGGTAAATATATAATATTTACTTAGTATTAGATTTAAGAGGGGAAAAAATAAATAAAGTATAAGTAAATAACCTATATACACACACGGGTAAGAAACAGCACGAGAGTGCAATCGTGAAATAAGGCAAAAAGCCTAAAATCAAAAGGAATACACGTTAAATAAGAAACTACGATTAAAAAAAAGGCTTGAAAGCTTCAACATTAACATAAACTACCGAAGAAGAAATTAATAAGGAAAAATAAAAGTATGAAAACAAAGGCTCTTTTGCTCAAACGAAAAATATATTCAAACAAAATAAGTAAAATATAATAAAGCAAATTACTGCGTTTGCCAGGCAACCTGGTACATATTACCATCAACCTCATCCATATTCACTCTCTTCATCCATATCATTAACACCACTCATTCATCTTTTACACTATAATTTCTAACTATTCTATCTTATACTCTCATATTCACCACTTTATAATATCGCAATCCCCCTCGTTTTTAATAAGTATGATCGAAAAACACTCACATTTACGATGTTGAATTACTTGTTGTTTTGTACACGACGCGGAGTTTAGTTTTATAGGTTTCTCCTTCACTTTTATTTGGTTGTTTTCATTGTTTTTGTTAAATTTGTTAATATTCACTGCTAACAGCCATTACAGTTATAAGCTAGTGAAAATCCGAACAAAATTTCTCAAATGTTAAAATATTAAAGTCCCATGATGAACAACCTAGCCTAGCATAGGCTTTTTTTCTGTGCTTTTGGCGGCTCCGTTGCAATTTAAAAATAACCCCTTTGCCTTACAGAAGCAGAACTAATACAAAGTATCAAGTTTCATCTCAGTACAAAAACAAGTGAATTTCTACACATAATATTATAAAAGCTGTAACTGCATAAAGTGAATTTATAAATTCGAATATATCTTTTTAATCTGTATATACAGATGTTATCCTAGTGAGCGTAAACTATCCCTCCTTTTTTGGTAAATTCTATATATTGCCACTTTGTATCTATATAACCAAAAGGATAAATTATAACCCTCTATGTAGACCCTCCCGCGATAAAGATATTTCTTAAATTAGCGAATGTAAGAATTATTATTTAGAACGAGAGTGTCTGCACGAGAAAGTTGATTAGAAGTTCGTTAAAAATTGAAGTTAAGAGATAAATTGTCCGTTTAATGTGTGTTGGGTCTCAAAGTGCCCTTATTCTTAACTTCCTAGGCACTTAGTTGAGTAGGTAATTTGATATTCAAATTATATATTTAAATTTATTAATTACGAGCATAAGCTTTTAACCGATATCGAGTTTTTCGAAGCAGAAATAGATTTTTTTAGCAGTAAGTTAAAATCCAGTAAATCTGGGCCCTGATTTACCTAATCCGGCGCATTTAAAAGAAATTCGAAACGTGTTAGTGGGACTGCAAACGAATTTTTTTTTAACAAATCTCTAGAACAAAGTGTCGTCCCATTAGATTTTAAGCTAGCGAATATAAATCCTATTTTTAAGAAGGGAAAAAGAGAACTTCCGACCAATTATCCACCCATAAGTTTAACATCGATCGTAGGTAAATTAATGGAATCCGTCATCTCCGAAAGGTTGATCGATCATTTTGGAAGCGCATAATCTCATTAATGATAGTCAACATGGCTTTAAACAGAAACGTTCATGTTTAACTCATCTTTTGGAATTTTATGACAGCATGTTAAAAGCTATGGCGAAAGTAGTTTGATCTATGGACATAGTTTACTTAGACTTTCCTAAAGCATTCGACACCGTTCTTCATAGGCGATTACTAACTAAACCTTTTGCTCATGAAATTAAGGGAAAATGCAACTAGTGGTGTGCCCCAGGGTTCTGTGTTGGGACCATTGTTGTTTCTTATTTATGCAAACGATATGGACACTGGCCTACCTGGTAGATTATCCAAATTTGTGGACGACACAAAAATTGGGGGTAAAATTTTTAAATGAAACGATAACTAATTAATTCAGTGGGATCTAAATAAAATCTTGGAATGGAACATGAAATTCAATTTAGACAAGTGTAGAGTTTTGCACGTAGGTCGAAATAACCCAAGTTGAACTATTAAATGGGTGGTAAAAATCTTATCTCGGTGGACGCAGAAAAAGATTTAGGGGTGCGGGTTTCAAAGGATTTTAAGTTTAACAAACCAGTGTGGCAAAGCGTGTAAGAAAGCGAACGAAAATGCTTGGATTTATTGCGAGAAATTTTCAGTACAAACACCAAGATATAATCATACTTGTATATAAAAGTTTAGTAAGATCACATCTGACATACGCAATACAATTGTGGTCACCTTATACACATGTAAACATCCATAAAATGGAAAGAATTCAACGACGGGCAACTAAACTAATTTCCTCGATTAAAAATAAGTCATATATCGAAAGATTAAATATATTAAAACTCCCGACTCTCGAAACATGGCGATTGCGAGGCGAACTTATCGAAGTATTCAAAATTATAGAAAAATTTGAAGGTAAATTATGAAATTTTAAGTACGACTAATGGTATCGCACATAACAAGGGTTTTACACTTGAAAGGACGGAGGTTTCAAACGAACATAGTTAAATGGTAGTAGCGTGAATATTTTTTAAAACAAAATTGCCCTTTTATTTTACGAATAATGATATTGTTTAAATACGGTGACCTGTTGTGGATTGAATGTCGCGTGAGTAAGGACCGTAACGACAATGTCCTGCCCTTTGAGTGGACTAAGTAGTCCTTGCTACCCCGTGTAACTATGTAACTATTATTGAAGTATTTGGTTAATTCATTTTGCGCCCCCTAATATGAAACTCGCCTCATTTCAATCGTGCGTAGGTGCCCCCACCGGATATTGAAATTAACATCAAGATCAGAATGACAATTACTTGAGGGGACCATGGGACTTTCTCCGTTAGAAGAGGGGGGGTAAATGGGCTGTTAATTATGGTTACAACTGAACAGAGAACATTTTGTGACTCGAGAGAGACCTGTTCCGTGTTTAGGGAGTGTGGAAATGGGAACAACTTAGGATGTTTCCAAGCCTGAAGAGTGATGTGTTGTGGGGGAGAAAAGAGAGACGAAGAGACACCGGGGTTGTGATTAATATGCGTGTGTGCACGCAACACACAGCCACTGGAGACTAACTCCCTACATTTCCGATTTTTTTTGTCTCTTGGCTCTTGCTGGGATTAACCCCGCTACCTAGGATTTGCCGGCATCAATTTAACCACTAAAGAAAAGAGAGGTCCAGAAATTCGTCTTTTAATATATAAATCAAAGATACTAAGTTCTGTCGCCACAATTAATCATGCTATACTTTACGCTTAATTGCGTTCAGTGGCAATTTACTATAATTTGATGAGAGATAAGGAGCTTAGGGCATATTTAGTTATAAATAACCTAGATAGTACATTTACTAACAAAATAAATTAAATTTGCTAGGATTTTTTACGTTATGGTTTCAAAACAAGGTTGACAATTTTTTTCAGCTCTACTAACTTTATATATTAAATTTTTAATCATCCATATAACAAAAATATTCATTCTAATATTTATCTTGCTTTTTATCCTTATAATTAATTTTCCAACCTAACATATCATCCTAAACTATTCGAGAATTTATAAAACTTAAATATCAGGTCGTCCGGAAAGTTCTGAGTCCTTCTGAAGGATGGAATTAAAAGAAATTTGTATTACAATAATTTTTAGTCCTCAAAATAGGCTTTAAATCGGCAGCTTCCTAATTCCATTCGCGTAGAACTGGGCTGTATTGGAAGAAGAGAAGTTATCCATTTGTTTTTTGGCAGCATCTGAATCAATAAACGATTTTCTCGTTCAAGGAATTTTGCCAGAACCTAAACATATGAAACAGATGGTGCAATATCGGGCGAGTAGGTGTATATTAGGGTGATGACATTTTGACTTTTTTTATCAAAAATATTTCCTGTAGCACGAATGAATGAACTTTTGCCTATTAACGACAAAAATTACTTTTATTCCATTGAAATATTGAAAAAGGTCACGCACAAACCACTTTGAAATTTAATATAGGCCATTTTAGCATTTTATATGTATTAAAAATATTTATATTAAATATATAAGTCATCAAACAGACTTGTGCAATAATTTATGTACCATAGAATTGTATAGAATTTTCCAGAAAATCATCACGTCATCGCTTGGGCGATTTCTGTAGAGTTCCAGCGAGATGTTTAAAGCAGGTAGTTACTATTCAGTTTTAACGGCGTTGATATTATTATTGCCTTATTATAATTGTTGTGTATTCTCCAGCGTTTATTGTAAAGAGATCCTGGTATCATTTGGTAAGCTGCGTTTAACTCTCACTAATTATATAATATAATAGCATATAATATTTTATTAGTGTCTGCCTTCTCTTATTTTTTATAAATATAATTTGCTTGTTTTTTTAATAAAATATATAAAAGCTCAATAACAGTTTCTTTAATTTGTTACCTATTTAATATTTAGGTTTATTTTCTATTTCAGTTGCTGAGTACAAAACATGTCTTTCAAGAAGAGCTTTTTTAACACCGAGAAGAACAAGAAAACCTGGACAAATAACTTAGTCCAGTTTCAAGCACCATCAAGAAGAGGCAACGTGGTAGTTTATGAAGGACCCTTAAGTGAACGGGGTCGCATGCCCCTGAAAATCCACGTCGTTGGACGCTTCAAATTTCTTCAATCCACCGCCAAAGAACGGAGGGAGAGGATCGGCCTAATTGTTGTTGAGCTAAAAGCCCTATTGAGCAAAACATTGAACTTCTCGCATGTATCTGATCAAGCCATTTGTGCAAAACTAGAAAACCTTCTGAAAGACTATGAGTACTACAGAAAGAAACAAAACTTTAATTCTTTGAATGAACTGTTTGACGTGACCAAGGTGAAAGGCAACTGGTTGTACAAAGAAGATGAGAACCTCTATAAACAGCAAATTTTGACCGAATGCCAGGTTGGTTATTCCACTGGTAAACCTGCTAGTGCCAAGACCATCATCCCACCTAAGCGAAAGAAGGCAATGGAAGCGACTGTGTCCCCACTTTCCAGCTCAGCACCACCTGATTGTTCCGAAACTAGCACGGACTCATCCAATAACAGCGAAGATAGTTCTTGGGAGGATGAGAATGCAGCATCAATGAGGAAAAGGAAGCATAACCCAACAGGCTTAGCAAGACTCCTTGCTACAAGCTCAAAGCTTTCGTCCCCCAGAGCAGCAAAGGTATGTCGCCAGCTTTCTGGTGAGGGCATTGAAATCCCAACCCCATGTCAGTCAGCAATCCACAATGCTATCTACACGAGAGCTGCTCAGGTGAAGAAGCACTTGGTGAGCACGCTTCATCGGGAAAAGTGGAGCTTACACTTTGACGGCAAACGCATTGAGGACTTTGAATATCAGGTCGTGGTCCTCAAGAATGAAGCGAAAGAAAGAAAGTTGGCTGCGCTCAAATTGAAGGATGGGAAAGCTGTAACAATTGTAAAAGGGCTCCAGGGTGTGTTAGAGGAGTTCAACCTGTGGGGATCAATTGTTATGCTTGTCGCCGACACAACAAGCGTGAATACCGGCAAAAAGATGCGTTGTTCGACTGCAGCAAATGTTCGAAGATAAAGGTCACCCCAAACCCAAGTTCATCAGTTGCCAGCACCATGTCCTGGATCGGATTCTTCGCGTTGTCATGGACAATGAGCCCCATGGGTCGACTAAATCACCAAACACAGAGTACTTCTTTGTGCAGGATTTGATGATCAATTATGAGCAACGGTAAAACTGAGATTAAGGAAACAGGCGGCTGGAGTGACGACATGAAGTTTCTCTATCACCTCACGCGTGTCTTCCGTCACTTCACTGAGATGAATGAGGTCCCCTTTGTAAAGCTTCAAAAGATCCCAAACATCAGCAATGCACGTTGGAACTTTCGTGCCATTCTTGCCCTTCTTGCGTTCATTCTGGTGCCTGACACCTGGAGCAGGCTGCGTAAAATCTGTTCATTCATTTCTTACTCATGGACTGACCATTGATTCAGCACCCACTTGTTCCGCGCTGAAGATTTTTATGAACTATCTGCCGCTCTGAATGAATACCCAACAGGTCTAAAATGCTTGAAAACCCACTGTAAAACAGATGAATCTCCAATCAATATTGTCCGAAGCAACCAGTGCTGTGAGCGTGCGATCAAAGTTATGCAAGACTTGCACGGGTCCTGCCGCAACAAGGCCAACCCAACCTATTACTGAAATTCATCCTGTCCAATAACATTATTGTAACTAATTTACTTCCTTGTGTGTTTGATGACCCTATATAATGTTATATATATGTGACTCATAAGCTTGTTTTCAATCTTGTATATGCTGCCAGTGACTCCGAAAACTGGACAAAAAAGCTGACAAATAAAATTTTTAAAAGCATTTTGTGCGTGTTTTTTTTATCAAATCACCTTGAAAGGAAGATTATATATAATCTTTAATTAAAGCTCATCAAATTATGACACGGATATGAGGTTGTAAAAAAGTCATCACCCTAGTGTTATACCTTTATTCTGAGCATCTCTGAACCACCCAGGAGTATTTATGCAGAACAACGCGAGTAAAATACTATTTCGAACAAGATATCTTAAGTAATAGAGTGGCCTACTCAGAGCCCTAGCTCCAATTGAGAACCTCTGGACGATCATTTTAGACAAAGTTCGAGACCAGCAGCTTTCCACTGAACATCCGATTGTATCATATGAAATCTTCATAAAATCTATTTAATGCATGCCTTTATGTATCGTAGAAATTTCATTTACCTACTTATCATAATATTTTAATAAAGGAAAATCGTTCTTTTATTTTGTTCTGTAGGTCATCTGAGTCAAGCGGCCTCTTTTTTTAAGGCACCCAAACTCCCAAGAAAACTACATCCAGAGGATTGCGTCCAGAAACAAGGGTATCACCAATCAAGGCTTGTCAAGAACTAATCATGCAGCTATAGATATATACAAAACTTAGGAACCATCACAATCTTCCCTCCCCATAAACTCATCCAACCTACTCTTAAATACATTTAAATTTGGACTACCTACTACTCTCCGCGGCAATTTATTCCAGAAGTCTACCACTTTATTGGTGAAAAAATATTTTCTTAAATCCAACCTACACCCTTGCTTTTTAATTTTCAAGTGGTGACCTCTAGTCTGATTTCCATCATCTAACTCAAAAAACTTGCTAGCATCCAATTTATCTATCCCGGAAATTTTTTTAAAGAGCTCAATCATATCCCCTCTCACACACCTCCTTTCGAACGAGAACATATTTAATACCCTCAGTCTATCTATATATTCAAGGTGCCTCAGGGAAGGAATAATCTTTGTTGCCCTCCGTCGCACTGACTCGAGAAGGTTAATATCGTGTCTAAAATGTGGGGACCATGCCTGTATACAGTACTCTAGATGTGGCCTAACATAAGAGTTATAGAGTTTAAGAATAACCTCCTTACTTTTGTAACTGACATTTCTCTTAATGAAACCCAGCACTCTATTTGCCCTATTTCTTGCTTCAATACACTGCTTAGAAAACCTTAATGACTTACCTATTACTACTCCTAGATCTTTCTCATCCTCTACTGAGCGCAGCCAATGCCCATCCATTTCATAGTTAAATTCTCTATTATCTTTTGCCATGTTAATAACTTTGCACTTATCAAGGTTGAAAGTCATTTGCCACTTATGTGCCAGGATAAAAATTTATTTAAATCCCCCTGCACTTTAAAATTATCATCAATATCTTTAACTACAGCTGCTAATTTGGTATCATCCGCAAAAATTGACACTTTATTATTAACTGCCTCCCCAAGATCGTTTATATAGATGACAAATAATAATGGACCAAGAACTGATCCCTGAGGAACCCCACTGATAACATCCCTCCACTCTGACTTTACACCATTTAGCACTACCCTTTGCTTCCTGTCTTTCAGCCACTCAGCTATCCAATTTGAAACACCCCCACATATCCCAATCATTTTTAATTTATGAACTAGTCTCCTATGTGGTACCTTATCAAATGCTTTACTAAAATCCAAGTAAATTACATCTACATTCTCTCCCTTATCTACTTGATTTGTTACGAACTCCAGAAAGTCTAGTAAATTAGTCAAACATGATCTACCTGATCTAAACCCATGCTGAGCATCGCTGATTAACCTCTTCCTCTCTAGATGTTGGCAAATCCCTTTTTTAACTATTTTCTCAAGAATTTTACAGACTCCAGGAGTTAGGCTAACCGGTCTAAAGTTATTTGGATCTTCTTTACTACCCTTCTTGAAAATAGGGACTACATTCGCTCTCTTCCAATCATCAGGTATTTCTCCATATTCCAGTGACCTAGTATACAACTGTCCCAGAGCTATTGAGATACTTTCTACCCCTTCTTTAAGTATCCTAGAATGAATATTATCAAGGCCGGAGGCCTTGGTAGCATCTAACTCACCTATTAGTCCTTTTATTGTCCCCCAATCCACACTAATGGTAGTAAACACCTCTTTCCCTGCCCCTGAGTACTATACATAACTATTTAGTTTCTCCTTTGTAAATACTGATGCAAAATGACCATTTAGTACCTCAACTATTTCCTAATCAGTTTCTCTCACAACCCCTTCATATTTGATAGGTCCTATTTTAACTCTGCCAGACTTGTTATTAATTTTATAGTAACTAAAGAACTTTCTAGGATCTTTGTTGCTATCCTGAGCTAATTTAATTTCTGACACCCTTTTGTTCTTCTTTATAATCTTATTTAACTCATTCCTAGCCATTCTATAATCACTTAAATTTTGAATAGTATTTTCTACCCGTAATTTTTTGTATGCCCTTTTCTTCTCTGAAATTTTTCTAACTATCTCCTGATTCCACTATAATGGTTACCTACTTTTGTTCCTAATGGCCTTCATTGGGATACATTGTTCTTGGACTACATTTATTATATGCTTGAAAGTATCCCACATTCATAAGCATTTTTACCTCTGAATTATACATCCCAGTCTACCAAGTTTAGCAAGCTTCGAAGTTTTACATAATCTTCCTTATGAAAATTTGGAACTTTTACAGTATTCTTAGTTATTTTACCCTTCTCAATTCCCAAGTTAAAACGAACTATCTGATGGTTACTATTTCCCAATGCTTCCCCACCAGTCAATTCGAATTGAACTAAATATCACTGTTTGAAAGTACTAAATCTAATATATTGTCCCCCCCTCGTTGGCTCATTAACAAATTGATTCAAAAAATTATCCTCAAAGCATTCTATGAACCTGCCACTTGTTCTATCCCTACCTATCATATTTTCCCAGTCCACAGAGTTTAAGTTGAAGTCCCCAATAATAACTGCATCTGTTTCACATCCCTTACTTATTTCCCTTATACTAGTTCATCTATATCATCAGTGTGCCCAGGCGGTCTGTAAAAAGCTCCCAAATGCACCATTCTATTTTTACTGAACCTAATATCTATCCAAAGTGACTCAACTCCATCCTGCTTTATTGAAGTATTTAAACTTGAAACAATGTTGTTTTTTATATAGGTAATTATTCCTCCACCAATCCTACCTGTCCTTTGACTAATGTACATATTATAACCCTGTAAATCAAATTCACTTATAGTGTCACTAAATTCTATTTCATTAACCCATGATATATTTATATACTCATCGCTAATATAACTAAATAGCTCATCCTTCTTGTTTCTAAGACTACGAGCATTTGTATAGAAACAATTTAACCCACCTATCCCTGAAGCACCTCTTCCAAACTGAATGACCTCACCTCTATTGCATTGGAACTTATTTCTGTTATCTGCCAAGTCCATTCTACTTTCAGTACTATAATGCCCTCTCATAATTCCCTCACCACTATTAGTATCTAGTTTCCCACCCGCAAAGACCTAATAACACGATCATACTCCTCCCACAACACATGTTGTGTTATGTTGATGATAGCGATGAAGCTGCCCTCTTTCATTTGGATGACAAAGATGAAGAATTCCTTGACCATGCCAAGTGTAGGCCATGAATGGTCTTTTGCAGTCTCCTTCTTTTCTTATGTTCTTAAAGTACGGATCGGAGTAGAAGGGGGCTGGATGGGGTTGGAGAGTGAGGAGCTAAACAGATGGACCATAGTTGCAATATTTGTTATTTTTTTCATTATATTGATATTTGGGCCGTTTCTCGCCCAGTTTTCTCACCCCTATTTATTCTGTCCTTGGCCCCGATAAACCGGGCCGTGTAAGAAAGACGCTATTAAAACCTTGGGGCTGGGGGAATAGTCGGATCAATATTTGGGGGGGGGGATTCTTTCCGAATTCCGCGATCCTGGCCCTAAATGCACGTTAATTAAGTTAATTAATAGTAATTACTTTATTATGCTAGAGGAATGGCACGTCCTCCAGACCCCAGGATCTGCTCCGCAAAGGGGGTGTTGTTTTGTAGGATGTGCCGTCAGCACGTTGCAGCTGACATCTAGATGATTGCGTTTCCTCGGCCCCAACGCCCGCAGGAGAATCTTCAACACATTTTCACTTATTTCAATTTCGCCACTTTCTTTACAGATCTCTTTCCTCACAAACTCCTCGGCAGAAATGCCCTCATTGGTTTTCGCTTCAAGTAAAAAAAAGAAGACTAAGCTAAGTGGTAGATAGTTAACACAATAAATTGATAAATAGATAAAAGGATAAATGGATTGCTTTGGATGAAATTAGGTGGGGAGGGGGGGTGTTGAATTTTTTTTTCTCCTATCATGCCGTTTCATGGTATTATTTAAACTCGATATGGTCTTTGTCCATTTTGCTGGAAGGGGGGGGGTATAGTTAGTTGCCTCCTGCGACAAGCAACTGACACTACAAACTGGTATTCTTACCATCCCCCCCCTCTAGTTTTTCCCCTTTGCCTAAATAGCGCCGTCCTCTCGCCCTTTAAATCCCCTGCGTGTGGCACTCGGGTGCCAGCGAGTGCTGGGCGGCACACGCGATGGCACTGTGAGGAGATCAAGGGATCATAGGGGATGGTGGGGAGGATTAGAGAGGGATAATGTCTTATAGGGAGGGGGATTAATCCCGAAAGAGAGTTGGGTGCTCAAGTTTGAGGCTCCATTTTGCCCGAACTGTTAAATAACTCGGGATCTGATAGAGGGCGAGGAGTCCTTGGGGCCCCTCTCTCGAGTGTCATAGGAGCTCAGATTAAGGAAGGGGTGTAAGGTAGGCTTTCATTCCCCCGTCTGCGTTGGATTACCTCGTACGGGTAGATTTGTGGGTGCTGTTATGGCTCAAACCAACGAGGGAATTTGGAAAATGAGTTTCGATGGAGTAATTCCCTGTATCGATTAAAATAATTCAATGCCGGTTGCCCGTTCTCAAGTCAGTTTGTTACTGGGAGAGTTGCTCGCCCAAAGGTTTTTTTCAGTAATTTCTGGCCATTCCCCACCTTTGCCCTTCCCTATCTCTTCCAGAGATGCCCTCTTTTTTCACAAATAACAGACTCCCCCTCAATCAATCTTCGGCTCCCTATTTTTGTTTAGTTCTGCTGCGATTCCTCGTCAAGAAGATGCCATTAGCCCCTCCCCCCCCCCTCTAAAAAAGAAGAACTTTATTTGTGGCTCTCTTTTGCTTGGAAGAGGTATAAGGTTCTTTTGTGTATGCGTGTTCTTATGAACTCCCCCGAGTAACATTCGTTATAGGAGGAATAGGCGGGGGGAACGGATTGATTGCCTTTTCCTTTTCCGCGCCCCCAGCTCAATAAAAGGCACCCGAATAGATAATCTCTTTAAAAAATCGGAGCAGGGGGGAGGAATGATTCTTTCAATGCCTTTTGTCGTTGCAAGATATTGATAAATCCCGATTTGGTGAAAAGTAATAAATTGTCAGTTTCACTTCGACTGATATGCTGCGTGCGAACGTTGGTTCCAAGATGGCACAGTGTTGCGTTTTCAACATTCCCTCCATTTCGTGCTAATTCGATGAGTGTAAATGTACAGGATTTGGGGATTTATTGGCCTACACGGGGTTTCGAGAATGCTTTCAAGATAATGAGGCCGGCAGAGGCGTTGGAACTAAGTAGGCTCATTTCAGGAGAAGCAGAATCATTTTCAGTAGAGGGCATGTTTCGAATAAACTTTTGTGAGGTCTGCTTGGCCTTTTTTTTGGGGGGGGGGGGAGTTCGCTACATGATTAAGGGGCCAGGGATGGAAAAACAATGTAGGCTTACTTGATAGACTAATTAACATAAATTTTGAGTAGGCTCCATGATTTGAAGTTAGGTGACGAAAATACAATGTTGGGCCACTTAGGGAGAGGCTTATTTATTAAGTGTAACAGGCGATGTAAGTTAACTTAAGGAGAAGCTTATTTATTGGTGTAGTGTAATCTCAATTAAAGACGGGGTGATATATGAATTTACAGAACAGATATTAAAGTATGGTGGATTTTAGCGAGCAGGACGTGGCGGGGAGGGATGTGGTTTGATTCTAATTTTCAGGCCACTGGTATTGACTGGTTGAAAAGAGTTAAATATTTGAGTTGTTCCCAATTTGCTTTAAGCTGTTTAAAGATTGCTACTGATGTCTAATAAGCCCCTTTTATTAAAATGGTGTCGTTATCCGGAGTCATGATACGGTGTCCCAAGTGGGGGGGGGGGACAACCCCCCCTCCCTTCGGCGATCGCCATAAACGGAAGAATGGTGTATTTGAAGGTTGTGTTTGGAATGTGATTAGGTATGTTTTGTGATGATGTATGTGAATGGTGATTACTGTGATGATAGTATTCACTTGGTGACGTACGTGAATGATGATTACCGTAATGATACTCTCCACAGCGTGTTGTAAAAGGGCGCGTATCATGGTGGCGTGATGCTCTTTAATTTAGCGTCGGTCTCCAGCTGGGAGTGTGCCGTGGATCGTGCATTTGTTCGTATCGTCGAGATCGCCGATTTATATCCGGGACTTTCTTCATTCGGGGTAATTTGAGTTATGTAACTCAATGGCGGCGTGGATTGCGTAACAGTGTAGCCGTTGTTCGAACCCCGACTACAGTTCGATCGAGAGCCAAGGTGACGCGACGCGTTTAAGTGGCACCCATTAGGCGCAGTCCCTGTTCGTCTGATGGTTTGTGCGTTGGAGGTGTGTTGTTGTTTCAGGCGAAAGTGCGTGCTCTTCCGAGTGCACCAAATAATTTCTCCTTTAGACTAATCGGCCTATGTATTTTCACCCCCCACCCTTGATTGCGAACCGGTTCTAAACTTTTGCCTCTCCGCCGGGTAAGTATCTCTCGTGCACACAGACCCGTGGACTCATGGAATTTCTGTAGGAGGCTGGTTTCTTCCATTTTATTTGACTCATGTGTTTGGCGCATGCTCCAGTGCAAGGGGTGTCCTTGTTTTGTTTACAGGGTATTGTTTTTCTTTTTTTAATGTAGAATATTAATAGGCTACCAATTGATTATGGTGAGGCAGTCGCCAGATGCCGCGGCGCCTTGTATGAAGCGACGCCGCTCGTCCCTTTGTACTCAGAATGGTTTCGTGCACTCCCGATTCTGGAGTTCCTGGAGGAAGCTGGGCTCCTTCAATGTAAATATTATTTTTTTTGGTTTTGGGTGTCTATTCTCAGGCCCCGGATGGAGCCGGACTCTTCCCGGCACGTGACCATGTATTTATTTTGTCTTTTTTGCATTGTTTTGGGGTGGTTTGTTGCTTATTTTGTTTTTAGTAAAATAGCCTAACTTTAGGCTAAATATTTTTTTTCGTCTTATGCCCCTGATGGCATTCGCCAGATGAAACCCGTTTGCCCCATCCCCCCTGCTGCCTATTCCCAGTAGTCTACTGAATGAGAGACCGTGTTTTCTCGATATTTGCTTCGATGCGCTCAGTCCCCCTCTCTTGGTGCCTTCAAGCCGCACTTCATGTAAGCTCTTCCTTGGTTGATAGACAAGATCTTTGATCTTGAGGAATGACGTACAAAAAAATCACTTGTTGACTTTTGGGGGGAGGCCGGGCTTCTCCCCTTTATTTAAGGTTCATTTTTTGTTATTGTTTTGTTTGTAGGTTGCACTCTCCTGCACCGGGGTGAGGGGCACCTCCCCCCGCTGCCGGAGATTGCTTCCTGATTGTTAAGTTCTAGGCTCTCGTGTTTTTCGGCGACTTATGCCCAAGTGGGCAGTTGCCAGATGGGCTCTATAAAATTAAAAAAAAAAATCTGTACAAGTATCTGCTTGCAAACTTTCTGTGGCGGGGTACCCTTCCGTTGGTTTTCACTTTATTCCCCCCTCCCCAGCCTTTATTAGTTGGAATCTGTCCCTTGGCTTCCCCCCGCTCCCCGTCTTATATTTGTTGTCTAATCCCCCCCGCCCACCTTAGCATTCCTTCCCTACCAAAGGGTATCACCCCCGCATGGGTCCTGACACTTGTGCCGTGTAATGAGACTTTAATGTACACGGGTTAATTTAATTAAGGGAGATCGGGGGGGGGCAGATGCTGTTCGGTCAGGTTAGCAGACCAAGAGACCAAGACCCAGAGGGAAAGCAACATTATTATTTATTAGTATTACAACGATATCATTTGGTGGTAATTTCTCCGGATTAGAGAGAGAGAGAGAGAGAGAGAGTGTTGCATTCCCACCCAAGTGACGCAAAGTAAATTATTCCTTAATCCGGCCCTGTCCCTTTCGCGCACCCTTACTCCATCTTTCACCATTTGGACCCCGCAGTGGGAAGATTCGGGAGAGTTGCGTGTATTCTCTGAGCCCCTCCGATTAACGTAGTTTTTTTTAGACAACTCTGACTCTATAATCCCCCCCACACACACACATTTTCACCTCCACTAACTCACCACTTCAGTTGGCTTTCTCTTATTTCAAGTTAATAATGATGTAACTGGTGAGGCACATTCTACGCCCACCTCTGCAAGCACTTTGTGCTCTTGCTTCTCATTTAAGGGTCGGTGGATGTGGGGGGAGGGTTGTTTGTTTCGCCAGAGGGTGTGGCTTTACCCCGTCGGGCGATTTTCCACACTATTTTACCGGGTCGTTCCCCGATCTTCCTGGCTTATTAAAGTAGAGGTCGGAAATCAGGTTGTGTCGGTGCCTCCGTTTCTCCGATAAAGACTTCTTTGTTCAAGGCGGTAGCTTGAGGACGCTTACGACGCGAGGGGGAGGGGGGGTTAAGGCCCTCTTTCACCCCTAGGTGGGGCTAACACGATTATCGAAAACCACATCAGTCACGTTCGAGAGTTGAGGCGCCTTGGCGCGATCCTGTTTGCGCCAAGTAGTTTCTTCTCGATTATTCAGGGTCTGTTACCTCCCGCACATTTCACTCTTCCTAGGAACTTCTCACTAACTTTTGGAGGATACCCTCGTTGGTTTTTGCTTCTTGGTTTTAAGTAAATTGTAATGATTCGTAGGTTTATTGATACTTGCCAGTCTCCCTAAGTTACTGGTTAAGGTTGGTGCTCGAGTCCATGGCAGTCTCGATCCTATGCACTGTGGTAATTCGAGTTGTTGGTCCCCTTCCACACACCACCCCTCAGATCGATTACTTACTCTCCCTTTCCCCTGCACCCACACTAGCCAAAGGCAACGGGTCGGATACCACTTGTTCCCAATTAATTCCTGAGATTGTGTGTACTTTTCCCTCGTGAGGGGTGGGGGCTCTGATTGTGTGTACCCGCGCTAAGTGTACAGGCGAGAGGGAACCCTTGTATCCCTGAAACTACGATCGAGCTGTGATTTCGGGACGACTTACAAATCAGATCGGTTTTCCGCCAACCCGAGCTCTTGGCACACCCTTCGCCCTCTTCCTCTTCTGGGTGTCTACCATCTCCGCTATCAACTGGAGGCGGGGTGGCTCCTACCAGCATCGATCTTGGAAGCCAGCGATCATTCCCAGGCCCCCTCTCCCAGCCAGCTTTGTTTGCTGATGTCTCCGATAGACGTCTCGTTATTCATCCCTCCCGCGTGACGGGTGAGAGCGAATCTATGCGAGTTTTAAAACTCTGCGGGGGCGAAATTTCCAACTCTTTGCGTGTAAATTGAGTGCTAGTTTGTGGTTCCGAGATATCGTAATCAATAATATTCACTCTGTTAAAAAAAAAAAATGGCTGAAAGCCCCGGTCAGCCAAGAATGCAAAGTCGCTAATTTATGACTGCAATTATACGTTGCCTGGTTTCGATATGAGAGAAGGTTGTGGAAGGGTGTAGGTTGGTGGTGGATTTAACAAGCTGGCTTGGTGTATTTTGAGGGGGGGAATTATCGAACTCTACAATCTCATGGGGGTTATTTTTTATTTTTTTTTTACTGAAATCAAGCTTACTTAGCCTTTTAGATTCCTCTATTTTATGCTTTGGTCCTATTTCCCCCCGTTTTTCTTTGTTAGTTTTGGGGATGCTTTTTTAAATCTTTTGTTACTTATTCCCCCCCACTCCTCTTACGTACTTACTTCGTATTTCTATCGAATCATCGGATAAATTATCTTGAGTGCATCGCCTCTCCGCACACAGCGATCGTTTTATGTAATCTGCGCACGCAGGTCAGTTAATTAAGTGAGCCGTGATTTTCTACTTGGTTTGATCGCACTCGTCACCCACGACTACTAATTCTGCTAGTAGTTTAGACAAAGTAATACTAGTATTACTTGTATTAAGACTAGTAATGGGAGTACTACTCGTAGTGGTAGTACTGGCAAAGGGGCCGAGAAGGTGCTGGGGTTCTGTTTTGTTTTTGTCCATTCCCCTACCAGGCTCTTCGTTAACTGAGCAGGTTCGGAGAATTGCGTGACTCCAAGTAGTCTATACATTTTACTGTTTCCTGAACTTCATCACTTTCCAACTTTTTTCGCAAACAGTCCGGTCTAGATGCCACCGTTAGTTTTTTTTATTTAATAACAAATAAATAAGATTGTTTACTCTCCTATCCAATGCCCCTATCCGCGGCCCCCTCCTATCCATATTTTCAAGCAAGACCCTGTCTATCAGCGATCTCAGTCCCCCCTCCCCCATGACCTCCCTGATCCACACCCTCCAGAGGAGATATTGACAAATATTTATTCTCGGCGCTGTTTCCCGAATCAAAGGGGCTGGTGCCCCCTCCACCCCCGTCCATTGCTAGAATTTAAACGGAGGAGAATAATAGAGGAGAAAAGATTAAAAATAGGGTACCGCCAACAAGGCGCGGGGGCGTAACATTCCCAATGAGTTGCGAGTGGAAATGTTTAATATGTTAAAGTAAACAGTGGGTTGTCAATTTGGGATTAAGGGCGCGGTGGGGGTAGGGTCGGGGTTCACCACTGCTTCTTGTTTCTCTTCTGGGATGGATGTAAAAGTGTATATTGTATATATGTGCTTGGGTAAGGGATGGGGACATGGCGGGGGTGGGAGGCTTGGGCGCCCTGTGGCTTTCGTATCTTCTTATGAGTTGTTCTGGTACCCATCGTTCACTACAGTCACTCACACGGGATAAAATAGTCGAGTGTGTAGCAACGTTGGCCTTGATCTTAAAACATCAGGGGTGAAATCTCGGGAACCATCCGAGAATGAGGTTTGGGAATGACCCTTTCTTTCGGGACTTCGTGGCAAACATGTTAAACCATGTTTTCTGACCTTTCCTTCTTCATCGTCTAAATATTTTCTTTCACAACTCCTGCTTTTTTTGACGTGGTAAGATTATATATAATATATCTTTCTATAAGTGCATAATTACGTTACAGAATTGTTAAAATACATTATACAAACTATAAAAGGTAAAAGACCAATATTGATTGTATTGTGCAGTGAAATATATTTACGTTTAAAACTTTAATGAGAATTGAAATTGTTTTCGGTTTACCATTTTCTCAATGTCTGGATTTCTAACGAGTCTAATATTATTCCGCTTTGCCCACCTGGGATCTTTGAATTTCCCACTAGTGAGAAATTTTCCGCCGCTTAAAAAAAGAAGAAGCCTTGTTTAAATTTGGAAACTTGCTCTTATTTTCTTTTATAGGATTTTAAGAAATCGGGCTCAATCAAGGCATGCCCCGTTTCAATTTTTGACCCATTCCATTCCAGTAATTAACAACTTTAGGGAGCCCAGATGAAGTGAGTTTCCGTTTCAATATTATCGGAATTCCTTCATGGATTTCAAAACTTGGGCGGAGTTCCATCAACCGCCTCGTTTCCAACGGATGTGAATGTAAATCCATCAGGCGATTTTCATAGGTTTCTAAAGTTGGGTGCCATGTCATGGTGCTGTCTTCAATCCAACATTAGTACATCCTTCCGTATATACGGAGCCTTGTATAAGGTATATACTCGAAAGGGAAAGCGAACTAAAAAAATATTGAGGTGTACACAATGCCCTTAAGATATATAAATATAAGGTTTATCAATAAATTCTAGTAGGTTGTAAGCTTTACCTACTCCTCCTTGTACTGTTTGGTGAAACTTCATTACCTGCGATAATAGTTTTCTTTTATTACCAACCTATTTGCAGCGACAATTCAAAGCGTTACAAATTTCCCCCTTAAGTTTCATTGGGCACTTTATTGATGACCACTGAACTCATCCGCCCGGTGTTTTATTCTAATCCAGGAAGAGGCAACCTTTTTTTAACTTACTGGTCACACCTGGGTATTGGTATGGGGGGCACATCAGACCAAATATTAAATTTAGGCAGTAATATAGTTAAACAAAGCAATTATTAATATAGATTATTAGGTTTTGGGGTTAATTTACAGGTAACGACGTTTTTATAATTATTATTAGATTAGTCCATCTAAAAATAAAAATACCTAAAATATATATAATCTTGGCGGCCACACGACCTCGTTTTGAGGGCCGGTTGTGTCACCCGTTCGGCACGTTGGCCCTAATCGTTAGATGCACTTAACATAAGAAAATAAAGAAGGCTATACAAGACAGGCCCTGTTCCCATCCCTAAGTTCAGTCATACCTAGCATCCTAATCCCTAAATCTATCCAATCTATTCTTGAAACTCACCAGGGAGGAGGCTACCAATCTCTTTCCTAAACCGAAACTTGTCCAGCTTAGACCATTGCCTCGTGCTGTATCTTGTTTCCTAAAAATATGAACCTTACCTATGCCCACCTCCACCCTATTATAAAATTTTACCTACTTGAAGATGTCTTGATCAACGCCATTATCGTTCTTTGTTTTCGTTCTGTCAACCAAACTGCAATTTAATAATAATAATAATATCCATGTATGAGACGCTCTGTAAAGCTGCGGCTCCCCACAGAGCGATTATGTATCCTTGATATTAAAGACGGAAGCGGCGTGTCTCTGAGGACAGCAGTTCCTTTGTCTAACGGGCGCAAATTGAGAAGGTACTGTGTCAAATGCCATTTGAGATTGCGGCAGAATACATCTACTTGCTTTATCTGGGTCGTTTATTCTTGCATTAGGCGCGGTGCAATGACGATGCCCTCGTTGGATCTTAAAAAAATAAGGTTCAAACATGAGGGCGATCGATGGCAAGGAGGAGTCAAATTAGAATTCGATGGGCGACGAGTTATCGAGAAATGGCTGTGTAGTCTGATTTCCTTTCACTTATAAATTTTTGGAACAATAGAATGGTACTTTTTCCACTGTAAATGCGTGTGCATCTATGTACGTACTCGCTCATGTCTATATACACGTTCCTGTGTATGCAAGTTTGTTTTTGTGTGTACGCGTGGTCTACTATGAACGCGTTATTGTGTATGCTTCCGTATTCTTGCGTGTATGCACCCGTGTTCTTGCGGTTATGCCAGTCCCTCTACGTTTTTGTTTATACACGCCTGTTTTTATTTGTATACCACAGGTTCTTTTTGTATAAATGCGTGTGTTGTAGATGCCATTGTTTTTGTGTATACGAGCATGCTAGGTATACGTGTTTTTGTATATACAAGCGTTTTTATGTATACATGCGTGTTTTGTGTGGAAGATCGTGTCTTTGTGTATAGTGTATACGATCGTGTTTTGTGTATACAATCGTTTTTCTGTTTACACACGTGTTCTTGTGTATATGAATGCATGTCCTTAATTGTATACGTCTTTTGTGTATATGAATATGTTATTGTTTATGAATGCGTGTGTTTGTGTATGAATGCCTGTTCTTATTTGTATAAATACGTGCTATTGCGTTTATGCATGCCGTTCTGCGTTATTTTTTATGCATACATATTCCTGTTCTGCGTATGCGTATAGACGAGTGTATTTGTGTATAGAAGCATAGATTTTGAATGCAAGCGTGTTTTTGTATATACAAGTGTTATATGTATACAAGCGTGTTTTGTGTATTCAAGCGTGTTTTGTGTATACAATCGTTATTTTCTGTATACGAGGTTGTTATTGTGTATATGAATGCACGTTTTTGTCTATATAAATGCGTGTTCCTGTGTTTAATGCGTGTTCTTGTTTATGAATGCCTTTCTGCGTTCTTATACACATGCCTGTTCTTATGTGCATACAAGCGTGTTTTTGTGTGCATGCATGCGTGTTCTTGATGAATTCTTGCGGGTACGCGTGTTCTTTTGTGTGTGCGCATGCAATGATCTTGTGTGTAGGTGTGTTCGTGGGTGGACACTTGGTGGGTCTTATATCTGGTGGTGAGTGGGTCTGACACCCTCTCCTCAACCCCCCTCCCCTGTCTCATTTTAATTAACTTTTTTCCGTTTCTGTCCCGTCGTGGCCACCTCGTGTCGCGTGACGTGGGGCCAATTTACGGCCCACCCCTTTCTTGAGTAGCGGATCCCTACTGGACCCTCCTGGACGTCTACCATGGTTCCCTATCCTAGAGGGGGGTCGGACCCTGCGACTCTTGCTCGCTGTAGGGGTACCTTTATCCAAGGCTCGACCCCCAGCGATGGGCCGTTTGTTCGCGATGGCAGCTCCATTGTTTCGACAGGTGGTGGTGGGGGCGTGTTCTGGGTTCTCGCTCGCCCCCCTTAGGTGATAACACTCGTTTGGAGTTTTTGTTCTCTTTAGCTCAATCCGCAGCCACTTGAGGGGTTATTATCACTTTTATATCTCCATAATTATATGTTTAAGGTTGCAACACAACCCTAAAAAAAAAACTTATTTTCCTCCGGGGAGGTTCTCTCCTTCTTGCCCAACTTCGAAGTGCCAACTTTGTCCCCCCCGACACTGTTGATCCCCAAACATGAGGGTGTTCGTTGGATTGGGCGTACAGGATATAGCCCCGTCGGAAAAATAAAAAGTACATCGTTACGGCAGTCAGCGAATCCACGCTTCTTACGGGAAACGTTCCGATCCCCCATCCACACTGAAGGACTGTGTGCACATACATGCCTGTTTTGGTGTGTAGATGTGCGTATTCTTGTGTAAGTGCATGTTTCTTGTAAATGTATGTTAGGGTACGCTAGTGTATGTTTGCAAGTATGGATGTGTTGTGTCGATTCATTGTAGTCGGTGTAAATGGCGCGAATTATTTGGGGGTGATTTCTTGGTCGCTTAAAATGACGTCGTCTTTGTTTCGGGTCAGTGTCGTTGCGTTTGGTCAACAGACCGTCGAGAGGGGGAGATTATGTTTGGGGGGATCCTAAATAAAACTTTGCCTAATGAAGGGGGGGGGGGCAGGTTCAGGAGAGTCGCCCTTTTCTCCCGGTGTCCAACGCCCCAAGTACTATACGGACATTTTCACCACTTTCTTGGTGATTTTTTTTTATTCTTTGGCGGATATGATGTCTTTGGGCCCCTTCTTTTAAAAGAAGGAGCGGGGGTGAGTAAGGAATACGTAATTTGATTCTCTAATGTTATTTTTGTAAAACAAATAAAAGAATAAACAATACTCTATAATTGACCTACCCTGTATATTTTCCTCATTGCTGGTTAGGGGCTGTCAATGACGAGTTTCTCCCACCTGCACTTATCCAGCATGGAACGTTCCAAAGGAGCCTTTTTGTGTGTGTGTGCCCAGAAACAACAAATATTGAATCAACTACCATCACCCATCTACACAAAGAAATGTATCCTTTGGGAGAGGGAAATTCAGGGTGGCCAACTCAAAATTAGAATTCATGGCTAGAATCGCGCAAAATATAGCTAGAAATGAGCTTTTCTGACTTTTTAATAGGAAAAATTAATAAGAATAGTAGTTACATATAGCTATATTAAGCTAATTTTGTTAAACATAGCTAGATCTAACTATAATATAGCTAGATTTTAAACGCTGAGGGAAATTGGAGTCCCGTATATCTCCCCTTTGAAATGTTTACGTCATAACGAGGGAGTTTCCCTTCACCCTGTCGTTTCTATAACGACGCCTGAGGGATGGTTTGTGCCGAGGGGAGCAGGGGACTGCTTTCATAAGGAACCGGGAAATAGATTCCGAACATAATGGACGAGGTGGTTGAAATACGAGGAGCTGGAAGAGGAACAAGCGAAGAACGGCCGGCGATGTGAGGGGAGAGAATGAGTAGGGACAGACTTATTGAGAGACTTTTAACGTTGAAGAACGGGAGGCGAATGATGGGTGAAAGCTCTTCGCTACCTTCGTTTAGAAGGCGGGTGAAGTAGCGTCCTTCCCCAAATCGCAGCATCGAGATAGATTTTAGTAGCGTTTCTAGCCATAAAGCGTCTGGTCGAGATTCGTTGTTCTTCATTGATTTGTATTTTTCGGCCATATTCGCGTTTAGTTTGGATGTTGAAAAGGGGTGGGGAGTTGTTATGACGTATGTATGCGCTGGAATAGGTCAGAATACGTTAGGTGTTTGGTTGTTTTGAGGAGTTTAACGCCCTCTTTCATCCATACTGTAGTATTTAGACCTCTCTCTCTAAATGTTGGGTCCTGTTAGTTTAGCTCGATAGGGCTAATTGGAACTCGCCCAGGACAGACAACGAACGCAGGCATTCAATACGAATTTGAATAATCTTGCTGAGACGCCGGGAATATCTTACCTACACCAAAGTCGGATTGATGTGAGAAAAACAACAAGGGTTCGATTAGTGAAAAGAAGACACTACTTGGAGAGATTGTTTTCACGGGAGTTTAGACGTTCTCGGAACCTTTCGACTTCATTGTTCTGTTCAAATATGAATGTCGGTTTTGAGAGCCAGAGGGCGATAAAATTATCCAAATTTACTTCCTTTTTTTTTCAGGTTAAAAAACGAAACTACATTTTATTATCCCGTTGATCACAACCATTTTCACTTAGGTCGACTTTCCATGATCGTTTGATATTCGGTTCCGAGGCGTGGCCGTGATAGGGTCGCTTGCCCCCATGTAGCCTTACACCTGGTAACTGGAGAAGGGGGAAGGGAGGGTATGCCTACATTCTTCCCACCCTGTTCTCTTTACACTGACCCAATGTTTCTTTTCATTGTCAATTTTACTCACCCGCATGGGAATGTCAGTCAGGTGTACCATGTTTAACCTTGCTGCGGCTGACATTTGGAAGAGTGTCTGCCTCCCGTCCCAACAGGAGTTGTTTGCCCACCCGGCCGAATGCCTGCAGGAGGATCTGCTGCTATGTACATATTTTCCGCACATGTTCACTATCTTCACTTTACAGATTTTCCTCACCATACGCCCTCTTTGTTATTGCGCTTTAAATTATTTTGAGGGGGGTCAGTGTTTTATGTAGAACGTAGAATAAAAGCGCTGTCAGCGCTTTTATTGCTTTGTGTAAATCAATTTCATGTTTGAGTGCGTTGAGCAAATAATAACACTTGGTTGTATATGTTTGTACCCAGATGCATTCATTGGGCTGAGCGCGTATCTCAGTGCCTTGTTTTGCAAGCGGCGAAGGGATTTTCGCCTAATGCTCTACGGCCATCGTGTAAAATCCTTATTTTTAGCCGCTCGGGGCTTTAGCGTTGGTCCGAATTGAAGGAAGTGCCTGGGAGCGCGGGTGTGTATAGGATCCTGAATTTCACGCATTCACCCTTCTCAATCAGCCGTCGTTTCGACCCTCTTCCAACTCCCACCACCTGGCGCCACCGGCTTCTGCCTCGCGTCCCTCTCAACGTTGATTCATTGACGCCGCTGTTCATTTACGTCAGCGCCGGATGATTTCTGGCCGTTAATTGGCTTCAGGGAGATCTCTCTTCGTTATTGTCTCCCGCGCCTCTCTTTCCCGAGCAGGGAAAAGGAGAAGGCCCGCCTCCGGGCTACACACAGAGAGGCATTTCTAGCAAAATGCAGCTAGGGCTTCGTCTGGTTCCTCGGCGGTTTGTGTAGATCGTGGCCTTCCGTTTGAAGTAAGGGTGGTCCGTTACTTTAGTGATATTTTTAACCCTGTTCCTCCCGAGCGATGGATTGTCCATTAACTTATAAAAAAAAAATATGCAAACATCATTATGTTTGGTTCAATAGGCCTCGTATATGCTATTGACTAGCTTTTTGCAGACTCCTTTCCATTTGTTCTTATCTCTTGTACGTGGTAAAGCATAGTGGCATGTACATTTCTATCAAGATTCAAAACCCACTCAAATTGAGTTGAAATTTCGTTTTATTGCGTGTAATAAGGGAGGTACTGGATGTCACAACCCTTTGAACATAGGCACAACCTGCGTTGTTAAAAGGAGGGGGCGGAGAGACTCAAGAGAGTTATGTGCTCTTAAAGTCCATACCTTCTTCTGGGTAATCTATTCTGTTGACTACTCCTATGTACCTTCACGAATCGTCACCACCCACTCCCCTCTTTTCAACAACTCTCGGACGAAGATGCCCTTGTGTGCTTTTGTCCGATCTCAGGCCTTCTCTCAATTTGGGGGAGTGGAGCTTTTGGTTTCCTATCCCAGAGAGTCGTGTGTGGGGGCATTTGTGTAGGAGGTCGCTATAGATCAGTGAAAAAGGTAAGTTACTTACTACCTATTTTAATATTCACAAAGCCCCGAGGTTTTCATATCGTCTACTCTCCTCTGTCGTTTTCTGAAAATACGAGAAACCTCCAACAAGGGCAGAAGACGAGAGGACAATGGACAACTTCAAACTTCCACAGTCTTCAGCTGCCCTTTTCAACTTTGACTCTTTCCCACTTATTTACTAGTTGTTGTTTTACCAGAAGTACAATTATCCTCGTATCAAGCGGAAAAGTGTAATAAGATGTCTCAGTATCCTCATGATCGTTAAGCATTCAATCGTTACAATTAACTCTTTCGTTTCTCAATTAACAATTCTAAATCATTCAGACTGCGATCGTGCAGACTTTATTCAATCTCTAATCTAAACTATCAACTAGACCCCCCATTATAACTTCCCACTAGTGTGGGGGATCCGGGAACTAGAAGCCGTTTGCGCGCTTCTTTTTTTTTTTAAATGCAACAATCTGTTTTCAATTAATTTCGAATCGTTTATTCCTTTTCCAACCCTTTTATGTTGACGCCCCCTCCCTCCCTCCCTCACTGATACTCCCGACTCGCAGAGGCGGCGGGGGCGGGGAGCGAGTTCGTACTCTGAGTCTCTGCTCTCGTACGCGCTGGTTCACGGGGGTTTGTAAGTGTTCGATCGCCCTCAACATTGCCCCTCCATACCCCGCTGTTTGGTGTCAAAATAAAATGCTTCCTGGCCCCTCTCCCCGAAGAGGATCCTGCCCCTGGTGCCCTCCGGCTCACCAGCGATTGTCATACTGACCTTTATGTATCTTTCATTATCCGGTCGGGAGGCCTCCTGGATAAAGGCTGTTTGGCGCACGACCACTACTAATACTACCCCACTACTCAACACTAGCCCTGCCTTTTCTTAGTAAAAAAAACTCGTTTCTTCCGCCACTGCACCTGTTGGGAGGTGCTACTTTCCCCCCTTGCCCAAATACTAACGAGGGGGGGGGACTTTGTCATAAAGGTTTTGAAGAGGCGTCAAAAGAAAGAGGTAAAGTAAGTTGAAGTGAAAAAGGCACAGAAGGTAGATAACCAGTGTAGTGTAAAGAGGAGACTACTTCGGGCGCTTAGCACAGGGAGGGGGCGGAACTCTCCTGAACCTGGACGAAGAGAACCTCTGATCGCCGTAGGCATCTTCTTCGATTGCAACACCCCTCACGGAGCCACCCCCCTTCGTTGAAGCCCGGCTGAGCTTAGGAGAGTAGCGCCCCACCTCCTCCTAGTCCTTGGTACTTTCCGGGGATACGGCCTAGCTGAGTGGAAATGCCACTTCCAATTACAGCGAAGTTAAGCCACATAGGGTGTGATTAGTCACGAGACGGAGTCCTTTCGGGCCCACTTCTGGGCGGCTCTCCTTACGCCCCATCGGTCAGTGGTTCGGATCCCACGTTAATCAGTAGACCTCAACTTGAACTGGGCTCTCTCCACACATTTTCACTTCACCACGAGTCTGGTCGTTCTGGTAACTTTACCCCCCACCCCAGCATCAATTTGCCCTTTTAAAATACCTCGCATTTCCCCCATTTTCATTTCCTCCATACCCTGATTTTAAATACTGCCCAATGGCCATTTTTAAATACTCGCTAATCTCATTTTTATCATCATTAACCGCTTTCCCACAGGGGGTGGGGTCAGCACCACTACTTCGGTCTGACAGGACAGGGTCTGCCACAGGCAGCGCCTGCTACCGTCATGGCATCATATCACGCTCGCAAGAACAAAACTTTCGTATGCAAAACGCTTCCCATGCCAGATGACCACTTTCCGGGTTTAGTCGCCTTCTAAGACACAGGCACGAGGACGTTGGGTATTCTTCCCGCTACACCTACGTGCACCTTGTTTTTAAATACCCCCATGTACATGAGCTTCGCTTTAGATGCCCTAATAGCTCCTTTTTAATACCCTCCAAATCCTCTTTTTCGAATACCGCCAAATACCTTTCCCTGGCAAGAAGTTTAATGGGATTTATATATTTTTTGCACTTAACCACATTCATGGGCTGCGATTAATGGAGCAGCACGTCAAACGCTTAGACCCGGGTCGATTACTTGTGGTTAAACGTTCGTTGCCGGGTGCTTTCCCCAAACCGCGCGTCTGTCAAGGAAACGGCCGTGAGCTGCAAATTGTTGGCGGTGGCGTGGCTCCTTTTGAGAATTTGGGCGAGATCCATCGGGCGGTTTGTGTCACTGTCCAAATTAACTTTGCATCTTGCCTCTTCTATCCAAATGATGTATGTGGTAATTCGCCCGACGCCTGAGCATGCCTTTTCATTTTACTTTTTTTTTTTTTAGATTTTTCTCTTTTATTTTATTTTTTTTAACCATAGCCTAATCAATAGGCTAGTTCTATTGATGGTGTCGAGTGATGCCGATGCAGACAGTTGCCAGGAGAGAGTCCTTTAAAAAAATAGCCTGTTCTGTCTTAATGAAGTGAGTTATTCGCCTGTTGTGTCAAATAAAATCGGCGATTCGACTGTTCTGTCGAAAGGAAGTCTGTGTTCCGGTTCTATCCAAATGAAGTCGGTGCTTCGCCTCTCGTGCCTGTACAAAATTAATGAAGTCGGTGTCTCAACTAATTTGTCCAGCAAGTCGGTGCTACCTACGCATGTTCTGTTCAAATGAAGCCGGTGTCGTTTGTTAACCCCAAGGCTGTTTCCTGAGGTGCGCGGCATATTCGATAAGTTTGGGGGAAAAGGCTAGAATTCGTGTTTCCGTTATCGGGGGCATATGGAAGTTGTACGTTTGAGGTTTCTTTGCTCTTTGGTGCTGAGTTGACGATTGGAAAGACCAGCAAATACCCCTATATAGCGCGGGTAATCGGATGAGCATTTCCATTTGGTGTTTCTGTTGTACATCCATTTGTTCAATTGTTTGTCGTCCTCGCGTTTCTTCGCGGCCTTGAACTTGGGTGAGGTGAGGGTTCGATTCCCAACCCTGATGGATGGCGTTGCCTTGGTTGGTTGTTGCAATCATAAAATTTATCCTTCCCGTGTGGACCCCTCAACCCCATAAACAAACCATGCCTTCGTTTGAGAAGGCTGAAGCTGACATCTGGAAGATTGCGTGCCTTTCCGTCCCCAATCGCCCTTGATTTGCCCCTCCCCCTTTCTGTCCCAATACCTGTAGGAGGATCTGTGGATATTTATCTTCTACACATTTGTACTTCATAAATTTTCATCACTTTCGTTTCAGCGTTAACGTTACACTGCGGCAGATGCCCTCGTTGTTTTTCGTTTTACATTAGAACAAATAAGTGGAGAATGCGGTCATATTCGGGAGAGTTGCATGCCTAGTCCTTTTTTCTACGTGGGTTGAGTACTATACATAATTTTACTTTCCCCATTTCACTACGACCCATTTTTATTTACAAAACTTTTGCCGGTTAACTTTTCTCTCATTTTGAACCCAAATAAAGTCTCCGACTCACTTAGCTGTACGGTCTTGTCTTTTTTCGGACCCCGCGTTTGCGTGGTCGTAAGTTCGGTCCTTCGATCACCGAATCCACGTTCCGCCTCTCTCCTTTTAAGTCCTTTGAGGACAGGAAGACAAAGGACTCGGCGAAGGCAGTCCGTCCTGATTTGGGCGCGATTCTTTGCTGTATCCGCCGACATTTCTTCCTGATTGGCTCATTCTTCTTGTCCTGATAAATTGTGTGCTCCTTCTCTGCCTCGCTGAGGCTCTTTCGTCGATCCCCCAAAGCGCCCCACCAGTCCGCTGTCATCACAGTGGACTCTCCCGACCGCTGTTTTGGAGTAGAGTTTCGTCTTCCAAGTGGCGCACGTTCTAGTTACGCCTAGGCATCTAAGATCGAGCTAGAAAGAAGGCTTCTGGTTTGTTTTTATTTAAAATAATAAAACGAAAACCAAAATGAGGATATTCTTCGGCAGGGTTTTAAATCAAGCTACTTAAGTAGAGGAGAAGGAAGTTATGGGTAGGAAGGACCATAGCGTGATTAGAATAGTTGGGGTTGCTCGGGGCTGGATTAAAAATTCTGAATCTAAGAACTTGGTAATGGCACCTTTTTTCAGGATATTTGCTGGGCACATGAACCCGGCTTCCAGTGAGACCCGAGTTAGAGGAAAGGGGGGCTTACTGGAGAGCTCTTGGTCTAATAGGTACAAACTCAGAATCGAGCAATGAACAAAGGCATTTAAAAGTTTTCTCTGATCTTATACGTGGTATTATTATTTTCAAGCGCTTTTTCACACAGTCGTATGATCTGGCCGCTCATTGTCGAATACGCTGAAACTTACCCCCACGCGCATTAACCCGCTCATAGCAAATCACAACACCGCTATCATTTCTATCCCGTCTTCATAGTACAGCATTCACACTCCTATGTTCCGGAACCCTGCCGATGGAGTACTGGTGTCCCCCATGCGGGCACTTTTTCCACATAGTACCCGGACACCGCCCCCCCCCCCATCCCATCGAGGACAGCCCATGGTGCTTTCGGTCTTGCCAGCCATTGTCATTCTAATCTTTGTGTGCATTTATCCGGCCAGGATATCTCGTCAACGATGCGAGGGAATAATTGCGTTACTTAATACTTCTAATTTACTACAAGGTGTGGTTGGCACTCATCACAACTTCCGGCATGACTGGAAAGGGTCACGACAAGCCCGCCCATTACCGCCATTGCGTGACGCGGGTGTGCGTCATCCCAGACCCAGTTTCCTATCCGGCTCTACTCCTATTTTACTACTACACACGTTGCAAGACTGCATTATTATTATTAAGACTCCTCATTTTAATCCAGCCCTCCCCCTGTTATCCCTCCTATTTTATAGGTGCTATTTCTTAATTTTAGGTCTGCGTTAAAGTCAATGAAGGAGACGAAGGCAGCTTTTAATTTGGAGCTGTTTTCGGGCTGATAAAGGCGGATCCGTCCGCGAAAAGTGATGGGCGTTGAAGAAGGAGACTTAATGCGGCATTAAAGACCCATTCGAATGCAATCAAGCCGAGATCCCAGCCAATATATTTACTGCCCTCTCAGGGTCCGTATGTAATTAACCATTTTAACAAGTACCTAAAAGATGCAGCAAGAAGCTTTTTAAAATCTAGCTATAAAACTTGCCATTGCAACTTTAGGAAGAATGAGTTTGAGAGAGGGGCGCTTTTTTTTTATTCTAAGTCTACTCAAACAACGCGTTAAAGTTTATATGGCGTTCGTTAAACTGGGTATTGGATGAAGGCCCAATAAGAGGGATAACGAGGGCTTTTAATCTTTCTTCTCCTTCGTCTACTTTCGGTCTATTGTACGATTAGATGCGGATTTATGGATTTATACGAGTATAACTTCAGATTGATGGGGATTCTGTTGGATTACGAGGGCGTTCTTTAGTTGTTGGTCACTTCTTGTGTAACCTGTCGCGACTTTTGGAAGCAGTTGGTGTTGGTACTTTTTAGGCTCAGGGGTTCGTGTCAATTAGCACACTGCTCAGGACTTGATGATCTAGAGTTGTGATTAGGTATACGGACCCGCCAAATGTTTACTGTTGGATTTGTTGTCCCCCTCCCGGAAGGTGGTAGCAAATCACACGGCTTCCTCCGTTCTGAATTCCGATTTTGCAGCTGTTTCGGGTGTTGTCCCCCGGGGCTCCTTCCACAGCACATTCGTTACCCATCACCACATCGGTTCGTTATGTGCGCTCGAGTTGGGTATATTTTGGCGAATTAGAGAGAGCGATGGAAGATGTGGAATCTGTAAATACACCGAAAGGCGAACGAGCAATAAATACTGTTGACCCAAATGTGGGCATGGGAGAGCCGGATGGGTATGTCCTCAACACTTGGTATCTATCAGAACCATTGACCTCTGATGTTTCTCATGCGCGTCAGTGGATGATGAGACTTTGCGTTAACTCCCGATTCAGAGCGATATTTTAAATAGTCGACTTAACTACTTGATTTATGTTACTATCCGCCCCCCACCATACAACTACTAAAGAACACCACGCTCACATTAAAAGGGGTGAAAATGTGTAATTACGAAAGTGAGACCTGGGATAAAGAGAATTACTCCGTCTTTCATTTCTCTTATATCCTTCGCACACCCCAAATTGCCCACTCGCAATGCCCTCAACAAGCTCGTACCACACCGTACTATTCTCACTCGCATGTACCATCGTTGTAACTAGCATACTCTCGTGCAGCTTCCTGGAACATCCCATACTCAAACCTTAAACTTGGGACGCGTGATTTCTTCTTACAAGAGAGCCTTGTTCTTACTACTGTTCCAAGGTGGTTAAACATTCGCTAACGCTCTAATCACCTCAGGGACTTTCCCATTTAAAACCTCGTGGTCGGAATCTGCTTCATCTGCACTACTATCATTTATAATGCATACCAGATACTTAAAACCTTCGAGAGCATGCACCACGAATTCTAAATATACAACCTCCACCCATCACTACTTTCAAATGTATCTCCGCCTAACCGTTTCTGCCAAGACAGGCGACGATGACTCATCTGTTTTGGGTTTGCCTTCAACCAGGTGGACAAAGAGAGGGAGGCCTCGCGCTCTCAAATACTCGTCCTCACGGAGCTGGTTTGAAGGTGGGGGGGGGGGGGGGTGTTACTTTTTATTAAAGTGGTTTCATCGGTGCTTAAAATGTGTTCACGATTGGTATATTTTTATTTTAGGTGGAGTTATGGGCGTTTAGGAAATTCGGTATATTTTTTTTCATTCCTTATATATATATATGGATACGTTATCATTATTTGACATTACACTGGGTATTTATTCGGCCCAGTTTAAGGTTATTTCTGATACTCATCATTACTCGTGTAATTTCACTCAAGTATATTCTCGGTTTCTAAGATTACATTAAAAACTATCCTTTTATTATTTTGTGAAGATTGCCTAGAGAAACGAAATTTCGCGACTCGTTAAAAATTTTTCTTTCCCACCGATAGTCAGGGAGGATGGAATCGTGTTTCAAAGATATTTTCTGTTACCTGCTAATAACGTGCATCTTAGAGTTGTCATCTTTGTGTCGTTTTATTTTACAAACTGTCCAAATTTATAGTCTCAAAAAGTCGTTGCTTGAAAATTCATAGCTTTTCTCCGTTCAGTCGTAATTTATGTTTAGCGGAATCGTATGCCTGGCATTGTGTTTCGTTGGTCAGGGTCGTTAACGTGGTGTCTCCAAGATGGCGCTGATGGCATGATTTTCTCCGGGCACCAAAAATGGAAGACTGGTTTATGTTTGTGGTTTGATTCGGAATTTTAATGTTGTTTTCTCGGTAATTTATATTAAGATGTGGTTTTTATAATAGTTAGGGTTGGCCCTGCGTGTATAAATGCTGGTAATGATTCGCAGATGATAAAAATTTCCGAGTTGTTTATTAAAAAATACATGGAATTTAGGTCTGGAGTGTGGTGAGGCAGACAGAGGATACGGTGGCATGCGTGGTTTGGACGAATTTAGTAACCTTTGGAGCATTTCATTTTTTTTTTTCAAACCTTAATTATCGTTTTATATATTTTTGTACGTTCTTGTGTTTGCGTGTTGCCGCTTTATCTTAGCTGGTTTATGTCACTTCTTTTGCTCAACCCGTACTAAGGGGGCGGGGGGGTTAAAAAGGGAAAAAATCCTATCTCGTTTCGAAAGACTAAAGAGGACAGGCATCAACACCGATGTACAGTATTTTAATACAACACGCAGTCAAAAAGCATCACCAAAAGCAAAAAAAAACCAAAAACAAAAAAAACAACCGCAATTTCTTTTCACACCAGAAATTCACTGCCTTGTTGGATAACGCGACACGCTAAAACACAACTCAACACAACCCCCACTTCATATAAGATAGCTCACCAAATACAAACTCTAAACATACAAATAAACAATAAAATACTAGCATAGAAAATTCTAAATATGCCCAATTTTATCAAAACGACCATAGAATAAACACCAGCAAAATACAAAACAGAACAGTAACACCTACGCACTCCACAACATACACCATCCATCAAACAAACACCTTCATCACCCGCCAGACGAACCACACCATCCACGACCCTAAGCGCTCACTTGCTCCAGACAACACAGGCACGGCACCTCGGGTCACATGGAATACAAGCTCTTACGAACATGGTACAATAATCATCACGATCCCTAAACCCAGCCAATATCCTACACTATTTCTCACACCTTTCCTTTTCTCCTCGTTACCCTTCCAAACTCATAAGAGAACCTCATCCTAAACCTATGGTATTCATATACCTATTTGTAGCTTTTTGGAATTTCATTTATCATTCGCTTTCCCAGTTTTATCATTTTTGTACTCGCTTTTCTTCTTTGCCCCTGGTCTTTAGTCGTACTTTACCGATCACGCCTAGTACTTATCCTGGTCTTTAGTCGTACTTTACCGATCACGCCTGGTACTTATGGCCATACGGTTCAAGGTTCAAAAGTTCTCATTCTTGACTATGAAAACTTAAGAAGAGGAATAAAACCGGCTCAGTTGTACCCTTAATTTCTCACCTAAAGTGGTATCCTGAGCTAAAAGTTTTTCAAGATATTATATATATCATATATATATATATATATATATATATATATATATATATATATATATATATATATATATATATATATATATATATATATATATATTTAAATCGGGAAGTGGATTCTAGCAAGTAATATTAATTTAAAATATTTTTTCCCTTAGTTTGCCCTCATTTTTCTTATTATTTTGTACACATTGCAAAAGTGCTTGCCTATATTTGTTTTTGTTTTTTTGTCTTAGCTTGCTTGGCCCTAAAGACGAACGAAAGCTTTACTCTTTACCATTATCCCTTGTATTCCATTTAGTCTGCTTATTCTTTACTCTTTTTCTCGTTCTTTGGTTCTTTCAGAATTTCGACCCGACAAAGACAGTAAAGATCCATTCGAAGCTATTTCAAAAAAGAGGGCGAAAGAGGAAAGTCAGAGATTTAGGATATGTAAAGGAAAAGAGGATAGGATTAAAGAATTAGTTTCACACTTATTTCCGCCAGGTTGCATTTTAATTAATATTTAACGATTTATAAACACATTTACTGTAGCGCTTCCATTAATGTTAGGAGGTAAGTTATTCCACGTGTGTTTATTTTTTTAAGGAAGGAAATTTTGTGCTTTCGTAGTGTTAAATGTTTTTTTTTATTAGTTTGAAACCATCACTTTTAGTGGCCGTTCGATTATTTATCTAAGGATTATTATTCATTGTCCGTTTGTATCTCTGTTGTACACTTAGTATCTGTTCGGTAATTTAGATCCCCTGGAAAGATTTTGAGTCCCATCAGTAAGCGCGCTAGGTTAGGAGGGTCCAAACCCAGTGGGAAAATTTCCCACCTAAAAAAGTTTCCCGCGATTTTGCGTTGTTTTTGCTCCTTACTTTCCACACTCGCCTGTTGATTGGCCAGACGCCTTCCACCATTTGTTTAATAGATAAAATCAATGTAGCCATTATGTTAGTCAGTGTCAGGAGATAAGGAAAATTAAGTGAAATATAAAGCCCAAATCGTGCAAAGAGGCCCTTGTAGAACGGGGCTAAGGGCAGGGGAATGCAGTCATTTCCCGATAACTAGCTCTAGCAGTCTCCTTATATGGTTTGTAGGGCTAGATGCAGTACCCTTCAAAACTAGATTACCCAAACCTACATTTTCTTGAAAATAACATATTTTCCAGGATAATTTCTCAAAATATCTTTTGAAATTTGTCTTTGATAGGCTCTACGTTGCATTCAATAGAAGAGCGGATAAAAATAGTTATGAGGAAACCTGTGTGTATTCAAAGAAAGGATTCGTCCAAAACTAGAGAACATATGTATAAATACAGCCCTAATTTAGCCACTACCAGAGGCAAATTTCAAAGAATATTGTGCAATTTTTATAGAAGTAAACTAATATTTTCAAGAAGAATTGGCTATTTCAAACGGTACTGTACCTTCTGTACCCTTTTATTGGCCCTAACTTGCCCACTTTCATTACAAACCTTTTTCCAACTGTACTTTCATCCTGAACATGTTGAGGAGTTGTGGGTGGGTGGGGTCGTGTAACAATGCAGAAATGGTGGTGAAACTCTTGCTATTATTTCGTGAAGGGGAAAACACACCATTATTTTACCCCCCCTCCTTCTCAAAAAAGCCCACGCACCACGAAATCACCCCAGGAAAGGCAAACAACTGCATTGCGTAAAGTAACACACGCATATACTCGCAAATGGTATGTACGAACGTACCATGCACGAAAGGTTAAAATACTCGCATGGTTAAAATGCACGCATGTGCTTACTCATGGGGAAAACGTGCGCACTGGTGAAAGGTTAAAAACACATCACGTGGGATAAAGAAAATGTCAGGAATTCACGAAGGGTAAACAAAACCGAAACGCAAAGTAAAGTACGCGCGGTACACACTAACGAAATGTATAAGCCGCATATCAGTGCGAAAACTTGCTAAACACGAATGATAAACAAAAAAAAGTTACCACTTGCGAAAAGTAAAAATCCGCCCATCACCTAGGGGATCAAACTCATGCTACGCCAACACGAAGGGTAAATATGAACTAGGTAAGGTTAAATAAAAAGCGCTACGTGCGACGCTCTGCGGAACAAACACCTTCACCCACTCACGTAAAGGTGAGATGCCACACAAACTAAAGAAACGCGCCTCACGCACTCACAAGGGGTAACATGCGTCGCGCACTCACGAATGGTAAAAAAGCGCGCCACGCCCTTACGAAAGGTAAAAAGCGCGCCACGTCCTTACGAAGGGTAAAAAGCACGCCAACGAACTCACGGAGAGCAAAATGTACGCCAACGCCTCACGAAGAGCAAAATGCACGCCAACGCACTCGCAAAGATAAAAAAAAGGTGTGTCACACACTCACGAATAGCAAAAAAGCGCGCCACGGACTCACGAAGAGCAAAAAACTTCCCTCGCTCTTCTGGTGGCTAAAATAGGGCGCAAAAATGCGCGCCATGCACTGTCGAGTGGTTCTCTACTCTTGGCTCCGGCTATAGAAACTTTCGTGATACCCTCGTTAGTTTTTTCTTCTTAGTTTTAAGTAACTACTTTCTAACTTAAATGCTATAAAGATCTTGAGACATTTCCGATCTCCTCGTTTGATTTTGTTTCACTGTTCCGATAAATCAGGATATCTCAGCTTTTGTCGCCGTATTTCAACATAAAAAGAAAAATTGTGGTTAAGAGATGTTTTCTAAGGGTGACGTGATGTTGGTTGTATATAGTTGCGTGGGGTGGCATCGGGAAATTTGGCGAGGCGCTTAGGTTTTGCATACTCTCGTGGCGTGGAGGCTCGTTCAAGGGGGGGAGACCTTACATACCGCCTTAGTTCGTAGCACTCGGAACCGAATCATTTAAGTCAACTCCAGGCATGAATGAGGCCTATTAGATGCTTGATGAAGCGTGTTGGGTGTTTTTTTTATGCGCTTGATGAAGCGTGTTGGAGGTTAAGTAAATTTTGATGGGCGTTTGATGAATCGTATTAGACGCTTGTTGAATCGTGTTTGATGCTTGGCAAATTCTGTTGGGTGGTTAGGGAATCGGGTTGAGTTGTCAATGAATCGTGCCAGCCCCTTAGTAAGATCGTGTTGGGGACTTGGTAAATCGTGTTGGGTCGTTGTTGAATCGTTTTATAAATGTGACGAGCGCTTGATGAACCATGTTGGAAGCTTAGATATCGTGTTAGATGGCTGATAGAGCGCTTGCAAGAGACCTCTTGTAGCCTTTTGTTATGCTCACACACTGAAAATATTTTCCTTTCACAACACACACTGCTTCATTGTTGACGTGGATTAACAGTTATCAAGTTTGGTGTTAGTTGTTAGTGGGCTGTTAAACTCCGGTAGTTAAACATAAACCCACCCACCCTTCCACACACACACGCACACACCCACCCACACAAACACTTTAAATTCATATTCCCCATATGTTTGCACAAATATATTAAGTTATCTTGTAATATAATCCAACAGTTTCTACCACTAGTCTCCATCTTTCTACTATTTTTTCATTACATTGTTTGCAAAAATCGTTTCATTTTGATTTAAAATTAATTTATTTAAATTTGTTTCGCCCTTTTCGCTTGTTGACATCTTCCTTCTCTTCAGGTGATTAGCTAAACAAATAGTAATCTTATGGGTCTAACTCGGGTGAGTATGAGGGAGGGCTCTTTGGTTCCCAATCGAAATTATTTTACAACCTTTTCTCATTTTATTAGTTTGCAAAAAAAAGAAAAAGAAACGTAACAATTTGGGGGAAAAATAAGAAAACTTGCGAAGATATTGGTATGGTGACGTTTTGGGTAGGTTTGATTTGCTGTGTCTGATCGTAGCTCAGTCCTATAATAACTAGCAAACTGACCGGCAACAAGAAATCGAAAATATTTACCCCTTTTTTTGGCCTTAATCCTTACTTCTCTTTATGGCTTGCCTTAATTGATCTGTCATTTGCCCTCTTTGATTTTCATGTTCCAATGTCCGACATTTGAGGCTCAATAAAATGAAAGAGAAAAACTCCCAATCTTTTCTGAACACTTTCACCAAGATATTAAGAATCGCGACAATATTTTCTAGCTGCGGAATAACTGGCAGATGACCGTTATCTTTATGCTAGTGTATTATACTCGTGTGTGTGTGTGTGTGTGTGCAAAGGAAATTTGTTTTCCCGACACGGGATAGTGTAAGATCAGAGGTAAATCGTTTGCCCCCCGTCGCTGCAATTAATTACTATGACCTTTCTATAATTAAGACTAATAATCGGTGATCTTCCTTTTTTTATGACTGGTTGGGTTTCATTACTGGTTAAGTTTATGGGAATTATACAGTGAATGGACCTTTTATCGCTTTTATTTCATCCTTTCGCTCCCGGGATTGTGTAGAATTCGTAGTCGCGTTCTTAGATGGCTGTATGGCAGCATTCTTTCGCATTTTATGTTTTAAAGATTAAAAGCACCCCCTCCCACACCCTCCGCTACCTACCAGCCAGGAGAGAACTTATTTAATTAAAACAAAAATCCTCCCTGCCATGCCCCTTCCAGCATCCAGATAAATCTAAGCTGTCAAAATTGGCGAAGGACTAAGGATTCAGAATTGCCCCAGGGGAGAGGGGAAATGCATTCAAAGCGCTTCTTTATTTCCTCAAATTGAGGCCTTGTTAGATGAAGGCTTTAAAGGGCTTGAAGTTATAGTTTTTTTTCTTTTTCCTGCGGGTATTCTTCATACACTATGTAAAATATTCATCTATCCGAGATAGGTTAAATAGATTTAAACAACCTCAATACCACACTTCCATTTGGTGGTGGTGCTTTGTCATCCTTGTGGATCGGAGTGGGGGTAGAAGAGTTGTGTTTTTTTTTCTACCACTGCATTTAGTTTCCCTTGGGCTGTGTCCCTTCCACACATTTTCACTTCACCTCTTCACTATTTTGTGAACCTATTTGCCTCAAATTGTCCGAATGACGACGATGGTTTTCATTTTTCTTTCCAATAACCTTGGCGTTGAGACCTTCAATCCTTTCTGCTGATTCATTCCTGCACTCACACACTTCTAGCAGACCCACCTTAGGGTGAGGACTGATTCGCTGACAAAAAAGGCAAAGGGTGGATTTTGATGAAAATTTGGTGTATAAGGTAGATGTTTGGCTGAAACCACTGAGTCTGAAATCCGTTTTTGAATATCTAAATTAGAAGCTAAGTTACCCACCTCCCAATTTGGGGGGCGGGGGTAGCACCCCCCCCCCTCAAATTATAAAGACTGATCTCAGCCCCTAATTTACCTACAGTACTGGCGGAATTATTATAGATTTTTCAAAAAATTACAAGTTTTCTACAAAAATGCTAATAAAATTAGTTTTATTGATTGCAAATAGATTTATTTTGACACATTGGCACAGGGTTAAGTCTTCTACATTCATTAGTATTAAGCAGTTTGGTCACCCTTAGCATCCATGAGTGCTTAAACACGTCTTGGCATGGCATTCATTGATCAATGTTTTGAACATTTCATGGATTCGCTTAGATCTGAACCAAATTTCATTGAGACGGGAAATGAGTTGCTGTTTGGTCGTAATGGGCTCTGTGTGTATTTCACATTTCAACACACACCATAAACTCTCAATTGGATTTATGTCCGAGGATTATCCGGACCATGGAAACAGCTGAACTCCATTTTGTGCACACCATGACTTCACTGATTTTGCTGTATGACATGGGGCCGAGTCTTGTTGGAATGTGCAAGGTCTGTCGCCATACCATTTCCTTATTTGAGCCAGTAAACGACCTTTAAGAACTTCTATAAACTTTTCTTAGTTCATAGTTTTCTCAACAATGTACAAAAGATTTGTTCCATGCACCGAAATGGCTCTCCACACAGGGGTTTTCGTTGGAAATTTTACTGTTTTCCTCAGACATTCAGCCATAAACTCTTCTCCAGGCCGCCTTCTTACGCTCTACATGCGGTCATCTAGCACTGCAATGGTTGACTCGTCAGATAAAACTAGCTGCAATAGTAGAAAATGCCACATAAGTAGTCGAACAGCCATTGAAGTAATGAATCATCAAATAAACTTTATGGTTTGAAAAGATTGGAGCCATGACAAAAATGCGGCACTGTTAAGTTAGTAGGTATTAATATTTCTTTATGAATTACAGGTAGTCCACTCAAGGTGATTATTTGCCCAAGAAAAGCGTGCCTTCATCATTGTTTCCGTGAGTCGAGTCTTTCTCGGGCGATATGATTTCTGGTGCATGCAGTTAATTTTACGCTCTTGATGTTCATCTGAGATTTCTTGAATAAGCTCCTTTTCATAAAAAGCATTACCTATTATCTAGTCTTTGATGATACATCATTCATTTAGTTTATTTTATATTATCTATAAGATAGAGAGGTTTAAATGCACTCAACATTTTTGTTTCATATAAATCTTCCAGTGTCTTGATGATTGTTTCTAACTTAGGTCTAACATTAATTATTTGCAGTGGATTAATACAGATAGGTCAACACTCAGCACCATTGTTTCTTTAACAGATGAATTTATAGCCACTCTATCATCCAAAATTCATTCCCTAACACGCCAGCATTATATTTCCAGGTGACAATCGGCATATTTGAAATATCTTAAAGAAAACTTGTACAACAAAGAAGTTATTCTTGGTGACTTTTCTGAAGATTACTCCTGTTGAACAAGACGCAAGCCAAAGCTTTCACTGGTCAAACACTAAGCAACTGTACACCTTTCGTAGTTTTTTTTTATAAAAAATTGAGAACACAAATTTTTTTAACCATAAAAGTTTTTGCTTTATCAATGACTCAATAACCCAATCGGTAGTTGAAGTTCACTCATTTCTTAAAAAAACCTTCTCAGATGGTTGTGCTGCTCAGGTGACTCAGTAGCTGAAGTTCATGCATTTCTTAAAAAACTTTCTCAGATGGTTGCTGCTCAGTACTACAAGGTCTGCTTACCAAAAAGTCGCGTGCTCTCACTTTTCTGATTTATGACCTTACGACCTTCAAAATTTTCAATAATTCCCGGACTAACCTTGGGAGGACCTTGACAAGTGTAACATTCGAAAGAGAATATAAAACAACATAAGGGTTTCAAAGTTCGTTAGAATCGGTCGAATAGTTATAATGTTATTGCCAAAACAAAATAATTCCCTGGCTATTCTTGGAAGGATTTGGCAATTATATCATTCGAAAGAGAATGTAAAACAACATTAGGGTTTCAAACTTCGTTAGAATCAGCTGAATAGTTACAATGATATTACTAAAGCAATCAAAAAAGAAAGCAAAACGGGGACCGACCCACCGACATCGTGAAATGAAGAGTCGCACCGACTTAAAATAAGTACGACTTCATAAATCTGTCCAATCCTCTTTTAGCCTTTGAAATGACTTCTGAATGGGATTTTTTCAGTACCATTCATGGCAAGAATGCGTGATGGCATTTGAGTCATGGGTAAAAGGGTTTCAACTAATGAGAGTCTTCTCAGAGGGTTTATAAATTACCAATTATAACAGCATTAGAATTTTTCTTATTTTCAATAAATTATATTACTGAAATTCATTTCGTTTACATTCTATTTGATGACATATCAACAATTGATGAGCCATTGCAATCTAGATTTGAGACGGCTCAAACCTTAATAGGTACACAAGGATTCCATAAAATTAATGACTGCCCACAAAATTTCAGCTGATATATCAATTGCATCCATGTTCTTTGTACCTATGAAAATATTCCTTATAAGAGTTTATTGAAGAAATCTTAGATGAACATAAAGACTAAAAATAATTTCTTGCACCAGGTTGCGCAAAACAAGTTCTCTTTTTGCCCGCCTATAATACACGTTGGATGATGATGAAAAACATTTGAGTGCGTTGAGTGCACCCAAATTGAAAGCAGGAGTCACAATCACATAATTTATTTAATCCCAAATAAGCAGCAAAATTGCCTTATAACATAATGTGATTCTGCAGGTATAGTACCGTAGAGACTATAGTTGTTGCTATGTTGTCACATAGTCTATGCTAAAAAAGTATATGAACAGACCAAGTAAAATATACAAAAGAAATTATGTATTTTTTTAAAGATTTTTTTCGCCCTATTTCCATTTAAAAATTTAGATAGCCCTAACTTTGGTTTTAATAGTTTTTATGTAAAATATTAATTTAATGAATTTCAAAGAGAGAAACATTCTCTTTTGAATGGCTTTTTGTTTAACCTTTCAGGTAAATTAGGGGCTGAATTAAGAGTTTATGATTTTGGGGGGGATGTCCATAACTTTGCTTCTAATTAAGATATTGAAAAACGGATTTCAGACTCGGTGCTTTCACCCAAACATCTACTCTTGCAGCCTTTTTCATCAAAATCCGAGAGGGTGTGGTTCTATACCTTCTCGGCCCGACGTGAAATCTTCTCACCAGTGTTGGGTGTGTAAGGGAATAGGAAATGTTGGAGTGGTGCGTTTTCCAGTGGAGACGGTTAAACATTAGATCCGAAAAGGAGGGGAACGGGACATGCCCCAGAGCCAACCCCTCGATTCACACTCCACTGCCCTTCCAACCTGGCTGATATTTAGGTGTCGAATGGTGTAGCAAGGGTAAAGCCCCCGCTGCACCTTAAACTTGGAGGGATGGGACGCCACCCTGAGCCCTCTGCAAGGGAGTGTAGCGTGTTCCAGCTGACATTTGGGGGAGATTGCAATCCTTACCTGCCCCGATGCCCGCAGATCTTAGACTCTATCTTCCACTTTATAGATCTCGCCTAACAAACTTTGTGCGGGAGATGACCTCATTGATTTCCGATTGAGAGTTTAAAAAAAAAAATGGGTTGTCTTGGTTTCGTGTGGAATTGGCGCGGATTTGGGCGTGTGTAGCGACGATGCGGTCTTATTGGATGGAGGATTTGGCCACTATTTTTTGTCCGCTATCGACTTAATGCGGATTTGGTACTCCAAAAAAGAAGGCAAGCTTAGGATTTTTTTCGGGCTTAAGTCCATTCTAGAGTCTTTCTTCGATATAAAATAATTGGAAAAGGCGATTAAATGCACACACGAAGCTTGGCTGTTTTCTGTTCCCTGTGTCTGATTTTGTTGGGTTGTTAAAATCTGTTTGGATCAGGCCGTTGACATGAGAGCGCTGTACCTTGCACAGACTTTCACTTCCTCTAATTTCACCATTTCTTGACTTTTAAAAACTTTGGTTGAGTTTTGTGTTTTAATTTTATAATTATAATCAACCATTTTGCCACTCATTACGTATGATGTTCGTAGGAATGAAACGGGGGTTGGGGGGGCGTGGGTTCTCAGGTCAGCAGCCCCATATCCATCCAGGCTTACTCGCTTTTTACGACGCGCGCTGAAACACTGTATGGGACCTTCTTCCCGCCCCACTTGCGACCATAATTATTTAGCCGCGTTAATTAGGAAATTTCACATTTAAACATTCTATTACCCCCCCCCCCTCCCATAATTTTACAGCGCTCAGGGAGTTACGGTCCCCTTTGTCACTGACCCTTGTCTTAGCGTCACCCATCCCTACCGGTTTTTGGGGAGGACAGTATTCAATTGTGTTTGTTTTAGAGGATTCTTTTCTTGCGTGTTTAGAATAAGTTAATCAAGTATTAGATGTTTTTTTTCTAAATTTACTGATCTTTTATTGTGTCATGTCGTTTATTGTTTGAGGATTGGGTGTGTGGAAGCGTGATTAATACCCGTTTAGTACCCAGTGGATGACTTATACGCTTTACCATGTAAAAAAAAAGATAAAGCCGAATGATTTGTCTATTGACATCTGGCAATTATTTTCTCATACCATTATTTAGCAAAATATTTTAATTTTGTTAAAAAAAAATTCCGAAGAAAATAATTGTTGGGACTAGGGGTTAAGTGATTGGGGGAGGGGGACGAAGGTGAAGACGGGGTGGCTAGTGGTAAAATAAAGGAGATGAGCAAAAGCAAGAAATAAAAGGACAGGGGCGAAGATCCTTAACGAGAGGATATTTGGACCTTATGGAGCGTGGGAAGAAGATTTAGGAGAGTTGGGTAGCGCTTCTTTGGCAGACTTAACTAGGCTCTTCTTACGGGCCTCGTGGGTCGTGTAATTTCCATACAGTTTCACTTCGCCCTAACATCATGGCGATATGATGCCGTTGGCATTCGTTTTCGAAACGTCCACAAGACATGCTTTCGTTTGTGATAGTCCATTTTATTTTGCCCGTCCCGACATCATCATTCGGAGTCTGTTCTCTCACACGTCTTCTCTCGCGTCTTGTATTCTTCCTCCCCTTCCATTTTCACGATCCATTAGCGTTAATTCAACGTTAATTGGATGCATGATATATCGTAAATAATAATAAAGTCACCGAAGGCAGTTGGGGCGAGGAGTGGGTCGTATTTCAGGTGGGATTTGGCGTTTTTATCGGTCTGTGTGGACGGACGTGCAAGTCTCGGACTCCCGTGAGGGTTCCCTGCGTACACAAAAGAACCCAGGTTAATCTGTGCATTCCCGTTCAAGCCTCTCGTCGGATCTTTACAATGTTTCGTAATTAAGGTTCTGTTTGTCTGCGTTTGCGTCTTTTATGTTCTTCATTACGGGTGTTTGTGTTTGCGCCTTTATGTTCGTAATTACGGCTATTTGCTTTCGCGTCTTTATGTATGTTCGTAATTGACGCTCTTTTTTTGTGTGTGTGTTCGAATCTCAAGTTTCGGAAGTACGGCTGTGTCTACGTTGGCCTTTCTCTTCGTAATTATATTTTTTTTATCTGCGTTAGCGCCATTATGTTGGGAAGTACGACCTATGTGTTCGCGTCTTATGTTCGAAATTAGGGCTCTCTTTGTGTTTCCTTGTCCTATCTGTTTGTTTGCAATTACTGGTCTGCTTTTGCGCGTTTCTGTTCGTTCTTGTTATCGAGTTCTCCTTCTCATTTAGACGTTCGTTTGAGCGTGATAAATAGGACATAGCAGGATGGAATGATGGGCCACCAAATGAGAGATGAATTCGGTCTTTTATTGTTCGTAGTCGGTACTTCCTTTTACCAGGGTGATATATCCCTCCCTAATCCCCCGCTAAAACCACCAAGACATCCCTCATTCTAAGCTTTCTGACGCAAATTTAATATCTCCTGGGGGTGTAGTGGGGGTAAGTACGTACCGCTAACTCCCCACGTCCCGTGTTTCGTTCTACGAACTCGTTAATTGAGGCTTATCCCTTTAGGGTTGTCCCTTTTCTTTATCACTCCGCAGGGTGATATGTCTCCATTGGGGAGGGTAGGCAAGTACTAGTTTACTCGGGTTATATATATATATATATTTATATAGTACTTCTCTCTGGAAATGTCGCCTTTGATTGATGCGCCAAAGTTCTTTCTTGCTGTTCCCCCGTGGTTGCCACGGCAACAACTGCTAGTGATATTTAGGGATATTCGTCATTTAATAGTTTACAACGGGACTTTATCCCGCATTCTCTACCTCATCGCCGTGCGAAGAGTAGGAGATGTGAGGGGGTGGAACTCCGCTCCTTTGAATATAGTCGGTGGCGGTCGCAGGTAGAATAACTTGAAAGAGGAAAAAAATCCCTTGAATTACATTTCGGCGACCATAATTAATTTGAATTGCAAACATCAAGTGTGGTGCATAAACCGATATTAATCGACTTCCAAACCCTTAATACCGTGGGCAAAATGAGCATTTCCCAACGTAACATCACATCATTAAGCTTATCTAATATCGCTTCACCCAAACTAGCCTGGCATCCTCTAACCCATCCTATAGCCTGACTTCACCCCCAACCATCCATATACTCTAACGTCACCCCTAACGCATCCTATAGCCTGACTTCGCCCCTAACCCATCCATCCTATAGCCTGACGTTGCCCCTAACCTATCCTATAGCCTAACGTCGCCCCTAACCCATTCTATAGCCTGACGTCGCCCCTAACTCACCATATGTGATGTCTTGTTACAGAGAGTTTCTTCTAATGCATAGTAATGAGGGTGGGGACTATTGACTAATGAGTGGGCGTTCATCTACGCCCACTTTGAAGGGGACGATAAAAGAAGGCAATTAAGAAATCGCATTTAATTCTTCATCCGTTTGTTGAATTGGCGTCGGGGAGGTAACTCTTCTAGGCCAAGAGCGGTAGATTCTTGGGGGGTTTCCAAGATTTTTGCCAGAGGGTTTTATTTTTTCGGACCATTTACGTTTGGTTTAAGGTGCTGTGGGCTACTTTTTCTTATACACCCCCCGCCCCTCGATGCCATAAACTGAAAATTGTGACTAAAAAAAATAAAATTACAAAGTATGAAATGGTAAATTTATTATGGATAAAATTGAAACTGCTATTCATGAATGTTATTTTTCTGGGTAAATTAGTATTTGTAGTGATGTCCCATCACGAAATATGTTTATTTGCATAGAACAGATTCTTCGGTAACAACTTTAATTTAGGCTTAAAATAATATCCAAATGAACTGTCAAGAACGAGCCACCACCAACCTGTCGCTTATATTTGGTTCCATTTTAGTTACGTTCAAGATGGCTTGATTTTAATTAGAACCTCAGTACTTCAAGTAACCTTATAAAAGGCTTCTTGAAATTTCGCTTTTCGAGAAATGGATGGTAACCCAGTCGTGCTGGTGTCGCTCCTGAAGAAGGTTGATGACTTTTCTAGCGGATTAAAGGAATTCTTATATATATATATATATATATATATATATATATATATATATATATATATATATATATATATATATATATATATATATATATATATCGCATTTATTGCTGGGGGACTTTTTTGCCTCTCTTGGAAAAGGGGGGAACTTTGGTCCAGTCACTACCTTTGTCAGAAGGTTTGCGAGGAGATAAGATTCGTAGAGAGTCGTGATGCTAAGGGAAGTGAAAATGTCGTTTAGTAGGCTTCTCGGACCATGCATCTGGCTCTTTGTTTACTTGAGCTAACTTCACGTCATTCTGATCATGGTTGATCTTGTTTTGTCCATTATTGTTAAATATAAATTAAGGAAGATTTCGTCGTATTGATTATAATACTATTTGTGGTAGCCGTTTGATTTATCTCCCTTGCTGTTGTTACTCAACTTGCAACGGTCCATAGTCCCGCTCCACACAAACATTCGTCTTCCACTCGCGCCTATACAGCCTTGTCGCCAAATCTCGCTCTCCTCAACACCGAATTCTTTTGTTCACAGCGCCACTAGGAACCAGATCCACTTCAACACACATTCACATGTCCGATACTTGTATACCCAAGACAACATGGAGTGGTGGGGTGGACCTCTGGCAGAAGAATCCAGTCAAGTTGGCGGAGTTCTTCGAGATGGTCGCCCTAAAGGAGGGACCTTAAGGGCAACAATGTTGCCGGCTTTCAATCTAACTTCTACGCTGAGATTGTCCCCACCAAGGGTGATAGGTGGCGCTAAGCTACTTAGAGGGCTTTTAAATATGCCAGGATAGTGTTGCCCCAACGAAAGACAAAAAATGGCAGTAAGCTGGTTGACCCCCGCTCAAACACGGCTCCTTCGAAGGCATCTCAAAGGTAATAAATACACCATCTAGCCCCATTTAAAGGACCCCGACACTCCGTCTTCGAGCAGTCAAATTTACCAACGAACACAAGGAACAAAAGCCCCATTCTTCCTCTTGCCCTGGACAAAATTAATAAAAAGATTCCATTTTCCTTCCTTACAATTCCTTAATCCTCTTAATTCCATGACGTCATAAATAGGACAGTACCCTCCCCCTACATCCCCGACTAGGGCTAAGTAAGCTCTCCACGCTCCTCTCACTTTAACTCGAATGGGCCCTAATTCCTTTTCTTCTGGGTCGTTGGATCGGAGCGTTAAAGGCGCCGCATTTGAGCTGCTTACACAAGACTTGATTTCAGACATCAGAACCATTCAAATGGTACGAGTGTTCTACGGATTACTAAAATATTTAAATCAGCAGCAATATTTTATTTTGCGGGTTTTGTAAATAAAGATGTCTTATAGTAATTAGACCCATTGTACTCACCAAGCGAACAGATCTGTCTTAAAGCTATGAATAGCCGCGTTACCTGGTTGGAAATGAAAGTGTGTAATCACTACTATCAAATTAATATATTTATTCATACTTCACCCTAAGGATACTTCGCACAATCACACCCCCAATACTTGACAAACTGGTAATAAGTATTAATATCAAAAGACAAGGGGACATTTTCACGTGCAGGCACAAACAGTCTTTACAGCGAGAGCGATAATCACAGGGAACCGCGCGAGTCGAATTCAAGTGAATAATAATAAAGCCATGGGAGAACTTTCCCCGACATAATCTACCCAGCTAAGCAAATTCGATTGGCCAACCGTACAAATGAAATGAAAATAGAAGATGGTTAACAAGCTGGTAAAGTACACTACTAATTTATAATAAGGCTTATTACTAAATATGACTTGGAATTTATATTAGTCCGTATGTCGGAAGGTATATTTTCTGACACCCTGGGAAGCGGGGATAACATTAACGTCTAAAGGAGAAGGATCTTTAGTACATACATACAGGGGCATAACATAAGCAAACGGTACGCACCAAAGTGGTCAATCGGACCTTAAATTAGTTCAATATTTCTAGTATTCTTTTTCGAGCTAAAGAAGCTGCTGGACGTCTTGGTCGAAGACGTCCACGGTTGGATCTGAAGGAGAGAGCAGGCTTGCTGGGAGTTGACCCACAAGTAGGTCCAAGCATGAGCCTGGCAGGAGTTGATCTGCAGGTGAGACCATACCTGGCGGGAGTTGACCCGCAGATGGGTCCGAGCATAAGACCATGCCTTGCAGGAGTTGATCTGCAGATGGATCCGAAGGTGAGATCATGTCTGGCCGTGGTTGATCCACAGGTGGATCCGAAGGCGATATCATGCCTGGCCGTAGTTGTTGATCCGCAGGTGGCTCCGAAGGTGAGACCAAGCTTGGCTAGGATTGACCTGCAGGTGGGCCCGAAGGCGAGACCATGCCTGGCGGGAGTTGACCCGCAGATGAGTCTGATAGCTGAGTTTTGATCTCTAGTGGTTAGAGTTTTGACAGTGGCCTTGTTATGGCCCCCGACCTCATCCGTGACGTTGCCGAACGAGCCTTGCCGTCACCTCCCGTGTGTAAATCGGCGATTCTTCCCAATTTCCATTTTAACCTCGGAGTTTCATTGTGGACGAGCACCACGTCGCTGACAGCAGGATTCGCTCCCTACCGTGATGTGCGTGCTGTATGCTTCAGAGACACTAGGTACTCATAATGCCACCTAGCCCAAGCTCGTTGGCGCATTCTCTCCATTTTCCTCTGACTTCTGGTTAAAGCTAAGTGCGTCCATATTCTGGCTCATCATCTTTGTGAAAAGTGAGCTGCAAAGGAACCTTCTCTTTTCGAGGAATAAACGTAGCTGGAGAATTCGGCTAGTAGGTCCATTCTGGAGGAAAGTTCTTTCCTCTCTTCTCCGTATTTTTCCTTTTGTACTTCCTTTATCCAGTAATCCATCGCGGCTTCGTATTCTTATTTTGTGATGCCGTGACAGTAGGATCCTGTAGGGGAAGACAGGAACAATCTTGCCTTTCAAAAGGAAAAAGAACGTGAAAACAAGAATGGTGACCTTGATCACCTTTCTCATGGAGCTACACCTGTTTATCAATTGTAGGTATCTGAAACAGAATGTCTAGTGCTCTTGAAATCCTTAAAAAGCCCTTGAATTTATTTTTGGGCCTTGAAATCCTTGAAAAGTCGTTGAATTTGATGAAAAAGGTAGATGGACCTTGAATTTAAAAAATAAAGCATTGAGTGATTGTTCAAATGATTTTTCAAATTCACTATTTATATACTTTTTAATGTCTATTAGGAAAATAGTAATATTTAAGTCAATCTACTCACTAATGTGAGTGAACATATGTATGCTTTGGATGTATTGTATTTTATGATGGATGCTCGCTATACTTCTGTGACTCGCTTGGATACCTTTTTTGCACTGGTGAGTTGATTTTGGTTACGCTTTGCTTATAACCCCTTTTTCCCTTAAATACCTCACCTTCATCAATGTCCCATAATGTTTATTGCACTTTTTTAATTTAAAAAAAAACAAAAACAATGGCTAAAACCCGTCCTTGATTATTTTTTTAAAATTCTTTGAAAAGTCCTTGAATTCAAAATCCCTAAACAAGTAGACACCCTGTGAAAGGTAGATGTTAACCTGATCACAGAGGTTAAACTGGTGACCAGATCACAAGGGTTGAGTTGAGACACTGCATGACCCCACTCATGGTCATGAGAGAGTGCTCTAATTCTCCCCACCTTGTCTTTCACGTATGGTTCATTGTATGAATCTGAGCAAAGCCATTGAAGGACAATTTGACTGTGACCTGAGGAAAATTCGACCTAAGAATGGATTTAGAGCTCTTTTATTGCATGTAAAAAGTGAGCCGCTAAAAGAGCGACGGTTAATTCTAATTTTGGAACGGTAATGGGTTTACCCACGATTTTTGCTTTAACCATAACGAGGCAAACCTTATCGCCGAATACAGAGTAGACCCCGGTCCCACATTCCTTAGAACTAGAGTCCGCAAAAAAAAATCAACTCTAGCTTACTCGAGGGTAAAACTTGGCTTGCAAACGATAGATTCAGGCATGCCTTTAGTTGGGGTGATAAATGGTTCCATTGCTTCTGGTTCTCCTCCTCTAAAAACAACCTTATACCGATAAGTAACAAGAGGTCAATTAGGATCCATAGGAAACTTCCACCACCCTAAAAATGAGCACTTTTTATCCTCGCTCTTTAAGGGTATCTGCAAGAAGGCTTTTTTTATATCTGCGATGCAGGCAAATAGATGTTGTCTAAACCTTATTAAAATGTGGAATAGATTATTAACAAGGAAACGCCACGGGTACAGGCAGTCGTTCAAACTCATTTTACCTTCTGAGCAATCCAAAACTACCCTCAATGGAGTGGTAGCAGAATCATTAATAACTCCATGGTGCGCCAAATAATGTATCGTAGATCCCTCTTTATGAGAGCTCTTTGGAGTTACCTCCTCTATGTCCTCTTTGTTGAATTGCTCTTTAAAGATTTCGTCATAAGAATTTAATTGTGAGGGGTCTCATTGTCTTAGTCAATTTGTCATATTACAACAATTTTTGCAATTGCATAATTGTCACCTAAGGATGCTTTTTCTCATGGTAGGCCCACCACAACCCTTTCGTCACGGAATTCGGCCGTCGATTTAAAATCAGCCTACAACTTTGATCCCTCAGATGTCATGTGTCGAGGGACCAAATAAACTCGAGGATTCTATTTTCCATAGTACTCATATAATTCATCCACGATTGCCTCCATTGGACATAAAAATGTTTGAGTTTTTTCAAAAGATAAGACCCCCGAAGGCTTGGTACCAACTCGGAGTTCGGGATAGTAATGCAGTTTTATCACTCATACCCCCATGAACTTAAAGTAGGAGTCTTTCCTAATTAGGATAGAAATAGCATTAACATTTTCACCCGTAGATGGATTCATAATTTTAAATTTAATGTTGCAAGTCTATCCTTTGCCCTTTTTAATACTGGCAAGGAAAGAGAAGATAAACGGATCGGTTAATTTTAGATTTAATGCTGCAATCCTATCCTTTGCCTTTTTTCAATATTGGCAAGGAAAGAGAAGATAAACGGAATAATTTTTCCTGAGGAAAAATCACTTTTCTTAATTGCGAAAAAATCCTTGCAGAGGAGAATCGAATCGAGCATATTGAAGAAGCGGTGAATATACGATGTATATGTCTCATGAACGCGAGAGAATGATATAAATAAATAAATCAAACGACAAGGAAAGAGAAAATAAACCGACTATTTTTTTCTTCAGATAAATCAATTATCCTGCTTATGTTCTGCTTCAACTAATCTCGTGTCTCTCTTTCGCAAATGGCAGCAGATTTTCTTCCAATATATGATTTTTTCACTCGCCTAAGCCTTATCCCAAAAGGAGATATAAGAGAAAGAATTATGTAGCAGGAAATAGAAGAAGAAAAGGGTGGGAAGAATGGATGTGACCCTCCTCTCGACCCCGACCATTGATTAATGGATCTAAGCTGGTCGGCAACTCGTTTGCCAAATTAGCTACCAGCCATTAAAGATTGGTGATAAAACGATAGTAAAAATAAAATGTGAAAAATAACGGGTCAAAATGGAAATATCTATACGCAATAAAGCCTAGGTAGTTTCAATCTAGTTTGAGAGCGCCGCCCTCATGTGAGCTCCGCTGCGCAGCCTCGACGCGAGACTAGATCAGACACTGATCGATGCTCGTGCGTCTACCCTCCTCGAAGTTCAATAACACACTAAGACAATGCTAAACAAAATGACGGTGAAAGAAGATAATGACGTCATATAAAGTATTATCCTTCCGCCGCCTCACGAACTAATTAAAAAAATGGGAGTTAATAATGATAATGAATGCTAGCAAATATAAATTATAAGGACTTATCATTATAAAATCTTTTCTTTAAAATTTTAAATCTTTCGCAACATGTAGAATTTCTACATCTTAAACCTAATATCAGGATTAGGGATGTAAGAATTTGGTCGAATGGTCCCCCTTGGACCATGGAGCGCGTTCCTTTCCCGCTGGTTGGCGGAAAAACACACCGCCCCCTCCCTCCCCTACAATGGTGACCCACCTTTCGGGCTTGTCAGCAATTGACTTTCCTTCGGAGGGGGGTAGGGGATTGACTAACTTAAACTACTACACGAATCTCCTTTCAATATCTTTTTGCCGATTTAACAAATTCAACAGACCGAAGTCGCGTGCTCTCAATTATCCTGACTTACCTTCCTGGCCGCCGTGCTGACGGGACTCAGCGTCCCGTCCGGCCCCAGCTTAGCCTCTTCTCCTTCTTTCTTTCAGCACACTGAGCCTAAATAAGGACTGTGCATAAAAACTATTAGATAAAAATATGACCTTAGAAGCTTCAAAACTTTCAAAAAATCATTGAAAAGTAAAATGGTTACCGTCTGACTTACTGGCCGACATAATATCTTGGTAACTTCGGTGTATTTTTTTTTATCAAGAAAAAAAATTAGTTTACTCATCAATGCGTTTACTTGTAAGGGTTGTTCCGATCGAGTTAGAATTAGTCTATGCAAAAACCAGCGAAGTCATTTCGAACAGTTTTTGAAAACCGTTTTTTTTTTAAATTGGTGGAATTAGGAAAAGTTAAAATAGTAAGTAAGTACATACCCTAAGACTACTTTGAGCGTTAGGGCTGGTCCACAACTCTCCCACATAGCGTACGAAGAAAAATGTTATCGAATGCAAAGTGAACATCTGTTCAAAAAACAATGACCCCCCCCCCTCCGCCTTCAAGAACGTAGCAAGGAACACGAGAACTCGCATATACGAACTGACTAACATACACCGCGAGACTCATGAAATGCGAGGAGTTTCAGTCTGAGAGTCGTTCCGTGCCTTTATCTCGGTTGGCATGGCGACGGGGAGCCTCCAAAATGCGAGGCCAAGTGTCACTCCAACTTTCGTTGCCCAATCCAATCCTCGATCCATTTCCTTCAAATCCCTCAAACTCGGACGCATCCTAAATGCACGCAACAAAATGAGAGGAGGGGTCACAGGGCCCGGCAACCTCTCCCTCCTTCCCCACCTAAAAGTCCAATTCCTTACTCAATCTGATATATTTACATCTCGATAGCATCTCTTATAAAATTTTATATTCACCTCAGGTGGATTGGGACAATCTAAACCATCTCGGTATCACTTTTTTTTTTGCCTTTTTTTTCTTTATTGGATCGAATTAATCTAAAACATCCCAATATCACTAATTTCAATCATAAACATCTCTATATCACAACTTTCTTTTATAAGCATCTCAATATCACTACGTTCAATCATAAGCATCTCAATATCACTACTTTCTGTCTAAAACATCCCAGTATTACTACTTTCAAGCTAAAACACCCCATTATCACTACTTTCATTTTAAAAATCTCAATATCACTACTTTCGAGCTAAAACGCCCCATTATCACTACTTTCAATCAGAAACATCTCAATATCACTACTTTCAATCATAAGCATCTCGATATCACTACGTTCAATCATAAGCATCTCAATATCACTACTTTCTGTCTAAAACATCCCAGTATTACTACTTTCAAGCTAAAACACCCCATTATCACTACTTTCATTTTAAAAATCTCAATATCACTACTTTCGAGCTAAAACGCCCCATTATCACTACTTTCAATCATAAGCATCTCAATATCACTACGTTCAATCATAAGCATCTCAATATCACTACTTTCTGTCCAAATCATCCCACTATTACTACTTTCAAGCTAAAACAGCCCAATATCACTACTTTCAAGCTAAAACACCCCGATATTACTACTTTCAATCATAAACATCTCAATAGCACTACTTTCTATCTAAAACATCCCGCTCTCACTATTTTCAATCTAAAACATCCAAGATCACGACTTTCAATCTAAAACATCCTAATTGCTCACTCCATCCCGTTTTCCTCTTTATCTCACTCCTCGTCTCCCTCTATTCTTCCCTACTTTACCTTTCCTTTATTTTCTTCCTCCTTGACGAGAACCCAGACCCTCATTGAATTACCCTTTTTTGTGTTTCATTAATTGAGATAATAAATTTAAAACACGACTAATATGCCCTTGATGGCAGCTGACACCAAGGTGGATCCGTGTGAGAGGAACGGGATATAAAAAGACCAAGGCGCTGTAGAAGGTAGGCACAGTACCTTCAATGACATACGGGTAGAAGGGGAGCGAATCCCCTACTGCCTAGAAGGGACGGTTCTGGGGCTCAAAATCACCACAGGGGGCTACAAGAGGCATAACGAGCGAACAGTCGCGAATATCAAGAGAGATTTGAGGGAGTTTTATAGGTTTATTGACCTAACTCGCTCAAATAAACTCAAGATATTCAATGCGTGCATTCGCTTGAGACTCTTGTACCCCCCGGTGCCGTTGAACGCGAGCGCCAAGACCCACATTGCGAAACTACAAGTTATCCAGAACAAAGTGGTTTTACTTATTACAAATACCCGAAGAAGAGAACACAAACGACAGAGGGAGCTCCACGACTCGGTTGGATTATCTCCAATCAACGTGGCGCTCCACGAGAGAGCTAAGAGGATATGGCAAGCTATTGGTGCACGCTTGACCCCTGAATTCTCTCGTACATACCTAGCCATCGAAGCCGACCGACAAATAAGACCATTTAAAAGCACTAAATTACAGTCTGACGGTGACGTAACTGCCCAATACACACAACAGGATCGACAATAGACAAGACCAAACCAATGTAATGCGCAAGTTTTATTAGCTAAAATTAACTTCATTTCAAACTCACGCTAAAAATAAAAATTTTATTTTCAAACTCAATTTAACATTCCAAAAGGAAAAAATAATATTTGTTCAAATACCCCCAGCGGGATTAAAAATCCCCATCTCAAATAAAGGCTTGAATGCCAGAAATCATCATTAAAGATGAAACCCCATTAATTAAATTAACAATGTTAATTTAATTCAAATAAACTATACAAATTATAGTTTATTAAATAAAAAAAAAAAAAACGTACAAAACTAAAACAAACAGAACTACCCTTTCACCAGGGATCTTTTTATTCTGTATCCTACACATCATCTATTCTTTAAACTCACCCTTTATCCACTTTATTCTCTTACTCTCTCCCTCTAACTCTACCTATATTTCATCTCTTATTATGTCCAAGTCCAAGGTAGGCACAGTACAGAGTAGAGTACACAGATCGGCAGTAGAGTTCAGACGAAACGGACCTCTTCTCAAGCTCTCAGAAGAAGCTTATCACCGGCAAAGGCGGGAAAGGAAAGGGAAAGCCATCTCAAAAACGTGAACTTGCTGCACTTTTCCCCCACCCGGACTCCAGAAATCGAAGATAATTTACGGAGCCACACATAGCTGACCCATGTCTGGCTAATCCCGCGGCCCCCTTATCGGGGCAAGGGAGCGGAAATGAACTGAACTGCCATTCATCTAGTCTCGCTCCAACTGTGTCGGTCTACTTTGATAGACGTAATCGGAGACGTAAAGGAAAGCAGGTTTGAGGATTAGCCCACTGTGGAACTCTACGGAAGAGACCACCCGGTTACGAGGCGATGCTGAAAGCTTTGGGGAAGAGTTCGCTCTAATCTCTAAGGGTAGTTTCCGGCCAAGACCACAGGGGGACATGCAACCGTCCCTGTGTAAGTTGGAAGCAGCATCGATAACCAAACCTTAGACGAGGCGGCCCCCCCGGGTGGTGGTAGTTTACTCTATCTCCACCCATCATTAAGTCCGCCACTTTTCACCCGTCTGTGGGGCCTCCCCGGGTTCGCCCACCATCATTCATCCATCCCATCCGGCAGTTCCTGTTCATGGAAACTTGCTTGCAACGAGGAGGGGGCAGCACCTAAAACCCTTCCAAAAAGAAGAATCGGACCCTACAGTAAGGGAAATACAGCGATGAACATCCAGAACCCACTTGAAGGAAACAGCAACCGAACCGCAATGGACGACCGAGGAGGAGCAAAGAGCGTTCCCCTTCGCATCCTCCCCGGCCGGGAGAAACCCTCCCGGGAACATACGCTGAAGATCATATATGGGGATATAGGAGTGGTCCTCCTACGACTTAAAGACTAATACAATGGCTACGTGGCTCTTTGCGACACGTAGAAAGACCTCGATCTCCTTTTGAGTGAGGGCGCAGCCAAGAAACTCGGCAAAATAGGACTAGCCCCCCGGACGCCTCCTGACGTCCAAACAAAGAGATCAGTAATATGCCGGCGTCTTGACCCATGGGTAGGCAAACATACAGCCCAAGAGATAAAAGAAGAGCTAGAAAGAGAGCAAGAATGGCCAAAAGTCGAAGACGTAATAAAATTCAAGGACCAGAATGGAGAGGATCACAGCCACGTCTTTAAAGTGATCTTCCGATCGACAGAGATCGCAAAGAAAGCCACGAAGCAAGGACTCCTAGCATTTTACACGAAGATCTCCCCCGAACAGATAGAAAGGAAAACGTTCGTTTCAGTGCAAATGTGCTTCACATGCTACGCGCTAGACAAGCACCCAACCAAGGAGTGTACCTTCAAAGGTAAAGCTTGCTCTAAATGCTCAAGCCAGGAACACATGGGATTAGTGCAGAAGCACAGAGAAAAAATGCTTGAACTGCGGAAATGGACATAGGACTCTGGCCATGTCATGCCCAGTAAAAAAGCAACTTATTCGGAAGAAGAAGGCCGATATCAACGCAGAGAAAGAAAGGAGAAAAAATACAACCTACGCTGCAGCAACCGCTAACAGAAACATCTCTGCACCCACCGCACAGACCACAGTGGTAAATATCGAGGGTACCATGAGACCCGACTTAATACTGTGCATAATGCATGCAAACTTTGTCAACATGGCGAGCCCAGGTTCTTATGCAACTGAACTTAACACCATGCTTGAGAAAAACGGACTAAAAAAAATGTGGTTTCCGGAGAACCCACCCTCGAATGAGTTGTACGAAATGAATATGACTCCAAAGGAAACTACTAGCCAAATAGAAGAAGAAGAAGACAAAAGTGAAATGAATACCGAATCAGAGGAAGAAAGCACAAAAGTGACCTCAGAAAACAAAAATCAAAAATGACCACCCAACACTTCAACATCAAAATTTACGGATCTCATGCTTACTCCATTCCTAAGCAATACAAGCAGAAGGAAATAGTCGACGGACTAGTCAAGGGTAAATTTAGATGGGAATACGAAGCAGACGCGGACGAAACCGAAGTTCACAACGCACTGAAACAGGGCATGTTATTCATCTCTCCAGAATCATGCAGCAACATCTCACGCGGTGAATTAAAAAAAAGAAGAGATGGACGCACTCGATCCCTAGACCGACCAGAAAAGGCAAAGTCAGGTGGAGAACACAAGCAATCATAACAATAATGGACACGTTTCAAGGTAAGCTTAAAATATTTACCTTGAATGTTAACGGCTGGAAAGAAAAACGCTTAATCTACTCCAACATAGTAAGAAAGGAAGATCCAGACATAATCATCTTAACTGAACATGGCATATCCACAGATACAGAAACAATAAAAATCCCCAACTATAAAATATTAACAACAAACCACTCAGTCAAGATACGACGGAGTTGCCCTAGACATTAAAAAAAAAAGGTATACACTTTACTGAAATAAAAGGGCTAGAGGAATCATTTTTAGCTGTGAAAATAAAAAATGACTACAGGTGACCTGGTCATAGCCGGGGCCTACCAACCACCTAGACGCTCGTACCTACCGATAATCAATTTCATCAAGCTATTCCGCAGACAAGCCTCAACCTTTCTAGCCGGAGACCTTAATGCAAGGTGCAGGGAAGCAGGGTACACAACCCATACAAACGGTACGGGAAAAACCCTACATCTCCTGATGCAAAGAGGCCTACTAAACAGAGAAGGACCCGACATTCCTACGTATCTCACAGCCCGATCCTCCACTACCCCAGATATTAATTTAACTAATCAAAACTTTCATTTAAATCACCACACACAGTCAGGTCCCGCAACTCCCTTTGATCATTTAATCATAATTACCACCATCTCAACTTCACCCATCCAAATAAAAATATCACGAAGAAAAGCAACCAGCAAAACAAACTGGGATGGATTCAAACAATACTTAAACACAATAGAAACCGGATCCCTCAACAACCAAAGTAAAAAGGAAATAGATGCCCAACTAGAGTTAATCACCAGTAAAATCAGAGAGGCGGATAATTTACACACCCCAACAATAGAATACAGAACCATACCTGCACCTAGATGGACCCAAGAGATCCAAAATGAAATGGATGCATTTCAAAATGTAATAAAGGAAATCAGGGTATCGGGTAATACGATCGAAAGGTACAGAAGCATTATCATAATTAGAAGGAGGATAGACACCCTCATCAAGGAAAATTCAGGCAGGCTCTGGGATAACATAATAAATAAGATGGAGATAGAAAAGGATCCAAGGAAATTCTGGAGACAATTTAGGAAATTACGCGGATCACATCAAAAAGAAGAAATAAGCCTGAAAATTCAGAACAAGAAAGTACAGCAAAATGAGGATTTACAAGAGCATTTCCGAACGCACTGGACAAAAAAAAATTTCTATTTCACCTGAAGAAAATCAAAATTTCGACCTAAACTATGAGGAAGAAATCATGGGTAGCCTGGCAACACAACGTGAACTCATTATACCGTTTAGAAACGTCGACGAACAAAGAGACGATCCCTTGGGGGGGAGGAAAGCCATTTACTATGAATGACTACCTGACAGCATTAAAATCATTTAAACAAAGGGCTCCAGGACAAATTAGGATATCTAAAGCTCACTTACTTAATGCCTCAGATAATGTGCACGAATCGGTAGTGAAGATCTTCAATGCCTGCCTAAATATGGGCTACTTTCCCCAAGCATTTAAAACGGCAATGATGATCTTCCTACCGAAGCCGGGCAAACCGAAACATCAAGTCGAAAGCTTCCGTTCTATCTTGCTCCTGGAATTTCTAGGTAAAGTTCTAGAAAAGCTCCTTAACGAAAGGGTTGATCAACTATCTTAACACAAACAACCTATACAACCCACAACAACCCGGGTTCCGGAGCAAGCGAGGGACGGACACCGCGCTAGCAATCATTACCGAAAGAATTGCTACTGCCACTGCGCGAGGCAACAGAGTTGACATTGTGCTTCGTGATGTTGCCAAAGCATTTCACAAAGTGTGGTTGCCCGGCCTAAAAGCCAAAATCTGCAACCTTAACCTGGAAATGAACCTCTGCAAAATACTCTGCAGCTATCTAGATGAGAGGAAAGCGATATTGCAGATAAATGGCAAAACGGGCAATGCAATCAACCTACAAACGGGAGTCCCACAAGGAGGCTGCCTTTTACCTACGCTGTACACAGGGACCTTTTTCACCCAACTGATGAAAGTTCGTTGTACATACAATTAGCGGACGATATCACTCAGATAGTGACCAGCGATAGGGAAAACCCCAAGGACATCGCCCTAAGAACAGATTAAAAACCTAAATGATTATGAGAAAAGGAATAAAATAAAAACTAACAAGCATAAGTTCAAACTAATTCCCATGAACAGAAGGAAAAAAGCTACTCTACGCGTAGATGGAGAAGCATATCCTTTCTCAACAGAAGGATATGTCCTCGGGCTAAAAATAACAACGAACGGCTATACAAGTCACCTACCACAAAAAAATCATAGAAGCAAAATCTACCTTATCATCGCTATACAGATTCGGGCAACTTTCAACCAAAAATAAAAGAAAACTATACCTGGCCCTAGTTCAACGCAAGCTCCTATTCTCAATTGTACCATTGAATACACGGGGTAACTCCCAAATCAAGAAGATCCAAAGAGTCCAAAATCAAGCCACTAGATTCATAACAAACACAGGAAGACTAGATTACATACCAGCAGAATAACTCCACCGCAGTTCTACTATAGAACCCATAAACATAGTCATACAAAAAAGAGCAAGAAAGCTGTGGGAAAAGATTAAAGATACGATTCCACAGAATATAATAAACCAAACCATCGTACAAGAAGACCAAATCCATCGTACGCAATATAAACAACGCTTCAACGGTAGCCTGAGAAAAACGTTACTAAACGTCAACCCAATCTATAGGTAAGAACATAAGAACATAAGAAAAGAAGGAGACTGCAAAAGACCATTCATGGCCTACACAAATGAGAATACCGATGAAGAACTATTATATTTACATAATAGCATTAATAATAATTAAAAAAATAAATTAAAAAAATAAATAAATAAATTTAAAAAATAAATAAAATAAAACAAAATAAAATAAAAAAACAATAAAATCATACAAACGCTCTATTGAGCAAAAGAAAACAAAGGCTCCAATGCTTAAAATAATAATGTATCACAAAAATATAATAAAATTAAAATTAAAACGAAAGCGTTAGCCAGGCAACCTGGCACAAATCTCTATCATCTTCACATATCATCCCACACACATTAACACACACACACAACACTTTAATTTCTACCTATCCTATCTCACTCTCTCTACATATTCTAACTTTATTTATCTTATCTTATCTAGGTAGGCAGAATGGGGACTCCTAAGAGAATAGTAGCGACACCCATCCCTCTTCCCGAGAATCTTGTGTCGTCTCACATCTCCTGCCTTTCCTCTTCTGTCTGTGCTCGCTTGGATAATTGCAACCAAGCGTGAAAGAGAGCACTAAACTTTCTGACAAACCATGGTGGGCCGTGTGATATTTTCTCAAAGGATCAACCATGACACAATGTTATTGTTGTCTTCCAAATATTGGATGAGTTTGAATAGAATCAATAAATGTTTGTTGATTTGAGCTCCGAATTTGCCCAACTAGATGGCCTAATTTTAAGCGAGCAGAATTCCGCTATAGAAGATTGTCATGGGTTGAAAGAAGAATTTAAAGAAATAATTGTTGCTACATTGTACAGAGTAAAAAGGTTACAGGGAGGGGGATAGAAAGGATAGATAGATAAGGAGTGAATCAGATAAAGGTTGAGATGGGAAAGGCTAGAGATATGGAGAGAAAAGTTAGAGAAAGGGAGATCGAAAAGATAGATAGGGATGGAGTGAGATAAAGGTTAGAAGGAGAGAGACAAAGGGGGGGGGGGGCGAGAAGAGGGAAGAGAGTGTGCTGTTGCCAGATAAGAATGACTTAAGAATCCCCCCCCCCCCATTCCTTCGAAGAGGTACTCGATTACTCTTCTGTGAGGATGCATTTTAACGTGTTTGTCTTAGAAATTAGAAAGTGATCATTAGACCATCCTTTTTTAAATGTTCATATAGACGGAGAAGATCCTGATCTTCGTTGTGATTGAAGGTTTCTAGAGATATCTTATAATAATTCATTATTCAGATAATCTCGGCTATTATCATTTCTTTGTAAATTTAAATAGTTTTTAAATAGTTTTCAATACCATACTTAGACGGGCCAAATCAGTGATACGTTTGCAGTACTGATATTAAACGGGCTAAGTAAAGCTATTTAGAAATAGAGGAGATTTGTTTTAATTAGAAAATTGAGATTAGGCAGACCCATAAAGTTTTACAGCTCATTAAAAAATGGGACTTAGATTTCGATGGCTGGATAGTCCAAACTACGAGTGAAAGATGGCGTTACACTCTTTAAAATAAATCCTCACCCATCCCCTGATATTTTGCCTTCGAAGGCTTCGTTGTCATAGTAATCAAAGCTTAGGTGTGTTGTCGTGTCATGGAGAAGTGGGTGTAGTCCCAAAGCAATGGTGTTCCAGGCACGCTCCAACTATAAATTTTCCACATACACGATTCACTCCGCCCACTAAGGCGACACACTTCTTTCCACACAGTTCACCTTCTTGGCCGACCGGTTCTCCTACCGCCATCACACGCACTATCGTTCTATTCTTTCGATATGTTCTAACAACCTCACTTCGTTTATCCAACTCACTGATTTCCCATATATTTTTGGCGTCACCTCTTTCTCACCTACACAACTCCAAACTAATCTCACCCTCATACATTAAAGCGTGTAACAAAAATTTATCGTGTGAATTCAGTAACACACAACCTTCAACCCATACAAGGTAGAGAAGTAAGTGTTCAAATAGACTTTTTCTCCTTGGCGAGTAGCTTCATCTGTCACCATGCAATTCATCAAGTTTCAGAGATACTGAACTTCCACACTTTCTAGTCGGGTGCGAATCCAGGGAGGGAAAGATAGGGATCTGAATGCCCACCCCGCCTTCCCCCCAAAATTTAGACCCGTTTATGTTTATATCTTTATTAAGACATCCTTGTATTCTGCTATTCAGAAAGAGTTATGTAATAATATAAAATATATATAAAGTATTTTTGGATCAACTGGAGAATCCACCGCCCAGATGTCTTGGGTGGCGGATTCTCCCGTTGATCCCATATCAGTTCATATCAGTTATATCTTATCAGTTAGTCACTAAGATAAGACCAAAGATACGATTTGAAATCATAAAAGTTGGAAATACAAATATGTAGTTGATAAATAAAAGATCTCCGAGAATTTAGAGCCACAAGTAGTATACTAGTGAATAAGGTGACTGAGTATTTTTTGCCCATAATTTTTAACCCATGGCAGCTAATAACTTTTACCGAGATACACTCATGCCATTATTAGTACACGAAGATGCCATGCCCACCATAGTATTTATGAAAAATAAAGGCGTTCTCAAGAGTCAAATGAACTCTCTTTACTGCAACGAGCAGTTAAATTTGTGTAAGCGTAAATCTTTGAAAGACGGCTATCAGTGGCGTCGTTACAATCGACAGGGCCAAAAGTATAAAGCATGTGTTACTTCAATCAGAAAAGGATCTTTTTCGAGAAGTCCAATTTGAAATTAAGTGTTTGGTTGCACATAATGTATATGTGGTGCATCCAAGAAAGTCTACAAAATGCAGTTAATATGGTGTCAATTTGCGAAAAAACTGTCATCGACATTTTCAATTTTTTTCGTGAAGTGTTTCAAAAGTACTTTGAGAGGCCTGCAATTCAACTGGGAGGACCTGGAATCATTGTTCAAGCCGATGAATCCTACTTTGCCCATAAAGTAAAGCACCACAGAGGACGAGGAAATGAAAAACCTATTTGGGTTTTTGGACTAGTGTACACTAGTCTCACTCCAGCTGTTGGCTACATGGAAATTGTAGAACGCAGAGATTCCATTACGCTTCTTTGAATAATCGATGCTGTTGTACGACCCGGTTCTGTTATTCACACGGATGAATGGAAATCTTATCGCCATATTCAACGAGATCTTGGACTTAAGCACAGGACAGTAAATCATAGCATTAACTTTGTAGATCCTCACACGGGTGTGCATACCCAGGCTATTGAGTCATATTGGAATAAACAGAAACAGAAAATTAAACAAATGCGAGGTTGTCGAAGAAATGTATTAGCAACCTATTTAAGCGAAATGATGTGGCGAGATAGGTTTGGAACCAATGCTTTCCAGTATTTATGCGAACATATAAGCGAACTATATTCATGATAGGTTTTTACTCTATAAAAAAAGTAAAATCATTCAATCTTTTATAATTATTTACTTTATTATGTTAGCTTACATATTTAATTTGTGTATAATAAAGAAAAATATTATGTTCCTTTTGCTATTCTATGCCTTTAAATTATCTATATAAGCTCAGGTGGCAGATTCTCAGGTTGAGTAATTCTGGGCGGCGGATTCTCCAGTTGAGTAATTCTGGCGGCGGATTCTCCAGTTGGGTAATTCTGGGTGGCGGATTCTCCAGTTGAGTAATTCTGGGCGGCGTATTCTCCAGTTGAGTAATTATGGGCGGCGTATTCTCCAGTTGAGTAATTTGGGGCGGCGTATTGTCCAGTTGAGTAATTTTGGGTGGCGGATTCTCAAGTTGAGTAATTCTGGGCGGCGGATTCTCCAGTTAAGGTAATTCTGGGTGGCGGATTCTCCAGTTGAGTAATTATGGGCGGCGTATTCTCCAGTTGAGTAATTATGGGCGGCGTATTCTCCAGTTGAGTAATTTGGGGTGGCGGATTCTCCAGTTGAGTAATTCTGGGCGGCGGATTCTTCAGTTGAGTAATTTTGGGCGGCGTATTGTCCAGTTGAGTAATTTTGGGCGCCGGGTTCTCCAGTTGAGTAATTCTGGTCGGCGTATTCTCCAGTTGAGTAATTATGGGCGGTGTATTCTCCAGTTGAGTAATTATGGGCGGCGTATTCTCCAGTTGAGTAATTTTGGGTGGCGGATTCTCCAGTTGAATAATTCTGGGCGGCGGATTCTTCAGTTGAGTAATTCCTGGCGGCGTGATTCTCTATTTGAGTAATTTTGGGCGACGGATTCTCCAGTTGAGTAATTTTGGGCGGCGTATTCTCCAGTTAAGTAGTTCTGGGCGGCGGATTCTCCAGTTGAGTAATTTTGGGCGGCGTATTCTCCAGTTGAGTAATTATGGGCGGCGGATTCTCCAGTTGAGTAACTCTGGGCGGCGGATTTTTCAGTTAAGTAATTCTGGGCGACGGATTCTCCAGTTGAGTAATTCTGGGCGACGGATTCTCCAGTTGAGTAATTTTGGGCGACGGATTCTCCAGTTGAGTAATTTTGGGCGGCGTATTCTCCAGTTAATTAGTTCTGGGCGGCGGATTCTCCAGTTGAGTAATTCTGGGCGGCGTATTCTCCAGTTGAGTAATTATGGGCGGCGGATTCTCCAGTTGAGTAACTCTGGGCGGCGGATTTTTCAGTTAAGTAATTCTGGGCGACGGATTCTCCAGTTGAGTAATTTTGGGCGGCGGATTCTCCAGTTGAGTAATTCTGAGCGGCGGATTCTCCATTTGAGTAATTTTTGGCGGCGTATTCTCCAGTTGAGTAATTCTGGGCGGCGGATTCTCCAGTTGATCTGTTTTTTAAAAACGTTGCGATCGAATCTATCTTAAATGATACATGTCTAAAATAGAGCTAAATCTCAAAACTAATTAATAAATTCAGTATTATATCTTAACTGACGTCCAAAATCTACAATAAACTAAGTCATAATTTTCTGATGTGGGAAAAAATTCGGACTTGAGAGAGTTAGTGCTCAGTCCTTTATGAGATGCTGTTATTTATTATCATTGCTCTGAAAGATAACTATTATTAATGATCAATGCCCTTTACCCAGACTCCGCATAGGGAGGAATTCAGGTTACCTCCCCCTCCATTTTTTATCCTTGATCCGCCACAGTTTCTAGTTCCACATCATTTACAAACATATTTCTCACACACACTCACAAATGTTTCTCAGATCAACTTCAGTTAGCTCTCAGATTCACACACCAACCTAAGATCAACATATAGTATTTCATTCCCTAAGGTGTAGTTTAACTTCCTACCAATTTTGGGGTTGGATTTTCCAATCCACCATCCAAAAATATATCATAAATCCTACATTACACGCCCGCCCTTGAGCCACACCGCAATCTATATACTAAACCACTCGCTCAACACAAACTCACTTCCATCGTGAGCACTTCCACTGAGTGATAATGCGGCGCGAGATATGAATGAAGATATATGGAATGAAGTCACGAAGAAATGGATAAAAAAAAGACTTAAAAGAACACCCGTCAACTGCCCGAATATGTGAAAAGTACAGGGTGGTCCGAAAGTTTTGTCACCCCTTACCGCAAAGTGCTAGGGGGGAATAGAAAGTAATGACAGCCAGACTCGTGCGAGAGAGACCATGAGTGATGGGAATTATTACAAGTTTTTCCCAAGTCTACTCCACTTGAAACTTTCCCGCTGGATTCGAGCTTTTGCAGCTGGAAAAACTCAGCTAGAAGATGATCATCGGGGTGGACCCCCCGGACATCCGTCACCGAAGCAACAACGGTCTGTGCCAGGACCATCATTGGCGAAGATCCAACTGCTACTCTTCGATTCTTATCTTTGGACCTTGGTGTCAGTTATGGGTGTGCACATGACATCGTTCATAACACTTAGGAAGAAATGTGTTCGATGGACACCCCATTTGCTAAAAGAAGAGCGAACGGGTGAGGATTCGTCGTCTCTGGCTGGCTGAATTCGAACCAAATTGTCCGAAACGGTTCTTAGATGTTGCTACCGGAGATGAGTGTTGGATTTTTTTCTTCACCAGAGACAAGCAGTCCAACATGGTGTGGTTGAGTGATGAAGAGCCTCGACCTCAGATTAAGAAGGCAGGATTTCGCAGCAGGAAGCGCCTTTTCACCATCTTCAATTCCCAAGGACCAATGTGTGTGGATGTGGTGCCTCAACCTTCTACTATCACAGCCAAGTACTACATTTAACAAGTCCTGGAACATCAGGCCAAGGCCGCACCAACCCTCCGCCAATCGCGCCCTTTGCTGCACCCCACAAAGTGCCCCTGTCTGTGCAATTCCTGGAGCAGCAGGGGATCACACTTGCCCACCTACCCTACTCACCTTTGTTTCCAAAGAGAAAGGGTGCGATTGCAGGGAAGCAATTTCATCGTATCCAAGACCTGGCTCTGAGCTTCTGAGTACCGTGATTGCTTCATGAAGTGGCGAAGGAGGATGGAACGCTGCATAGGGGCAGGAGGAGAGTACTTTGAAGGAATGTAGACTAGTGTTTGGATTTACCTCTGTTCTACCAAAACATACGGTCTGACTGTCATTACTTTCTGATCACCCCTCGCAATAACAATACAGGAACAATATACTACATAATATCAAACACATGAACTGGTCATTTGAAATAGAAAATTAAAACAATATTTACCTGGGTAACAATACTTTCGAACCACCCGAAACAATTGTCCATATGTTCAAAAATAGGTTAGACAAAATTATACGTACCCTATAGCTCTAGAACAGAGGTGGGCAAACTGCAAACCACGTTTTATTTCAGAATTCGAAAAAATATTAAAAATTAATTTTTGAATATTTTTTTCCCCCCCAAACTCACCCCATAAACGCGAATCCTGTCACATTTGAATGCAATATTAATAATTTCTCTACGTCTGATTGACTTCCCTACCTCGATAGACTTGTTAATATCTAAAAACGTACCTCAACGATCAACGACGATCTAAAATGAGAAATTGTGTATTAAGAGAGTTTGTACCAGGTTGTCTGGTAGCCTCAGTCTTGTTGCCCCTTTTCTTCATTATGTCTCTACATTGATTCTCAGAAACTGAGTCAAATTTTCAAACCTTTTTATTGGATGAAAATTATCTCTGGTGAATTCAACGAGCGAGCTTGTCGCTGCATAATTTTTATTTAGTTTTTACATATTCATTTATTTATTTTTTTGTCCTACGGATCTTTTCTATTTTAATCTTTGGTCCACTTCGGATCTTTTTAATATAATTATTTTTAGCTTTTTACTTATTAATTAATTATCCACTACAGATCTTTTTATGAATTATTTTCTTTATTTTTCTTCATTATCATCATTGTTATCTAAAACGTACCTAATCATCTCATTATTTTTTAATGTAAGCATCAGATTCTTAAATCAGCCATTTTAAAATATATTTTATTCGTAGATAAAATGTTCTTAAAAAATACCATACTTTATAAAAACTTATTCTCATTACTCTTATCTACACGCTCTCTTCGCTCGCAGAAGTTAGGCTGTTAGCTACGTTTACTGTAGTTAGTACTTGGATGGGATACGCTTTAATACTTGAGGTATTTTTACTCAAAGTACAAGTAAAAGTACCAAAACTTAAATGTACTTAAGTAATAAAATATTTTATCTATGAAGTAGATACTCAAGTAGTGAAAGTAGTATACTGTACAGTAAACCCTTTTATACCCGCTGTACTGACCCTTATATATTGTAATTCAGTTAAACTGGACTAAACAATCAAGCTGTAAATATCCCTCTATTGATCAGAAAGTCTAGTTTATATGAAAAGTAAAATTAACTCTACAAAATTATCCAGTTTAACAGAATTCCAGAACATAAGACTGTTAAAAAGTAACGAATACTTTTATGCTTTTCAAATGTAATGAAGGAAAAGTAACATAAAAAATGCGTGAGTACTTTTTAGGAAGTAAAATGTATAACGAAGTTACTTGGTTACAGTACTTAAGTAATTGTACTTCGTTACTTCGCAACTCTGGGTAATGATAACATGATGTAGAATTGTGAATCGTGGTTCGGATTCCGCCCTAAGCTGTAGGTCCCCACTGATAGAAGTCTGGAAACAGTTTAAAAAGGGGTGACAAACCTATTAAAAAAATACCCTTAG